>QRDG01001618.1:253605-521803 GCA_012064385.1 Puccinellia tenuiflora
AAAAGCATTCATAAGAAAGAAAGCATCCATTCCACTCGAGGGTTATCTCGACGTGGTGTCAGCAATCTTGGCAAAAAGAACCAAATGGAAAGTCAGCTCCCAAGCGTTGCAGTCCGGGTGGTCTATGCCAACCATATTTGACGGAGGGACAAGAAGCAAATAACTCTTTTGGCAAATGCCCCCAACTCCGAGTATCATAAGACGACATTCGTCCGCTCCTCACCTCGGCGAAGAAGAAGAAGCAAACAATCAACGCATGTTTTTGTTATTTAGTTGTCAAAGCCATGCAAGTGCGAGGCGCACAGATAATTCATACATCAATCTAATGCATAAATGGATGAAGTACAAAACAAGGCAACAATAACAAACCGACCTAATATAAATACCAAACGCAGACAAATATAAACACTTGGCATGACAATAAGCGAATAACAAACAACTTTGCGGGACTGCTCATAGCAAGGGGTTAGCTTGCCTTCGGAGATGGTTTTCAAATGGTTCGGAAAGTCTCGGACTCGCCGCGGGTCGGAATCTCGAAGAACGCCTAAAACCACGAAACGACAAATGGTGTATTAAATAAAGGCTATGAAACTAAATAGCTCTAAAGGTGACAAAACTAGCACCACTGACTAGGTCTCAACGATATACAAATTTAGAAATTTGAATCAACTAAAACGGAGCTACGGTTCAAAAGTTGTGGGCGTCCGAAGTTGCTCACCAGGAGAAAAAGGAAAACAACCTGCGCGAAAAAAAGGCAGAACGGGCTGTCGGCCGCGCGAGACGGGCCGGCCGGCCTGCTGCGCTGCTGGGCAGCAGCCTACTGGGCTGGGCTGGTTGCGTACATCCACGTAACACGCTTTCTCCTCAGGAAAGCGTAAACCTAAGAAAAAAAATAGGAATACGCTTTTAGCTGGCCTGTTATGAACGATTGGCCTCTTCTTCTTGCTCAGCTCATGTACAAGAGGACCCGAGAGGTGGCCGTCGGCGCTGCTGCCGACCGCTGGGAGGGCCAGGGCGGACGCCGGCGACGGGGCAGCCACGCCGGGCCACACCGCGGCCGCCGGGGAGGCTCAGGGCCAGGGGAGGGCGGGGGTTGCCGCCGTGGTCGACGCACGCGTCCGCCATGGCGTGCCCACGGGAGGCGAGGGTGCGGCGATGGGGTGGGCCAGGGACCTCGGCATCGGCGGGGATGGGCACGCTGTGGCCCACCGCGTCCAGGGGAGGCGGCTCCGACGGCGGGGACGCCTCCGGCGCGTCGGGCACGTGCTCGGCCGTGCGGCCTTGGCGGGAGCTCGGGATGGTGACGGCCGCGTCGCTCCTCTGCTCGGGAAGGTTCGAGGACGAGCGGGACAGGTGATGGACAGCTAACTGGAGTTTCTCCGCCGATACACACGGGCAATGGTGCTCACAAAGCACGGACCGATCCGAGGACCGATGTGGTGCTTCACGGCCGTAGCAAGAAGAGAAGGAGCACCATTCCCGTCCATATGCACCGACAGCGAGGTCCAGGGGAGAGAAGAGAGTGGGGTGCAGCGCGAGATGGGAGGCTCGGGTTACTCTTATAGCCGGGGCGAGGAGGATTAGGTGGTGGCCGGTTTGGCCATTGATGGATGACGGCCACCGGTGCACCAGCTCCCCTCCAAGCCATGAATTGGGCGGATAAGAACGGGGCTTGATAGGGAGGCAACGCGGGATGCACAGTGGCGCACGAGGATGCACTGCAGCTGGGGATAAGAGCCGGGGCTGGGGTTGCACAGGGTCATGCCGACACCGGCATGTCCAGAGCGCGACGCGAGCGGCGTGGATCGCGTTCCCGACGGCTCGGGGTACCAAAAGCGAAAAGGCTTCGCCACTGGCTTGCACTGCTGCTACCATCACGATCTAGAAGGCCAAACACCAAATGGTGACAAAATGCCAGTGCAAAGTTTTGAAAAAACAAATGCACTCAAGGTGTTCGATGGAAAGAAACTGGACTTCCACAATGCCAATGGAACTGGGATTTTTACTGGTGATGTTGTGCTGGTATATGAGCAATGTGGTTAAGTTTCAGCCAAATTGGAGAGGGTCTCATGTGTAAACATTTTTGGGTTTCGAAAATGGAAGCACTTCCTCAAATAATCTTGATCTGATATTGGGGAGGTGGGGTTGTGTAGGGGATCTTGTCAACTTGGCAAAGTGGCAATGCCAAATGATTTTTGTAGCTAGGGGTCGCTTTGGAAATTGCCATTAGGCATAAAAAGGACATTACAAAGGAAGTACCTCAAATATTGCTCAAATGAGGTTGGTCCAATGGAGTGAAATGTTCAGGAGGCCAAATCATGCACCTCACCAAAATTCCAGAATTTTTTGATGGGTGGAAGGTGTCTAGATAATTTCTGGATTGAAAATGGCATAATAGAGATTATGGTTTAACTTTGGAATATTGCATGGGACTATGAAATATTACTCCATGGTGATGATGTACAAGTATGAGGGAACCATTTGGTAGATTGGTGGAATTTATTTCCAGGTACAATTGTGGTGGTGGCTTTTGGTGGGATAGCCGAGAGGGGTTTTGGAATCTTCAAAAGGAGCCAACGTTCGACCGGCAAAACAAAGGACGGGGAATATGGTGGAGGTTGACAACGATCGGGGATCGTTGGGAAAAAAAATTCTAAGGGAGCGAAACCAAGGTCAAATCAAAGATCGTCTGGTTCAAAGAAAACATTTTGAAAGCAGAAAAAGTTTTTCGGGTGTGGGAAAACACCACTAAAATTAGGGACGAATTTTTGGGTTGTTACATGTTTCCCCTCCTATTAACCATAGGTTTGATGTGTTGGCCTGAGTTAAGTTATATCTACAGAATATATGCTTATCTATGCTTAGCCATGCTTAGTCGAATGCTTAGTTGTCCGGTGATTATTTTCCATGATTATGAAATTGATGGAATGTTCGGACAATGTGGACACTTGTGGTAAATAATAACATGCTTAAAGGCTTGGATGAGTTGCCATCGGGGGATGGTGTTTTGTATCATTCTTGCCGCCTAGTTGCGAGTTCTTTACCTCTTGAACTAAGACGAGCGTGCTTCCAACGGTGGGACATATGGAATCCTTACTAATTGAATAAATTGTGTGGGCGTATCCAAGGGTCCTCTAGTTTGCGCTTTCCATTTGCGTGTGAGTTGCAGGTGGATGAAGGCGCGATGAAGAGGGTGGTGGTGTTTAGGATGTGGCGATGGGGGCAGGGGCTGAAATAGGCTGGATAAACTTGTCCTGTCGTCACGATAACCCTTGGATAGTCTCATGCAAGGTAAAGGTTTAACCACACCCACTCGCCGGCTTTCCCCGGAAGAGAGCTAATCATGCGAGCTGGACGGTACCGGTGGTAAAAACAGTACACCCCTGCAGGGTTTAATCTTTTCGAAAAGCCGTGTCCACAGTTATGAACAACTTGGGAATAGACGATAAGACCATAGAAAACCTAAACTCAACTAAAATGTGGCAACTAGAGGTTGCAATTTTGGCAACATGTGTTAAAAGGTTCAATTCCTCGAGGGTGATTCGAGGGAGTGCCTTGGTGGAGATGAGTGGTGGTTTCTGGCTACTATTGGTTCAAGGTGAACCGAAGGAAGAAAGTTTACTATCTTATCCACTTTGAGAAAACCTTCTGAGTAGTCGATGCCATGATTCTTTATGTCTTTAAAAGGGAAAACTAGCTTTATGCAAAAACAACTACTATACATCTTTAGAGCCAGTCATCATTGGGCCTATATCGCCCTACTAAACTTGCGAGGACGTCACCGAGGAGGAAGGTGGGTTCTTCGTTGGCATCGACGAGTAGTCTGGGGTTCCCAGGTGGCAGCTTGGGACGTCGTGGAATAGGCTGGCTGGGATATTTGTTATTGTAGGCCTCTTAGGCCATATTTTGGATCTTGTTGTTAGACAACTAAATTCGCTTCCGCATGTTGTGATGTTGGGTCTGTGACCTCGTTGTGTAATTTGCTATCTTTCTCACTATATGAGTTGCTATATGATCTTTTGTGTCGTAGAGTCTGTGATGTGCCAGTTGTTCCACAAGTCTTGATCTCCTTATTATGCATTGATAGCTATGCCAGTGTTTATGCCATGATCGAGGTGTTGCGTGGGAGCGGTAATCCCATTGCCCTTCGATTGTGTAGCATAGCCTGTGGGTTACATAGCCTCTCTACATAATTCCGGGGTCGAGGCGCTACAAATTGGTATCAGAGCAGGACTGCCTGTAGCAAACCCTTCTATTTGTTTTAACAGTTGTGTCAAGTTTAGGTTCTCGGGGTTGGGTTCTTACCGTCCAGTGTATGTCTAGAGTCCTTTGCTTCTGTTTGCTACCGCCACGTTGACGTGATGTCATACGTAGTTATCTTGTTCTGTTCATTTGTGTTAGTGCCATCTTAAATCTCTATACTAGGGAGGACGCTAATGCTCTACCCTAAATTTTTGGAGATGGTTAGTAACTGTGTCCTTGTTCCAAATCTTCAGAATGGCTCTTGCCCGTCATGGTAACCAAGGTGATCCAGAGCCACCGCCGCCACCCTCTATGGCGGAGGTTCTGATGGCTATTGAGGAGAACCGCCTGCGCAACGAGCGTCTGCTCGAGCAGTTGGTGCAGCAGGGTGCCACAAGGAACAATGACTGCAACACCCTCACGGAGTTCTTGCGCTCCCAGCCACCGACTTTCTCTGAAGCTAGAGAGCCGCTGGATGCTGATTATTGGCTTCGTGCTCTCGAGCACAAGTTCGCCGCACTGCATGTTCCGGCTGCTGAACAAGTGAACTTCGCCACCTACCTTCTGAATGGAGCCGCTGGTTCCTGGTGGGAAAGCCATGTGGTGATGTTTGCTGCGGGCCATGTCTTCACCTGGGCGGAATTCCGCACTGCCTTCTGTGCGGCTTACAACCCCAAGCCCATCATGGACCTAAAGAGGAGGGAGTTCCTGGATCTGAACCAGGGACGTATGGACGTCCAATCTTATGGGCGTGAGTTCAACTACCTCTCTCGTTACGCCCCTCGGGACGTGACCAATGATGAGGACAAGCAAGAGTTGTTCCGTAAGGGGCTTGCACCGCGGCTCCGATATGAGCTGTTGCCCTTCAAGTTCCAGTCCTACCAGGAGCTGTACAACCAGGCTCTCAATATGGAGCAAGGTAGGAAGTAGCTGGAGTCTTCCAAGAGGCCAGCTCCAATGGACAATCAGAGCTCCTCTTCTTCTGAAGCCAAGAAGCGCAGGGTCTTCGTGCCTTTCAGCGCTGTGCCATGTGCTCCCTACATGCCCAGGCCCTCGGGATACAGGCCACCTCCGCCACGCCCAGCTACTTCGACCTTGGGTGCGACTGGAAGTGTGTTTCATCCTCAGCTGCCCGCACCACCGAGGCCCACTTGCTACAGCTATGGCCAGCCGGGTCACTACTCAAGGGAGTGCCCTCAGAAGGCACCTGCTACCGTAACACCTGTACCAGCTCCCTCTACACCAGCAGCCAAGGCTATGACTGTCAGCTGTGGTCATCTGAACCACGTCTCTGCTGAAGGAGTTGAAGAGGACCCCGGTGTTCTCATGGGTACGCTTCGAATTAATGCATATCCAGCTTCAGTCTTGTTTAATTCTGGAGCATCGCATTCATTCATATCCATAGCTTATGCACACAACCACCAAATACCGTTTGTGAACATGGACTCCCCTCTAGTGGTTAAAACACCAGGCTCTAGTTGGCAAACTAACTGGATCGCTTCTGAGGTTCAGTTTTCCATAGGTTCAATACCCTTCCCGTTCTCGTTGATAGACCTGAAGTCAGATGGTCTAGATGTCATCCTGGGAATGGACTGGCTAGTCAAATATCAGGCCAACTTGAATTGTGCTATCAAGACTGTCACAGTGATTCACCCAACCTACGGGCTAGTGCGTTACTTGTCCCCTACATCTACAACTCCATCCGCTGCCACTCCTCTCTCTCCGGAGATCAGTCTATACTTCATGGAAGGAATCACCCCACCTGAGATGCATGAGGTGGAGGTGGTGTGTGATTTCCCAGACGTCTTTCCTGAAGAATTGCCTGGCATGCCACCTGATCGAAGTGTGGAGTTTGTCATTGAATTGGTTTCGAGAACTGCTCCAATTTCCAAAAGGCCCTACCGCATGCCAGCGGAAGAGCTGACTGAGCTGAAGAAACAAATTGATGAACTGATGGAGAAGGAATTCATTCGGCCTAGTAGCTCACCCTGGGGTTGCCCTGTCATCTTTGTCAAGAAGAGGGATTCTAAGGTTCCTTGTCTGGTTGTTGATTACCGGCCTCTGAATTCGGTAACCATCAAGAACAAGTATCCTATTCCCCGGATAACTGACATGTTCGATCAGTTAGCTGGTGCAATGGTATTCTCCAAGATGGATTTGAGGTCAGGCTACCATCAGATCAATCAGGAAGGAGGATATTCCAAAGACGGCTTTCACTACCCGTTATGGCTTATACGAGTATACCGTCATGTCCTTTGGTCTCACCAATGCTCTAGCCACCTTCATGAGGCTTATGAACTCCATCTTCCATGAGTACCTCGACAAATTCGTCATAATATACATTGATGACATCCTCGTGTACTCCTAAACCAAATAAGAGCATGCCGAGCATCTTCGGCCAGTTCTGACTAAGCTTCGTGATCATCGACTCTATGCCAAGTTCTCCAAGTGTGAGTTCTGTTTAAAGGAGCTCATCTTCCTAGGTCATGTGGTGTCAGCTACTGGAGTAGCTGTGATACCCGATAAGATTCAGTCAATTCTGGATTGGCCTACTCCAAAGTCCGTCAAGGACATCCGTAGCTTCCTTGGGTAGGCAGGTTATTATCGCCGATTCATCAAGGGCTTCTCCAAGATAGCCAAAGCATTGACTGACCTTCTCAAGAAAGATAAGAAGTTTGTATGGACAGACAAAGCTGAAGAGAGCTTCGAAACTCTAAAAGCCAAACTCACGACCACTCCTGTGCTTGTCCTTCCGGACACAGACAAAGACTTTGTCGTCTACTGTGACGCCTCATTGCAAGGCTTGGGTTGTGTGCTAATGCAAGAAGGCCGTGTGGTAGCATATGCTTCTCGCCAACTTAAACCGCATGAGCACAACTATCCAACTCATTATCTAGAGCTAGCTGTCGTAGTTCATGCTCTGAAGTAATGGAGGCCCTACCTGTTGGGCAATCGTTGCGAGATCTTCTCGGATCACCAAAGTCTGAAATATCTCTTCACCCAACCGGATCTGAATCTCCGACAGAGAAGATGGTTGGAATTAATCAAGGATTATGATGTGACCCTCAACTATCAGCCCGGCAAGGCCAACGTCGTGGCAGATGCTCTGAGTCGCAGGTCCTATTGCAACACCTTGATGGTTGAAAAGGCCCAACCTGCTCTTCATGAGGAATTTGCCCGTTTTAATCTGGAGATTGTTCCCTCTAGATATCTAGCAAACCTAGAGATCAAATCCACTCTTGAGGATGAAATCAAGGCCTCCCAGCAGCATGATGCTGGCATCCGAAAGATCAAAAAGGATATCGCAAGTGGGAAAGCTAAATGTTTCTCCATTGATGACTCCGGTGTTGTCTATTTTGGGGACCGTCTTGTGGTGCCCAAGAGAGGGAATACCAAATGGTTGATACTCCAAGAAGCACATGAATCTCCCATATCCATTCACCCTGGTAGTACCAAGATGTACCAAGATCTCCGCATCAAATTTTGGTGGACTCGCATGAAGCGAGAAATTGCTAAGTATGTTGCTGAATGCGACGTCTGTCGCCGTGTGAAGGCTGAACATCAAAGGCCCACTGGTACTCTTCGCCCCATAGCTATTCCCGAGTGGAAATGGGATTAAGTTGGTATGGACTTCATTACTGGATTTCCCAAGTCGCAAAATGGGAATAATGCCATCTGGGTAGTCATCGACCGTTTGTCCAAGGTTGCTCACTGATACGTTCATTTTGCATCACTATTTTACATCATAATTCATCTTTATTCATTCATATATTTCATATTATGATGCAATACTTATGTTATTTTATCTCATTTTGCATGTTTGGCAATTATTGGAGATGCATCCACCAAAGCCTGGAATCAGCTGGAAAAGTACCTGTCAAGACACCTGACTTTGGAAGATCCATAAATTCCAGAAAAAATCGAGATAAATATTATGGGAAATAAGCCATGGAGCAAAAAGGCGCACGGAGGCGAGCTCTAGGGAGCAGGGCGGCCCCCTGCCGCGGGCCCACCCTAGGCCGCGGGTGGGACCCGCCCCTGGCCCCTGTGGCCCCCCTCCGGCTCCGCTTCGGCGTATACTTCCCTTTGACCTAAAAACATCGGGCGTATCAAAGAGGAATTTTTCCGCCGCCTCCACGAGGCGGAAACCAGACAGAGAGAAGAAGAGCTCCGGCAGGGAGAAATCTGCCGGGGAATTTCCCTCCCGAAGGGGGGGATCGTCGACATCGTCATCGCCATCACGTCGGGCATCATCGGGATCCTCATCAACACCATCTCCATCATCAGCACCATCATCACCATCACCATCCCATCTCATCCCGCTGTAGCAATTGTCATTGTTTTGTTATTAGTTTATTGGAATCGTATCCCGGGTGTTGGTTACTACTTGTAGTTGATGCTTGAGAGTTTTATCGGTGAATTGTCTTTACAATCAGATTGTTGCCCTTATTCATATCACCTCTAATCATGATCTATATGATGTCTTGTGAGTTGTTCGTTTGGTTCTTGAGGACATGGGGAAAGCCTAGTTGCTAGTAATTGCATAATGTTGAGTAATATTTAATGGTTTGATTTATGTTGTGGTGTTATTCCTCTAGTGGTATCGTGTGAACGTCGACTACATGATACTTCACCTTTCAAAGGGCCTAGGGGAAAGCATAGTGTATTTAGTTTGCTTATGGTAGGGTTGCAGGAGTGATAGAAACCTAAACCCCAATTTGTGAACTAGTGCACTAGGGAGCGTAGGGTCTCGGAGTTTAAGGCTGTGGTTAGGTTTTTATATTAATTACTTTCTTGTAGTTGCGGATGCTTGCAAGGGGTTTAATCAAAAGTATGTGTTTGTCCAAGTAAGGGCGGTGCATTAGCATAGGTCCACCCACACAGCACTTTATCAAAACATTGAAGGTTAATCACCGACGTGCAATGAAACTGGCTAGGCAGAAACTCCCATGTGTCCTCGAGAACGTTTTAATCTTCATAAGTAACACAACCGGCCTGTCCTTTGAGCTTAAAAGGATTGGGCTATTTGCTGCAATTATTGTAGCACTCTTTTATTTACTTGTTCTTATTTTCTTAAATCAAAAATCCAAAAACATTTCTCTTTTAGTGCTTGCAGTGAAACCTTGCTGAAAACTACTTGTCAACACCTTCTGCTCCTCGTTGGGTTCGACACTCTTACTTATCGAAAGGACTACGATAGATCCCCTATACTTGTGGGTCATCAAGACTCTTTTCTGGCGCCATTGTCGGGGAGTGTAGCGCTATTGGTAAGTGGAACTGGTAAGGAAATCTTTTATTGTAAGTGCTGTTTTTATTTTTGCTTGTTACTTTGCTTCGTTATGGAGCACTCTTCACTTGATATGCTGTTTGGGAGTGACTCTGCCACCACACCTGTAGTGGATAAGAGTCCTCCGCTCTCTGAAATTGATCCATTTAAAATACCCATGGGAATTATTGATCATGTTATGAGTAACCGTTATGCAGGGGATGGAACCATCCATCCAGTTTATCATTTGCTTTATATTAAAGATCTGTGTGAGCTATTTAAGATTGCAGGTATGTCAAAATAGGTAATCATGAGGAAATTATTCTCAATATCACTAAAGGATAAAGCTATGGATTGGTATATGCTTCTGGATAATTCTCACTTGATGGATTGGAAAGAGCTTATGTCTCTCTTTTATTCTAAATTTTATCCTCTTCATGAAATTCATCAAGATAGAAATTATATTTGTAACTTTCGGCCACATGAAGGAGAAAGCATCGCTCAATCTTGGGGGAGGTTGAAATCTTTAATGCTTAAATGCCCCAATCATAAGCTTCCTAATGATATAATTGTTAACATTTTTTATGCGAGGCTGCTTCGCTATGATAAGGATATGCTTGATGCCTCTTCTCTTGGATCCTTTACAAAGAAAGAAGTTAATGCTAAATGGCATTTAATTGAAAGGATTTATCGCAATGCGGAAGATTGGGAGATCGACAAAGGTAAAGAATCAGGTATAAATTATGAGTATGACTGCATTAAATCTTTCATGGAAACTGAACGTTTTAATACGCTTAGTACTAAGTTTGGGCTCGATTCTCAAATTGTTGTTGATCTTTGTAAATCCTTTGCTGACCATATTAATATTCCAAAAGAAAAGTGGGATAAGTATCATGAACCATTTAAAGATGTTTGTAAAACAGATGTGCTTGCTAGTGATGATGTGCCTATTCAAACAGTTGAATCTGTTTTACCTGCTGTTTACTTTGAAAAACCACCCTTTCCTATAAAAATTAAAGAACACTCAATCGTGGCTAGTGTGGTTAATAAAAGTGAAAGGAAATCTTATGAACCTGATGAACAACTTGAAATTGCCTCTCCAGTAGCTTTGGTTAAAGATCTTGTAACTGAGAATGTCGATGGAAGTTCTATTTATTTTTGTAAAGCTGCTACTAACATTGTTAGACAGGATAAAAGTGCAAAGTTGTTGGTAGTCCTGTTGTCTCTGTCAAGATAGGTGATCATTGCTATTATGGATTATGTGATATGGGTGCAAGTGCAAGTGCAAGTGCTATTCCTGATACACTTTATCAAGAAATAATGCGCGAAATTGCGCCATGTGAGCTTGAGGATATTCATTTGGAGATTAAATTGGCTAATAGAGATGTCATCCACCCGGTGGGAATTGTCAGAGACGTTGAAGTCTTATGTGGTAAGGTAAAATATCCAACTGATTTCCTTGTCTTGGGGTCAGTTAAAGATAAATTTTGTCCTATCATATTTGGTAGACCTTTCTTAAATACTTGTAGTGCTGTTATAGATTTTAAGAAAGAAAAGGTCTCTGTTCAATTCGCTGGAGAGCCGTATGAATTTAATTTTTCCAAATTTTGCTATACATCGTTATGATAAATAATTACCTAATGAGGATCTTATTATTGAAAGAATTGCTTCTATTACCGTGCCTCCTAATGATCCTTTGCAGCAATATATGGAGGAGCACGAGAATGATATGTTAATGCAGGAAAGAGAGGAAATTGATGAAGTCTTTTTTAGACAGCCGGCTATTCTAAAGCATGATCTACCTGTGGAGTCTCTGGGGACCCAGACACCTCCAAAGGGAGATCCTGGTTTTGAATTAAAAGCTCTCCCAGACACTCTCAAATATACATATTTGGATGAGAAGAAAATATATCCTGTTATTATCAATTCTAACCTTTTAGTGAAAGAGGAGGAGCGATTATTGGAGGTCCTTAGGAAACATCGAGCTGCATTGGGATATACTCTTGATGATCTTCAAGGGATTTCTCCATCTATTTGTCAACATACAATTAATCTTGAGCCTGATGCGAAGCCCGTTGTTGATCATCAACGAAGATTGAATCCAAAGATGATGGATGTGGTAAGAAATGAGATACTCAAGCTTCTCGATGCAGGTATAATCTACCATATTGCTGATAGTAGATGGGTTAGTCTTGTTCATTGTGTTCCCAAAAAAGGAGGTATGACTGTTGTTGCTAATGATAATAATGAACTCATTCCTGAAAGAACAGTTGTAGGGTATAGAATGTGCATTGATTATAGGAAACTTAATCAGGCTACTCGAAAAGATCATTATCCTTTTCCTTTTATTGATCAAATGCTTGAAAGACTGTCTAAGAATTCTCACTTTTGTTTTCTTGATGGTTATTTTGGTTTCTCTCAAATTGTTGTTAAATTTGAAGATCAAGAAAAGACTACTTTTACTTGTCCTTATGGAACTTATGCCTATAGACGTATGCCTTTTGGTTTGTGTAATGCACCTGCTACTTTTCAAAGATGCATGTCTGCTATTTTTCATGGTTTTTGTGTGGAAATTGTGGAAGTCTTCATGGATGATTTCTCCGTCTATGGAACTTCTTTCGGCTATTGCCTCTATAATCTTAACAAAGTTTTGCAGAGATGTGAGGAGACCAATCTTGTTCTCAATTGGGAGAAGTGTCATTTCATGGTAAATGAAGGCATAGTGCTTGGATATAAAATTTCTGAAAGGGGGATTGAAGTTGATAAAGCCAAAATTGAAAAAATTGAGAAGATGCCCTATCCAAGAGACATCAAAGGTATTCGTAGTTTCCTCGGTCATGATGGTTTTTATAGGAGGTTTATTAAAGATTTTTCTAAGACGTCGTGGCCTCTCGCTAATATTCTTCAAAAAGATGTTCTATATGTTTTTTATGAAGATTGTAAGGAAGCCTTCGAGGTACTAAAAAGGGCTTTAATCACCGCTCCTATAGTTCAACCGCCTGATTGGAATTTACCCTTTGAAATTATGTGTGATGCTAGTGATTATGCTGTAGGGGCTGTCCTTGGCCAAAGAATTGATAAGAAGTTGAATGTAATTCATTATGCTAGTAAAACTTTGGATAGTGCACATGAAAATTATGCAACCACTGAAAAGGAATTTGTAGCGGTCGTTTTTGCTTGTGATAAATTTAGACAATATATTGTGGACTCTAAAGTAACTATTCATACTGACCATGCTGCAATTAAATACCTTATGGAGAAGAAAGATGCTAAGCCTAGACTTATTAGATGGGTGCTTTTGCTGCAAGAGTTTGATTTGCATATTGTTGATAGAAAAGGGGCAGAAAATCCTGCAGCTGATAATTTGTCTAGAATGGAAAATATTCCTCATGATCCCATCCCTCTAAATGATAGTTTCCCTAACGAACAACTTGCCGTCGTTAAGTTAACTTCTCATGATGCTCCTTGGTATTCTGATTATGCTAATTTTATTGTCTCGAAATTTTTGCCTCCAAGTTTTACTTATCAACAGAAAAAGAAATTCTTGTATGACTTGAGGCATTACTTTGGATGACCCACATTTATACAAGGAGGGAGCTGATGGAATCTTGAGGAGATGTATTCCTGAGCATGAACAGGAGGAGGTATTGAGGAAGTGCCACAATAGTGATTATGGAGGACATCACGCAGGTGAAAGGACTGCACATAAGGTTCTTCAATCAGGTTTTTATTCGCCTACTTTATTTAAGGATGCTAAAAAGTTTGTTTCATCTTGTGATGAGTGTCAGAGGGTCGGTAACATTAGTAGACGTAATGAAATGCCTATGAATTATTCTCTTGTTATTGAACCTTTTGATTGTTGGGGGTTTGACTTTGTGGGTCCTTTTCCCACTTCTCATGGTAATACTCATATTCTTGTTGCTGTAGATTATGTTACTAAGTGGGTGGAAGCTATACCAACTAAAAGTGCTGATCATAAGACCTCCCTAAAAATGCTTAAAGAAGTTATTTTTCCTAGGTTTGGTGTGCCTAGAAATCTTATGACTGATGGAGGATCTCATTTTATTCATGGAGCTTTTAGAAAGGTTTTAGCCAAGTACGATGTTAATCACAGAGTCTCCTCTCCGTATCATCCTCAAACTAGTGGGCAAGTTGAATTAACTAATAGAGAAATTAAACTGATCTTGCAAAAGACCGTTAACAAGTCTAGGAAGAATTGGTCTAAAAAACTTAATGATGCTTTATGGGCCTATAGAACTGCTTATAAAAACCCTATGGGTATGTCTCCTTATAAAATGGTTTATGGGAAGGCATTTTATTTGCCTCTTGAATTAGAACATAAAGCTTTTTGGGCTATTAGACAACTTAATTCTAATCCTAATCTTGCCTGTAAAACTAGGTTGCTTAAAGTGAATTCCTTAGATGAGTGGAGAAACGAGGCTTATGAAAGTGCTCGTCTATTTAAGGAAAAAGTAAACAGATGGCATGATAAGAGAATTTTGAAAAGAGAATTTAATGTTGGTGATAAAATGCTTTTGTATAGGTCCCGTCTCAGATTTTTTGCAGGAAAATTGCTATCAAAATGGGAGGGACCATTCATCATTGAGGAAGTTTATCGCTCCGGAGCTATAAAGATTAATAATCTTGGTGGGGACAAACCTCAAGTGGTGAATGGTCAGCGACTTAAGCACAACATCTCCGGTAATCCCTTGGAAGAGGATGCGGATGTTATTCAAGTGGTCTCTCCGGAAGAACTCATCGAAACCAAATACCGGAAAACTTCAGAATCAGCAAATGAATAGGTAACTGTTTCGGTAAGGAAAGTGTCTCGGAAAATTCCAGAAAATTTATATTATTTATTTCTTGAAAATTAGGAAAATTCGGAGACTTGATGGAGTATGAGACGGATTCTAGGGGGCAGAGGTGGCCCTCTGCCACGGCTCCACCCCAGGCCGCGGTGGGGACCCGCCCCTGGCCCCTAGACACCGCCTCCGACTCCGCCTAGTCCCGTCGTCTTCCTTTTATTGCAAAAATTTTCGCAATATATTTCCCCGAATTTTTTGAGATGTGTATCCTGTGTTTTTCGTTGTGCTTTCGTTTTGAGTTTTTCTGGCAGATCATTTTTGTCCGAACCCTAGCCGCCATGACTTCTCCAAGCACTTCTAAGGAAGATTTCTTCAATAACGTCATCAACCCCTACTTAGCCGAGGTCAAGATGCATCCTCAAGTTCTCCAACTCAAGGATGGCGTGGTTCATAAGCAAGATCTTCAAGGTCCTAAGAAGGAGGGGGATGTGAAGACAAGGTTAGAAGAGGTTGAACAGGAGGTTTTCGAGTACAAGAAGATGATCGAGCATGGAGTAAGTGTCAATTACCGCATCATTGCTGAGCTTACTGATCTTCACAAGCAAGAGAATGAAGAATTAAGGGAGAAGATCTTTCTGTTGGAGAACAAGACCGCCAATCTGCAAGCACAGATCTATGATCTTCACAATCAGATGTGTGAGTATGAACTTAGATTTAAGCGTATAAGCTCCGCTGCAAGTTTCAGGTCCGAAGAGACTCATTCGTCTTTTGTTGACGGGAAGCACCTCCCGTGGAATTTTGGCGATGAGTGATGGAGCAGGAAGTCTTCCTCATAAATTTGAGCACTATGGGTAACGGCACTCCCTTGGCTTGTTCCAAGCTTGGGGGAGTGCCCCGGTATCTTTATCTTATGTCTTTTATTTTTTGCAGTCTTGTGAGTCGTATCATGAGTAGAGAAGTTATCTTGTAGTATGGTTTTGCATTGTGTCTTGTCACTCCTTGTGAGTCCTTTGTATCCGTTGGTGTGTGGTTTTCTATAATGGAATATAAATGAGAAGTATCTTTTATTCTTCTGCACTTTATATTTTATTATGGCAATCTCTCTCATCTGCTGATCTTGTGGTAAGTAATGATTTGACATTGGGTGCATGAGTAGAAGTTTATTCGGTATTGATAAGCATGGCTTCGTTTAAATTGCAATAATTGCTTTGGTGCTTGAGTAGAGAAGAAGAATTTAATAGCAAATACACTATCTTGTATGCCTTACATGCTTGTGAACCTTCCAGCTCATACACCTTTGTATTAGATTTATTTCTAACAGTGATGATAAGCTTTATGTTGCATGTTTGACATATTGTTTTTGATAGCATAGTTGATTTACATCTCTCAACACTGTTTGTTTGATGTAAAGCCTTTCTAGCCTAAAGCCCTGTACTGAGTGTATGGTTCACTTGTGCATCCAATTCCTAAAGCCAAACTTTCTTTCCAGCTGAGTCCACCATATCTACCTATGCATGGTATTTCTTGCCATTCCAAGTAAATTTGTCATGTGCTACCTTTAAAAAATTCAAAGTACTTCTCTTTGTGCCTCTGTTTTTAAGCTCATGAGGGAGCAGTAGAGAGCTAGCTATAACTTGTGACGAGCAAGGTCATTTCCCCCCTTTTCACCCGGTGTCGATGGATTACGTCTTCACTTGAATCAACCCGAGAGCAGCTTAAGCAAAAATATAAATATAACTCACAATTCTCCTCCGCGCAATGCAAATCTGAGAAATCAGCCCAAACATTGGACAGTGGTGAAACCAAGGAGAAAGAGGAGCGTACTCGCTCCTCTAAAAACCAGCTGCTCTCACAAGTCTAAAAACCTTGCTTGTCATGGGAGACTAGATAGCTTCTCTGTTGTGAAGCCGTTGACAGAAGCATGCATACCTCAAAATCATTTTACTTCTGTTTTTAAAAACCCAAAAAGCTCTAGCACATGACTAATCCCTGCTTCCCTCTGCGAAGGGCCTCTCTTTTACTTATTGTTGAGTGATACGTCTCAAACATATCTATAATTTTTGAGTGATCCATGCTAGTTTTGTGATATTGTCACATGTTTTTACTGTCATTTATATCATTTTTATGCATTTTGTCGGACTAACCTATTGACAAGATGCCAAGTGCCAGTTCCCTGTTTGTGCTGTCTTTTTGATTCAGAAATTTACTTCTGGAAATATTCTCAGAATTGGACGAAAATTTACGGGGAATTTTTACTCGACGGAAGGCACCAGGACACCAAAAGGCAGCCCTGGGGGCCACCCACAGGCCAGCGGCGGCCTGCTGCCGCGGCCTGGGGGCCACTCGTGGGTGGGGCCCGCCCCTGCCCGTGGGGCACCTCCTCGGCTCCCTCCGACGCCTATAAATTCACATTAAACCTAAAAACGTCGAGGCGGCCATTTTTTTCCAGAAACTCGACCCCGATGCGCCGTCACCGAAAACCCTAGTTCGGGGTCCAATCTGAAGCTAATCCCGGCACTCTGCCGGAGGGGAGATCGATCCCGGAGGGCTCTTCATCGTCATGCCTTCCTCTGGGATGATTTGTGAGTATTCTCACCTTGGACTACGGGTCCATGGCAGTAGCTAGTTGGTAGTCTCTCTCTCTTGTGCTTCATGTCTTATGATCTTGTGAGCTGCCTAACATGATCAAGATCGATTATTGTGTTGTTATGTGATGTGTTTGCTGGGATCCAATGGATTATGAAGTTATGTTCAGATTGTGCATGATTCTTATATGAGTAATTTATGTTCTTGCATGCTCTTCGATGTGTGTAGTTACTTTGGCCAAATGATTGTGTGTATCTCCAAGAGAGGGTATTTATGCTAGATAGTGGGTTCATGCCCCCTTTTGTTCCTGGGCACGAGTGACAGAAACGTCTAAGGGCAAGGGTGTGCTGTTTCTACTAAGGCTGGATAGCGATCCCACGGTGGACTTTTTAGACAAAGACGTAGTTGGACTCAACGGTCTTTGTTCCTTGTCGTGATGCCTCCATAAATATTATCATGTCCTTTTTGTCATAGCTAAATTGGGTTTGTGTCGTGATCTTGTCAATTGCCTAGCTGTAATTCGTTCTCCTATCACATGCATATTTTATTTACTTGAGAGACTCCACGAGTGAACCCACGGCCCTCGGTCCATCTTTTTACATTGTTTACAACCTCATTTACTTGCTTTCAATTATCATTATTCCTCTGGTCACTTTTCGTATTTTATCTATTTCATCATACAATTGACCGCTTTGTTTTCCGCGAGACCGGAAAGATTGACAACCTTTCCGCCGTTGGGGGCAAAGTATTTTGGTTGAGTGTGTGTAGGTCCACGTCTGTTGAAGGTGAAGCGCCAGAGATCTTCAACATTCACCTCGTTGTTTATTTCAAAGTCCTACTGGTTCGATAAACCTCGGTTCGTTAAACGAGGGAAAACTGCTACTAGCTGCAATTCCGTCTTCGCTTGGGGCACCACCCAACTTATTTTAATTCAGCAGCAAGCTCTTTTCTGGCGCCGTTGCCGGGGACTTTGGAGCTACAGCAAGGGGAGTCTCATACTCTCAATCTCTTTACTTTGTTTTTGTCTTGCTTGCTTTATATCTCATTTAGTTTATTTTCCTGTTTCAAAATTTTAAAACCCAAAAAAATTAGTGTAGTCTTTATTCATGTCTTGTTATTTTATCTTATCGTTATGTCATCTACTGAAAACACCAAGCCGAGTGACTTTACTAGCACTAATAACAATGATTTCATATGCTCTCCAATTGCTCCACCCGCTACTAAAGAGGAATCTTATGAAATTAAACCTGCCTTGCTAAATCTTGTTATGAAAGAGCAATTTTCTGGTGCTAGAACTGAAGATGCCGCCTCTCATTTAAATAACTTTGTTGAGTTATGTGATATGCAAAAGTATAAAGAGGTAGAAAGTGACATCATAAAACTGAAACTTTTCCCTTTATCTTTGAGAGGGCGAGCAAAAGAATGGTTATTGTCTTTGCCTAAAAATAGCATTGATTCTTGGATTAAATGCAATGATGCTTTTATTCGAAAATATTATCCACCTGCTAAAATCATACAACTAAGGGGTAACATTATGAACTTTAGACAATTTGATAATGAACATGTGGCTCAAGCTTGGGGAAGAATGAAATCTATGGTTACTAGTTGACGTGCACGTGCAACGCACCTCTTAATTATCAATTCAAACCACAATGTAACATATCATTCTCCATCCTCCTTATACCATCCAGGCTATCTATTTTGAAGCTACACTATCACATATTTATTCTTCCTTTCTTTCTCTTGATCAAATACACCACTCAACTGTATTTTAAAACTATATATATCACCGTACAAAAAATCACTAAAATTTAAAGACATGGTTTAATTGCTCCTATTATGAAATAAAATAGACAATATTGTGTTCTTACATAAAAGAGGACAATAGGTACGTACGAATTAAGCTTGGTCAACAATAAATTTCACTGAACTTGGCGAATCAAATGCACAGAATGGAAAGTGTTCGAGATCCTGGTTTTCTTCACCGCAAGCAGGCATCTAAGTAAAGCTTCCCCAAGCGAATTTCCATTACCTCCACAATGGTCGCACCAGGTTACTCACTAAACCCTCCACATAGTTAGAAGTAGCACGTTTTTCTGCATCGGGAAGAAATACTTTCAGTTTAGACTAATTATAAAAATATGGAACACTTATGCTTCAGAAGTAATTGATGCTATGCTTTATAAATAGTTTCACTATGCATACACGAACATCTAGCTAGGTATATGGCAGCCTAACACTCCATATAAGTGAAATTTCACATACAACAAATTATCCATCGAGCAAGCTCCTCACATTCAACCTACCAGAAATAAAGGAAGAAGATCATTGACATATTTGCAAAGGAATCTAAAGGACATTTGAGTTTGAGTAGTATAAAAGGTGTGAGAAAACGTGTTTATCTAACAAAAACAAAAATCAGCAAGACAGTAAGACAAAGAGACATATAAAGCCAAATCTTTGCCAAGCTGCAGCTGTGTCCTTGACCATTATGAAGAGAACACCTTTGTCGTCTACGAAAAACCAAGTCGGGCCTGCATATATATGTCGAATTGTCATAGATCTCCAGAAACAAACAGACAAAATGAAAGATTTATTTTACCATTTTATTGTTAATGTGACATCTTCGTACATCTTTTCGCGGTCATCTAGGCATAGACATGAGAGAAGGTAATCCCGTACTAATTTATATTAAAGCATTGATTTATGCTTTGCTCAGTTTCAACAATACAGTCTGATTGAATCGCACATGGAAACACATAGAAGAATGCTAAGCTCTTACCTCATACTCTCGTCGACGCCTTTGTCATTTCCAAATCCTCATCCAGCCTTCCGTTGTCTTGTACTTCTGAAACCATCATACTGCGCATCGAAACACCAATTTATCATTAATTTCACGACTCACTAATTCTCTAAAATATGAACATATCACGAACTTACATCTAACCTAATAAATATCAGGTTTCCTGCACTAGTGCAGTTGTTCTCTAACCTAACAGATCAGAACCATGTGTTTTGCAATCGAACAAACAGTGGCAGAAAAGGAGATGTACTACTTGTGAAGGTAACTACAGATAGAAGTAACAATAGTCATCCATTCATAAATAAGTAGAGCCACATATTGGATAGTAAATCCCTATCAAAGCGCCAAACGACCCGCATAGCATAAGTGATGAGGACATCCCTAGTCCTTTACCATTTTCTTCTATCGATGATTTGCTGCTCAAGACAAGCCCAATGAGGTGAGGATTGGACCGATGACAAGAGCTCGTGCCAAGCTACTTGGACAACAGGTGAACTCACTCTTAATTGAATATGATGTTTGTGATAACGAGAACTTTATACTGCCTAAGTCTATGCACTTGTGTATGATTAGGGTTGTTGATAACACAAACATTGGAGGAGTACCAGAGGAGCGGCAAAGAATGGAGTACAACGTCACCTATGGCGCGAGGGAGGAGCGGGAGGAAGGCGCAAGGAAAGAAGAGGAAGAAAACCAGTCAGGCCGGCCTGAGGCCGGCCTCAGCCCGGCCAGGCCGGGCTGCCACCCGAAGCACCCGGCCTCTGAGACGCAGGAAGGCCGGCCAAGCCCGGCCTAGGCCGGCCATGTGCCCGAAGCGCCGGCCTCAGCCGGCCTTAGCCCGGCCTAGGCGGCCATGCACCCGAAGCGGCCGGCCTCAGCCCGGCCTCCGCCCGGCCAGGCCGGCTTGCCTGCCATGCGAATCCCAGCCCGGCCTTGGCCCGGCCTAAGCCCGGCCTGGACCCGGCCTGCGCGCCAGATTTCGGCCGAACCCACTTTTGGGTCGGTTTGTACCCGTTGGAGTCCGAACCAAGTTATGTTTTTGTGTTAGGTCGGTTGGCCCCCTATTTAAAGCTAGGGCCGGCTGCTAGAGAGAGGTAGACCACGTTTTGATTAAACCCTAGATTGGATTGCTACAAGCATTCATCTTTTGCCGTGTTCCTCTTTGTTGCGATCAGGAATACAACCCCTCCAATTTGTTTCGATCTGGAGGTTATTGCTACCAAAGTTTGAGTGTGATCTGTTGTTCCATTGGGAATTAGTAGATCGTAGAAACCGCTTCGTGGCCGGCGGCTACGTTGCATCGGTGTGAGGCGTCGCGAATATCCATTGGGTTGAAGAGCTGTTGCATTGGCAACAGGGGAGCAGCCGGAGAGTTCGTCGGAATCTCGCAAGTTATCTACCATCATCAACCATCTACCACCGCTCACAGAGAAGATCGGGCCACCCCTTATCATCTTGGTATCAGATTTCCAGAGTTTCCTCGGTGAGCATCCACAAATCCCCGTAGATTTACTGTTTTTCGTCCTATCCAGAAAAAGCCAAAAATATTAGGGTTAGTTTTCGCCATAGCCTTAGATTGCATCATTAGGTCAAGTTCTAGTTGCTGGTCGTTTTCCTTTTGCGTATCTTGTTTCGTTGCCGAGTCGAATTGCAATCGGAATCCTGCCGTGCGTCCTGCCGCGGCATGGTTTTGGTGGTTTTTCTCTGCCGCGACACCGATTTTGACAGTTTTAGTAAAACGGCCATAACTTTTGCATACGAACTCCGTTTTCGACGTGCGACCACTCAAAACGCTCGTATCGAAAAGTTCTATCCAACCAAACTCGCTTCGCCTGTTTACGCCTTTTCGGCGGTCTCGGAATCCCCAAATTCGTCCGGGAACATCGAGTTTTTGGCCTTCGAAGTTTCAGTTTCGACAAAAACCGAACTTTTTGGTGAAAAACTTAGACACAGCCTTTCTACAGCACGTGATAGGAGCTTACCCATATAAGACTAGCTACGTTTTGTGCTCACAGGCTGCTCTTGGACGTGTGTCTTGTTGCTTTTCAAAGTTGTTGGTCATAAATAGTCAAAAAAAAAAAAAGGAGATAGTATTACAAAAAAAAAAGAGAGAGATAAAAGTGCAAGTTTCTGTATCATTTGTGACACTGATAGTTCTTGAGCAATCGTGTGCCTGTTAATCTGAGCTCCTTGTTAGTGTCTTTCTAGTGCTTTGTGACACTCTTGTTCATAGTCACTTTGCCCCGTTTATCGCCACCGTGTGCGTTTCCAGTGTGTTATACGACCAGCACTAGGGTTTGCCTTTTGGTGTAGTTAGGTTTCCTTACCAAGCTCCACTAAAATACCCTGGTTTTGTTGTGTAACACTTTGAGACCCATAATATTCGCTTCACCCCATCCGTGCACGTTCTGTCCATACAAGTGGTAAGCTATACTATTCACTTTGGAACGGTAAGATACACAATTTCTTTTGGTTTGAGTGAGTTGAGAGTTTTCCACATACATATTACTACCTATACTTGTGTGCACTAATCATGTCTTCAGGAGATGAGGATGATGGTGTTGTGAGGCAAAAGAAGGACGGCAACGCTCCTGTTTGTTGGGCTGAATATGAAGCTCTTCGAGGTCACCTGACACGTCAGTTCACCGCTCAATGTGACAGGTTACAAGCTGATTTGACTGCTACGGATATAAAGGTTGACAATGTGCTACAAACGGCAACTGAGTCTGCAGCTGCCTTGACAGCAATTCAGAATTCTATTGGTGCATTGAACCGTGCCGTGCAAGTGTTGACGCAGCGAAATGAGCAACCTGTTGATGATGCAAGTGTTCATGGTGATCACGGTGTTGATTTTGATGCTGAGGAGGATGATGAGCAAGCAGCTGCTCGTCGTGAGAGGTTGCAACGGCAACAACAGCCACAACCACATGCTAATGGTGGACGTGGAGGTGGCCGAGGTGGTGCTATACCTCCTGGTCGTGGTTTTGCGCCTCTTGGTGCGCGCCGTATGCTCGGCGACAATCTTGGTCATGCAGCCAACCGTGATGATGATAGCGTTGGTAAGCCCAAATTCACAATTCCCAAGTTTGAAGGTTCCGTTGATGTGGAAGAATATATTAACTGGGAGTTGAAGATGGAACAATTATGGCGTTTGCATGACTACACTAAGGATAGAAAGATCAAGCTTGCATCTTCTGAGTTCGATGGCTATGCTTTGCTATGGTGGGACGGTCTTGTGAGTGCTAGGCGTGAAGCAAATGATGTACCTATTTTGTCTTGGCGAGAGATGAAGGCGGAGATGCGTCATCGTTTTGTTCCTCGCAATTACATCCGTTCTTTGTATGATAAGTTGCAGAATTTGAAGCAAGGTGCCAAGTCCGTTGATGAGTACTATAAGGAGATGGAGTTGATCATGCAGCGTGCTAAAGTGCGAGAAGAACCTGAACAAACTATGCAGCGTTTCCTTTCAGGTTTGAGCTTTAACATCAAGAGAATTGTACGTCATCATCAATATGGCGATGTGCAAGATTTGTTACATCAAGCACGTGAAGCTGAGTTACAGTTGGCCGAAGATGCCAAATATGTGACGCGTTCTTCCTATGGTCGAGGTAACGTGTCATCACGAGCAACACCTAGTGTGGTGCCGCCTAGTCCTGTTCCTAGTGTTCGTGGTGCTGCTCCTTCCAAGTCGGTTTCAGTTGCTCCTCATGCCAAGCAATCACCACAACCTGCTGCAAGTGCTACTGGCTCTTCCAATTCTACAGCTCGTACACGTGATATGAATTGTCATACGTGTGGAGGCAAGGGTCACTTCAAGCGTGAGTGTCCCAACAAGAAGGTCATGTTGATCAATGAGGAGACCGGTGAGTATGAGAGTGGTGATGAGGTGGATCCTAATGCTGAGTTTGAGGAGGAACTAGAAGATGAGTTGTATTATGCGGATGCCGAGCGTTTACCATCTATTGTGTGCACGCCTAAGGTGCTAAGTGTGGCCCCTAGTTCTTCGGAGCAGCGATGCAATTTGTTTCAAACAAGGGCTGCAGTTGGCAATGGACGTTCTTGCAAGGTAATCATTGATGGTGGAAGCTGCCGCAATTTAGCTAGTAAAGAGCTCTGTCAAAAACTGAATCTGAAATACTTGCCACATCCCCATCCATATTTTATTCAGTGGCTAAGTGAAAGTGGGGAGATGAAGGTTAATCACATGGTACAAGTTGAGTTTCAGATTGGGCCTTACAAGGACACCGTGGAGTTCGATGTGGTTCCAATGACCGTGTGTCACTTGTTGTTGGGACGTCCTTGGCAGTTTGATAGAGATGTGCGCCACAATGGGAGAGCAAATACCTATCAACTCAATTGGCATGGCAAGGAGGTGATGTTGCGGCCAATGACACCTCAAGAGATAGTAAATGAATCTCGCCAAAAAGTGGAAGTTAACCGTGAGGCTGAGCGTGAGAGATTAGCTAGGCGAGAGACTACACCTTCGGTGAGCGAGAGCCACAAGCCAAATTTGAGTGGTAAAAAGAAAAGTGAGGGAGAGAACAAGATAGTAATGTTAGCCACCAAATCTGATTTGAGAGAGTTTCGTGAGGATCCCACTCTAGTACCTCTTGTGCTTGTGTGCAAGGGGGAAATTCTTGTTTCTAACGACATGACCCCTCTCTCTATTGGTGTTTCTAATGTCTTGCAGGATTTTGGTGATGTTTTTCCGGAGGAAGTGCCCGCTGGTTTGCCTCCATTGCGGGGTATTGAACATCAAATTGACTTGATTCCCGGAGCAACACTTCCAAACCGAGCTCCCTATAGGACCAACCCGGAGGAGACAAAGGAGATACAGCGACAAGTTCAAGAGCTTCTTGACAAAGGGTATATTCGTGTGAGCTTAAGTCCTTGTGCTGTTCCTGTTATTTTGGTTCCTAAGAAAGATGGTACTTGGCGCATGTGCGTAGATTGTAGGGCGATAAATAACATCACTATTCGTTATAGACACCCCATTCCTCGTTTGGATGACATGTTAGATGAATTAAGTGGTGCTGTTATTTTCTCTAAAATTGATTTGCGTAGTGGTTATCATCAAATTAGAATGAAAGAAGGAGATGAATGGAAAACTGCCTTTAAAACAAAATTCGGTTTATATGAGTGGTTAGTGATGCCTTTTGGGTTAACTAATGCACCTAGTACTTTCATGAGATTGATGAATCATGTTTTGAGGCATTTCATTGGTAAATTTGTGGTAGTTTATTTTGATGATATATTGATTTATAGCTGCAATGAATCTGAGCATACTGATCATATTAGACAAGTTTTGCAAGTGTTGCGTGATAATAAGCTATATGGTAATCTTGCTAAATGCACTTTTTGCAAAGATAAGGTCATATTTCTGGGTTTTGTTGTTTCTAAGGATGGTGTTGAGGTTGATGAATCTAAAATTGAAGCAATTAAAAATTGGCCTATTCCCATGACTATTAGTCAAATAAGAAGCTTTCTTGGTCTTGCTGGTTTTTATCGACGTTTTGTGAAAGACTTCAGTTCTATTGCTGCACCTTTGAATGATTTAACTAAAAAAGGTGTTGAGTTTGTGTGGGGCGCAGCCCAAGATATCGCTTTTGATGAGCTGAAACGTCGTTTAATTTCTGCACCTTTGCTTATGCTTCCTGATTTCAATAAGCAATTTGATATTGAATGTGATGCTAGTGGTATTGGAATAGGAGGTGTGTTGATGCAAGACGGAAAACCAATTGCATATTTTTCGGAGAAATTAAATGGTGCCCAATTGAACTATCCTGTTTATGATAAAGAATTGTATGCGCTTGTTCGTGTTCTTGAGGTTTGGCAACATTATTTGTGGCCAAAAGAATTTATCATACATTCTGATCATGAAGCTTTGAAGTATTTGAAGTGCCAATCTAACTTGAATAAACGTCATGCTAAATGGGTTGAGTTCATTGAATCCTTCCCATACATTATTAAGTATAAGAAAGGCAAAGAAAACGTGGTTGCTGATGCACTCTCTAGGAAAAGCATGCTTTTGACACATTTGGATGTTCAAGTTCCTGGTTTAGAGAGTTTGCGTGATTTATATGCTAATGATACTGATTTTTCCATGCCTTTTGCTAAGTGTTCTGCTGTGAAAGCTTGGGAAAAATACCATATGCATGATGGATACTTGTTTCGAGCTAACAAATTATGTGTGCCAGAATCGTCCGTGCGTTTGCTGTTGTTGCAGGAATCTCATGGGGGCGGTTTGATGGGACACTTTGGACGTGAGAAGACGTTACTGATGTTGGCTGATCACTTTTATTGGCCAAGGATGAGGCGGGATGTGGACAGGTTTGTTAAGCGTTGCATCACTTGCAACAAGGCAAAGTCCAAGCTGAAGCCTCATGGTTTGTATACTCCTCTTCCTGCACCTACAACTCCATGGGAGGACATAAGCATGGATTTTGTGTTAGGATTGCCTAGAACTAGGAGAGGACATGATTCTATTTTTGTGGTAGTGGATCGTTTTTCTAAGATGTCACACTTTATTGCCTGCCACAAAAGCGACGATGCGTCGCATATTGCTAATCTGTTTTTCAGGGACATCGTGCGCTTACATGGAGTACCCAAGACGATTGTTTCTGATCGAGATGTCAAGTTCATGAGTTACTTTTGGAAGACACTTTGGGGCAAGCTGGGAACAAAGCTGCTGTTCAGTACCACTTGTCATCCCCAAACTGATGGACAAACGGAGGTGGTGAATCGCACACTATCAACGTTGCTGCGAGCCATGATCAAGAAGAACTTGCGTGAGTGGGAAGATTGTTTGCCGCATGTGGAGTTTGCATATAACAGGGCGGTACATTCCACCACACAATTATGTCCGTTTGAGGTGGTGTATGGTTTCAAACCCATTACTCCGCTTGATTTGCTGCCGCTTCCATTACATGAGAGAGTCAACATGGAGGCATCGAAGCGTGCAGATTTTGTGAGGAAGATACATGAGAAGACAAAAGAGGCAATTGAGAAGAAAGGCAAGTACAATGCAGCTCGTGTCAACAAGAAGAGAAAGGAGGTGATCTTTCAGCCCGGCGACATGGTTTGGGTGCACTTTCGTAAAGACAGATTTCCTGTTCAGCGCAAGTCCAAGTTGATGCCGCGGGGTGATGGTCCATTCAAGGTTCTTGCCAAGATAAATGATAATGCATACAAGATAGATCTTCCTACAACTGAGTTTGGTGTCAGTAATACTTTCAATGTTGCTGATTTGACGCCATATGCTGGAGAAGACCTTGACGCGTCGAGGTCGACGCCTTTTCAAGGGGGGGAGGATGATGAGGACATCCCTAGTCCTTTACCATTTTCTTCTATCGATGATGTTGCTGCTCAAGACAAGCCCAATGAGGTGAGGATTGGACCGATGACAAGAGCTCGTGCCAAGCTACTTGGACAACAGGTGAACTCACTCTTAATTGAATATGATGTTTGTGATAACGAGAACTTTATACTGCCTAAGTCTATGCACTTGTGTATGATTAGGGTTGTTGATAACACAAACATTGGAGGAGTACCAGAGGAGCGGCAAAGAATGGAGTACAACGTCACCTATGGCGCGAGGGAGGAGCGGGAGGAAGGCGCAAGGAAAGAAGAGGAAGAAAACCAGTCAGGCCGGCCTGAGGCCGGCCTCAGCCCGGCCAGGCCGGGCTGCCACCCGAAGCACCCGGCCTCCGAGACGCAGGAAGGCCGGCCCAAGCCCGGCCTAGGCCGGCCATGCACCCGAAGCGGCCGGCCTCAGCCCGGCCTCCGCCCGGCCAGGCCGGCTTGCCTGCCATGCGAATCCCAGCCCGGCCTTGGCCCGGCCTAAGCCCGGCCTGGACCCGGCCTGCGCGCCAGATTTCGGCCGAACCCACTTTTGGGTCGGTTTGTACCCGTTGGAGTCCGAACCAAGTTATGTTTTTGTGTTAGGTCGGTTGGCCCCCTATATAAAGCTAGGGCCGGCTGCTAGAGAGAGGAGACCACGTTTTGATTCAACCCTAGATTGGATTGCTACAAGCATTCATCTTTTGCCGTGTTCCTCTTTGTTGCGATCAGGAATACAACCCCTCCACTTTGTTTCGATCTGGAGGTTCTTGCTACCAAAGTTTGAGTGTGATCTGTTGTTCCATTGGGAATTAGTAGATCGCAGAAACCGCTTCGTGGCCGGCGGCTACGTTGCATCGGTGTGAGGCGTCGCGAATATCCATTGGGTTGAAGAGCTGTTGCATTGGCAACAGGGGAGCAGCCGGAGAGTTCGTCGGAATCTCGCAAGTTACCTACCATCATCAACCATCTACCACCGCTCACAGAGAAGATCGGGCCACCCCTTATCAATAAGAAGACTGATTCAGGGCACAAGTCAGTATCACTTTAGGTGGTTCAGTTGTTACCCTTTTATTTTTCTCTAGCCTGAACTTATTCTGCTATCACTAATTATGTATCACCCAGGTAAACAATGAACAAAACAAGAATCAGTATGCATAGTGTTAGTGTGAATCACTCAGAATCAGATGATCTAGTAAAGTACAACACTAAAGTACTACTAATCTACCCAAAATAAAAAATCCAAAAAGTTGTCCTAGTGTAAATGCTAAGTTTGATTGTCCTATGCTGATTACTGAATGCACAAAGCAATAGCATTATTAAGCATCAGACAGAATCTAGTGGATCAAATATGACTTCACACCATTAGACCATAGCACAAACATATAATTACGGACAATAACCACTGGATTTCACACAGGTAAACACAAGAACATCAGGGTTTCTCTTCAGTAAAAGCTATCAGCCGCATAGCAAGGAAATGTTTGCAGCCATCAGCATGCAGAATGTGTCAACCACATATTACAATAACATAACCCCAAGCTACACACCCGGTGCCCAAGTTAAACCTGGTCATAATCTCTACAACCACAAGCTGACATCCATGTGAGCACTTATATATATATTCGTTAGGAACCTCAAAACCACGATGACATTCCATATTAATGGAAAATGATGATGAATTCAAAGGTTTCTGAGTCAGAATAGAACGAATGGATGAATGACTCACCATCAGGCCGTAGTTGTAAAGGCTGGGCACCGCAATGGCTCTATCCGTAGATGGCGCGAGGTTGGATCTGATGAGTCGCGTGAGAACCACGATGACGTTCGTTGACCCAGAGACCGCGCCAACCTGAGCGCACCGCCTCTCGTATCCTGACTACCCGCATGGCCGCATCTGCATCCCCCGCATACTCCCAGTCCTTCGCCGGCATCAGATCGACGAAGACAATGTGGTGGGTTGGGGGGGCAACACGGCCTTTACCCGGGACTGGAGCCACACTTCGTCGTTGCTGGTGAACCAGTCGAGGTCGATGCGGAAGCCGAGGTCGCTGTTCATGGTGGTGGGAGCGCACCTCGTCTCCGCCCAGGACCAGGCCGAACGCCACGCCTTGGTTTCGCCCAGGAACTACTCCTCGGGCCACCACGTGATTTTGGGCGACGTGGCTGGGTGAAGGGATTCAACAAAAATACACCTAAAATACAAAAATTGGACCAGGGGTTGATCTACATCAGAGTTGCATCCAGGGACGGATCTAGTGTGATTCAACTAAGATTTACACACCTAGAATAATGTAATGGATGCGAAGGCCCGTGGGAATTTAGATAATCGCTGGATGGAGACAGCCTCGTACCTCAAATCCCAAAGGCGGATGACTACGGGAGCGGAGCGGAGATGACTGGAATGCGGTGTCCCGGCCAGAGCATCAATGGCGACCTCGAAACGGGGCAACGACGTGGGGAACATGAGCGTCATGCGCCGTCCGTTGGGAACGGCCACGCCGCCCGGGAGCGGAAGATGCGCCGTCGCAGGGCAGACAGTGTCCTAGGAGTGGGTGGTGCGGGGGATCCACGACGCCGTTGCCGTGAGAAGATCGATGCGTCCGGGGTGAGGGGTGAGGGGAACAGGGGATCGACGTCGCGAGGGCTACGTCATCACCAGTGAGATGAGCGTGTAGAAGGGCGTTGGTGGGGGGAGTCCTTGTCGGTGCTTCAGGGGAGGCCGCCGCTACACACCGGTGGGATTGCGCTTGCAGGGCGCCAAGCCGCCGATGGATAAGATGCGATCGCGGGGAGAGTTTCTGTGATTTGGGGACGCAGCATTTGCTATCGCGAGGGAAGCTGCCGTAGCTGCGCGCGGCAGACGATAGAACGTGGGAGGCAGAGTTTTCGTCTGCTCCCTCAATTTGCTAGGTGCATACATGGTGCGGGTTAGTTGGTATCTGGACAGTTAGATCTGAATTGCTGGGCCGGATCGTGAGGCTGTGATTAGTTCATATTCTCCTGTGTAAGCTTGGCTGGGTGCACTTAGCAATGAATATGTTTGCTTGTTTAATAGTAGTAGAGATAAGAATTGTCCCACGCATGGATTAACTATGTGGATGGTTATCCAAACTTTTTATGCAGGTTTGAATTTTTTTTCAAGGAACCATTTGGACTCGGCCGCGGGAGGCACCTTCATGTCCACAACATTAGGTGCAGCAACTAAACTCTTGGATGAGATGATGACAAATTATTCACAATGGCACACCAAACGAGCTCCAAGCGGTAAGAAGGTAAATTCTGTCGAGGAAATCTCCTCTTTGAGTGATAAGGTTGATATGATTATGTCTATGCTTGCTACCAATCAGTCTAATATTGATCCCAATAATGTTCCACTTGATTCATTAATTACCCAAGAAAAGGATCAAGTTGATGTTAATTTTCTTAATAGAAACAACTTCAACAATAATGCTTATCGAAATAATTTTGGTACTAACAACTATAAGCCTTATCCTCCCAATAATAACAACTTTTATGGTAATTCCTATGGTAATTCTTATAATCCTAATAAGAATGTGTCCTCTGATCTTGAAAATGTTTTAAAGTAATTTATCACTTCGCAAAATGTTTTTAACAAAAATGTTGAAGAGAAGTTGGAAAAACTGGATAGTCTAGTCTCTAAAGTAGACGTTCTTGCTCATGATGTTGAAATTTTGAAAATTAGAACCACTCCAAATCAAGACAAACATACTGAATCTTTAAATGTTATCTCTCTTCAAATTAATGAAAACGAAAGGATGATGGCTCTCTTGAAAGCTAGGTGGGCTAGAGAGGCTGAAGAAGCTAGAATTGCTGAAATAATAGGAAAACTGTTAAAGTTTATACTATCCAAACCACTAAAGAGGATCCTCCTAGTTTATTTAAAGATGATGAAATTGATTTTGATAATTGCAATCTTACTGAAGTCATTAAGTTCCTACAAAAACTTGCTAAGACACCGGACGCTAGTAAAATAAATCTTGCCTTTACCAAACACATTACCGATGCTATTATCAAGGCTAGGGAAGAAAAACTAAAGCTTGAAACATCTATCCCTAGGAAGTTAGAAGATGGTTGGGAACCCACTATTAAGATGAAAATAAATGACTTTGATTGCAATGCTTTATGTGATCTTGGTGCAAGTGTTTCTGTTATGCCTAAAAGTTTCTATAATATGCTTGATTTAAATCCTTTGGAAGAGTGCATTTTAAAAGTTCATCTTGCTGATTCTTCTAAAAAGAAACCTTTGGGTAGAGTTGATGATGTCCTTATTGTTGTTAATGATAATTATGTTCCCGTTGATTTTATTGTTATGGATATTGAGTGCAATGCTTCTTGTCCTATTATTTTGGGAAGACCGTTTTTGAGAACTGTTGGTGCTATTATTGATATGAAAGAGGGAAATATAAGGTTTCAGTTCCCCCTTAAAAAAGGGATGGAACACTTCCCTAGGAAGAGAAAGAAGTTTCCTTTTGAATCAATCATAAGGTCAAGCTATGCTCTTGATGTTGCAAAGGCCTCCGAAAAAACTTGATATTTGGCATTGCACCTAGCTAAAAGGCGTTAAAGAAAAGCGCTTGTTGGGAGGCAACCCATCTTTTATTTTCAGTTTTCTTTTTGATTTTCTTGAGTCATGAAGTTATTACCTCTTTAGCAACTTCATTGTATTTTTTTTCTTTTGGTTTTTGTGCCAAGTTTAGCCTCTAATGCATTGAAAGTGCGAGGTATTGTGTTGCTGTCCAAAAACAGATTTTGTGCGCCTGTTGCACGAAAATCCTAAAATAAACAGAATTTTATCTTTTTCTGATAACTTTTGACAGCAAGCCGGATGCTTTTATATATCTTTCGTTAGTTTTAAGTTTTTTCATTTGAGCTGCAGAAGTGCCTCGAAAAATTTGATCTTTACAGACTGTTCAGATTTTGATAGATTCTGCTTTTATTTTGCATTTGTCTCTTTACCATCGTCATATGTGACACTCTAGGGGTAGAGTGCCACATTGAGGCTTAGTAAGCAGTAGCTAATATCTAATGAAGTTGCTTTGCAATTTGTCATGAGTTGAACACATGTGCATTTTAATTTATGAGCACTAACCCTCTAATCAAATTATGAGAAGTTTTGTGTGAAGGGAGTTTTTAAGTTCCAAAGGAGAGGAATATGAAGAAATCGAGGATGGATCAGAGCTCAAGCTTGGGGACGCCCCCATGGCACCCCCTCTGAATATCAAGAACTATCAAGAGTCAAAGCTTGGGGATGCCCAAGGCATCCCCTCATCTTCATCGACTATCATAAGGTCGTCTTCGTTGAACTTCGTTTTTATCACTTTACATATTATTTGCTATGCTAGGAGCGTCTTTTTTACTTTCAGTTTTGTTTATTTGTTTGCTGGTCATATCTTTGTTAGATCCTAGCTTTATTTGTGTGGGAGAGAGACACGCTCCGCTTTTTCGTTTGAATACTCCTTTGCTTCGCTTATATCTTTTTGAGTATTCTTAGCTACTGTCTGTTTTCTAGTAAGCTCTCGCTTTTAGCTTTTATCTTGTTTAGCGCTGCTAGTTGTTAAGTTAAACTCTTTTGTTCTTCGCTTATATTTGTTGGAGAGTTGTTTTGGTTGCTTGGTTAATGTGTTAGATCGGAAAAATGCTATGCATGTGGCAGTGGTATGAAGTAGAAAAACCTGCATAGTATTGTAGATCACTATGTGGATAATTTGATACCCTTCAATTGTTTTGAGGCACTAAAATAACTAATGGTTAAAATGTGTTGGTTAATGGTGTTAGAGCTGATTAGTGGAGAGGTGTTATTAAAGCGTGGAGCCGTCCTTTTCTGAACTAAACAACCTAAGTCAACAATGCTAATGTGTCATGAATTCTACTAAGTTGAAAATAAGTTCCTAGTGGGTAGTTACTGCAACGGTCGGGGAAGCCAACGGGGCACTTGTGTTGCCGCCACGATCCCTCTCGGGGTGTCTCTAACCATTTGTGGAACATTGAAACTGCTAGTTGTTTGTAATATACGAAATGCATTGTTGAGTTTTGTTTTTTGGCACTTCCACTTCCATATTTTGCTAGCCTCTTCGGTGCTACGCAATGCCCTCTCTCACATTGAGATTGGTGCATACTTTGCGAGCACATCCAACTCCGTGGGAGAACTTCATCCTGTTCTCCTACACATAAGCCAACTATCTTCCTCAAAACAGCCACCATACCTACCTATCACGGCATTTCCATAGCCGTTCCGAGATACATTGCCATGCAATATCCATCATTACATTACATGACTTGATGTCATTCTTCATTATCATATAGTTTGCTTGATCATTGAGTTAGTGTGCAGCGTGGCTTGCCACATGTTATACATTTTTTCCACACTACGCTCGATCATGCGTATCTTCTTTTATACATCAAGTATTAGTCTTATGAGTTATGAGTACCAAAAGTGTGATGATCATCTTGTAAAAATAGAGTGTTGCCCCTACCTGTGAGCATATTGAAAAGAGTCCAAAGTGGCCACATAAAAGAGTCCAAAAGAGACCAATGAGAGAAAATTTAAAAGAGCCACGGAGGCCACAATTAAAAAAAAAGAAGAGAAATATAAAAGAGAGAGGGGGCAGCACTACTATCCTTTATTCCACACTTGTGCTAGTTATCACCTACACTTGATTATAGAGAGTTTTCATGTTTCATTTGTATAACTATGTGGGGAATTAACGTAATAAACTTGGCTTGTATATTCCAAGGATGAGCCTCCTCAAGTGAGCTCTAGGTCTTCATGAGCAAGCAAGTTGGATGCACCCCCACTAGTTCCATTGGAGAGCTTTCATACACTTATAGCACTATGTGCATCCATTGCATGGAAATCACTACTCCTCATGCAGTGTCAACTATGGGACTTCCTTATGTCTTGTGGTTACTTTCTCCACTGTTTGAGCCTTTCTTTTTGACCTTCCAAACCTCCATCATTGTTCTCTTTGCCATAACATAATGGAGCCAAAGCCACTTCTCACTTGCACTAGTTGAGTAGACTTCGAAACAGTTGATTTGTGAAGTAGATGGATTAGGACACCTGACTTGAGCTTGGCTATTTTCATGAATGACTAATTAGATGCTTTGAAGAATGATTGATACTTTACATTGGAGACATAATTCGCAATTCTTCTTTCTAAACCTTATGTATGGTTCCATGTCTCAAACACACTTATTCATGAAAAGTTTCTAGCATTTGTTAGCTAGCGTTTGTTAATCATTGTTTGCTTAATGTCAACTATAGACAATTGTTTTGGATCACCTTATTCACTTCATGTGCTTTGCATTACGATCTTGATCAAGATTGTGTTGGTTGCATGTCTCATCAAAAATTATTTGTTATCACTTACCTACTCGAGGACGAGTAGGAGTTAAGCATGGGGATGCTGATACGTCTCAAACGTATCTATAATTTTTGAGTGATCCATGCTAGTTTTGTGATATTGTCACATGTTTTTACTGTCATTTATACCATTTCTATGCATTTTGTCGGACTAACCTATTGACAAGATGCCAAGTGCTAGTTCCCTGTTTCTGCTGTCTTTTTGTTTAAGAAATTTACTTCTGGAAATATTCTCGAAATTGGAGGAAAATTTACGGGGAATTTTACTCGACGGAAGGCACCAGGACACCAAAGGACAGCCCTGGGGGCCACCCACAGGCCAGGGGCGGCCTACTGCCGCGGCCTGGGGGCCACCCGCCTATAAATTCACATTAAACTTAAAAACGTCGAGGCGGCCATTTTTTTCCAGAAACTCGACCCCGACGCGCCGTCACCGAAAACCCTAGTTCGGGGGTCCAATCTGAAGCTGATCCCGGCACTCTGCCGGAGGGGAGACCGATCCCGGAGGGCTCTTCATCGTCATACCTTCCTCCGGGATGATTTGTGAGTAGTCTCACCTTGGAATACGGGTCCATGGCAGTAGCTAGTTGGTAGTCTCTCTCTCTTGTGCTTCATGTCTTATGATCTTGTGAGCTGCCTAACATGATCAAGATTGATTATTGTAATGCTATGTGATGTGTTTGCTGGGATCCGATGGATTATGAAGTTATGTTCAGATTGTGCATGATTCTTATATGAGTAATTGATGTTCTTACATGTTCTCCGATGTGCGTAGTTACTTTGGCCAAGTGATTGTGTGTATCTCCAAGAGAGGGTATTTATGCTAGATAGTGGGTTCATGCCCCCTTTTGTTCCTGGGCACGAGTGACAGAAACGTATAAGGGCGAGGGTGTGTTGTTGCTACTAAGGGTAAAACAGCGGTGCTAATGTTTATTTTGATATTAGTGTTGCTTACTTCATTCACTTTACTTAATGCAATTGTCTGTTGTTTGCAACTTAATACAGTTGGGTGATAGGTTGGATAGCGATCCCACGGTGGACTTTTTAGACAAATACGCAGTTGGACTCAACGGTCTTTGTTCCTTGTCGTGATGCCTCCATAAATATTATCATGTCCTTTTTGTCATAGCTAAATTGGGTTTGTGTCATGATCTTGTCAATTGCCTAGCTGTAATTCGTTCACCCATCACATGCATATCTTATTTACTTGAGAGACTCCACTAGTGAACCCATGGCCCCCGGTCCATCTTTTTACATTGTTTACAACCTCATTAACTTGCTTTTAATTATCATTATTCCTCTGGTCACTTTTTATATTTTATCTATTTGATCATACAATTAACCGCTTTGTTTTCTGCGAGACCGGAATGATTGACAACCTTTCCGCCGTTGGGGGCAAAGTATTTTGGTTGAGTGTGTGCAGGTCCACGTCTGTTGAAGGTCAAGCGCCAGAGATCTTCAACATTCACCTCGTTGTTGATTTCAAAGTCCTACTGGTTCGATAAACCTCGGTTCGTTAAATGAGGGAAAACTGCTACTAGCTGCAATTCCGCCTTCGCTTGGGGCACCACCCAACTTATTTTAATACAACAGCATTGAGTCAGTTCACCCACTTCCTCTACCTTCTACAGGCAAACCCACAGTGTTGAATTTTGATGTTAAGCAAGTATGATATCTACATTATGTCTTTTATGTCTCATGATAGTTATTCATTTTTCTTATGTCAGTTCTAACTCTTTTATAAGGATATAGCTTTGACGATTTGCAACGCGTGGGAAGATGACCGGATGGCTGAAGCATTTCAATGAATCTTTATTGAAATATGGGCTGATAAGTATAATTATTTCTTAAGCAGAGTCTCCTTTTGTCTTTGCTTAATAAGTTTCTGTCTTCTTTCACCTTAACATGTTGTAGTTACATTACTTGTCATCCAGAAGCTTTATGAGAGAAAGGTTGTTGTTTAAGATATATTTGTGTTTGTTGAGTAAATACTGATGCTTCATGTTCGTATTCTTTATTTATCGACACTTCACTCTATAAACCTGTGGTCATGTTTACCGAGTTCAGTTTTCGCCTGGGGACAAGCGGAGTCTAAGCTTGGGGGAGTTGATACGTCCATTTTGCATTGCTATTTTACATCATAATTCATCTTTATTCATTGATATATTTCATATTATGATGCAATACTTATGTTATTTTATCTCATTTTGCATGTTTGGCAATTATTGGAGATGCATCCACCGAAGCCTGCAATCAGCTGGAAAAGTACCTGTCAAGACACCTGACTTCGGAAGCTCCATAAATTCCAGAAAAATTCGGAGATAAATATAATGGGAAATAAGCCATGGAGCCAAAAGGGCGCACGGAGGCTAGCTCCAGGGAGCAGGGGCGGCCCCCTGCCGAGGGCCCACCCTAGGCCGCGGGTGGGACCCGCCCCTGGCCCCTGTGGCCCCCCTCCGGCTACCCTTCGGCTTATTACTTCCATTTGACCAAAAAACGTCGGGGGTATCAAAGAGGAATTTTTCCGCCGCCTCCACGAGGCGAAAACCAGACAGAGAGAAATCTGCCGGGGAATTTCCCTCCCGGAGCGGGGATCATCGACATCATCATCGCCATCACGCTGGGCATCATCTGGATCATCATCAACACCATCTCCATCATCAGCACCATCATCACCGTCACCGTCCCATCTCATCCCGCTGTAGCAATTGTAATTGTTTTGTTATTAGTTCATTGGAATCGTATCTCGGGTGTTGATTACTACTTGTAGTTGATGCTTGAGAGTTTTATCGGTGAATTGTCTTTACAATTAGATTGTTGCCCTTATTCATATCACCTCTGATCATGATCTATATGATGTCTTGTGAGTAGTTCGTTTGGTTCTTGAGGACATGGGGAAAGCCTAGTTGCTAGTAATTGCATAATGTTTAGTAATATTTAATGGTTTGATTTATGTTGTGGCGTTATTCCTCTAGTGGTATTGTGTGAACGTCGACTACATGATACTTCACCTTTCAAAGGGCCTAGGGGAATGCATAGTGTATTTAGTTTGCTTATGGTAGGGTTGCAGGAGTGACAGAAACCTAAACCCCAATTTGTGAACTAGTGCACTAGGGAGCGTAGGGTCTCGGAGTTTAAGGCCGTGGTTAGGTTTTTATCTTAATTACTTTCTTGTAGTTGCGGATGCTTGCAAGGGGTTTAATCACAAGTATGTGTTTGTCCAAGTAAGGGCGGTGCATTAGCATAGGTCCAGCCACACAGCACTTTATCAAAACATTGAAGGTTAATGACCGGCGTGCAATGAAACTGGCTAGGCAGAAACTCCCACGTGTCCTCGAGAATGTTTTAATCTTCATAAGTAACACAACCGGCCTGCCTTTGAGCTTAAAAGGATTGAGCTATTTGCTACAATTATTGTAGCACTCTTTTATTTACTTGTTCTTTATTTGTTCTTTAAATCAAAAATCCAAAAACATTTCTCTTATATTGCTTGCAGTGAAACCTTGCTGAAAACTACTTGTCAACACCTTCTGCTCCTCGTTGGGTTCGACACTCTTACTTATCGAAAGGACTACGATAGATCCCCTATACTTGTGGGTCATCACTCACTTCCTTCCGGTTCGTGACGATATTCGAGCAAGCCAACTTGCTGATTTGTACCTTGCCCAGATTGTTCCTTTGCATGGGGTTCCTTTGAGGATTATCTCAGACCGGGGAAGCTTGTTTGTGTCCAAATTCTGGCAGAGTTTCCAAAGCGCTATGGGAAACCGTCTCAACTTCAGTACGGCTTATCACCCTCAGACTGATGGTAAAACTGAAAGGGTAAACCAAGTTCTAGAAGACATGCTCCAGGCATGTGTTATCTCCTTCGGTAAAGGTTGGGAAAAGTATCTCCCCCTCGCTGAGTTCTCCTACAACAACAGTTATCAGGCTAGTCTGCAAATGGCTCCATTTGAGGTTCTCTATGGGAGAAAATGTCGGACTCCCCTGAATTGGTCTGAAACCGGAGAGAGGCCACTCTTCGGTCCTGATGTGATCAATGAGGCTGAAGAAAAAGTTCGAATCATTCGGGAGAATCTAAAGATTGCCCAGTCCAGGCAAATGTGGCACTCCGATCCAGATCATCGAGTCACCCCATATACCTGTCCCAGAAACACTGGATATATGTCAACTTGATAAACAAAGACATAACCAAATACATACATATGGCTCCGAGTTCGGACATATATAAATTTACAACACGGGGGTGAGGCTCCAGCGCTCGCGCAACATGCGCACACAACAGTATGTACATTATTTATCCAACATCGAGCCTCTAGCTGGAGTCATAGCGGAAACGTAGATAGTAGCGTGGCGGTAGCGAGCCTTTATTCCACGGGGTCCTGTCTGGGATACGGGTTCCTAGTTCTCGTACAGCGGGTAATCGGCGTCGGGTGCAACGGGGTCTGGCCACATGAAAAGCCAGGTAAGTACTTGAAGTACTCGCAAGTCATTAGCCCAAAACCAAACAAAGTCTATCTATATGGCATGGCATAAGTTCGTAAAGTAGCATGGTATGAGTTCGGTTACAAGGGTGAGTCCAAGCTTAACGGTTGGACATAACTTACCTACTTACCTTTAAAGGGATGTTTCATGTTACCAAGTGAGATTACGTTTCTCACTCAACAACTCATAACCACAACTAGGCTTCCAAGCCTTTAGCCAACTCTGGCTTACTCCTCAAGTTTTCTCTCGTTTGCTAGATCTCATCTTAATAATTTCTCCATGTTCGACTAGACTGACCCTTAGTGTGACTCGACCCAAACATCGTCCCATAACCTAGGGACAAGGCTAGCTTCTAGATTTACACTCTCGAGAGGTTGCAACATTTACCCATACGCTGAAGCCTAGGTTTGTACCGCCGGTATCGAAGTACTAGAACCCATCATGGCGACAGCACAAACCCACACTTCCACAACCGTTTACTCTAACTGGACACTCCCTGTGTAGCCACCGACACGTCCTTGGGACCAAGTCTTATGACGAAGTGAATCCGGCACGTCCCTAACGAATGAGCGATGCCTAGCTCCGGAACCATGGCAAGGCTAGCCCCGACCACAAAGGTAACCGACTAGACTTGCCAAAAGGGTGGCGTCAAAGGAGGCTAGATAGAATACTCGGCCATGGTTCGCCCACGTGAACGACGCATGTTGTGCTGGTGTGTTTGGTGAGTGGCACTGTGTGACCCAATCTAGTCTAGGGAGGTGGTTATCTTTTAGTCAAACTTTAACTTTCAGTTTCAACAAGATTTCAGCAACATAAGATAATCACATAATAAATTCAGCAGTAAATAAATCATAGCCGTGAACATTTATAGCAGAAACAGAAAAGGGCGTCAAACGGATGACTGCGGCGGAGATGCCTCCGGCCAGCGCCATCTCGTTCGACAAAAGGGAAAAGAAACGTCAACCGGATGACTGTGGCGGAGATGCCTCCGGCCAGCGCCATCTCGTTCGACAAAAGGAAAAGAAACGTCAACCGGATGACTGTGGCGGAGATGCCTCCGGCCAGCGCCGTCTCGTTCGATAAATGGAAAAGAAACGTCAACCGGATGACTGTGGTGGAAATGCCTCCGGCCAGCGCCGTCTCGTTCGACAAAAGGAAAAGAAACTTCAACCGGATGACTATGGCGGAGATGCCTTCGGCCAGCGCCGTCTCGTTCGACAAAAGGAAAAGAAACGTCAACCGGATGATTGTGGCGGAGATGCCTCCGGCCAGCGCCGTCTCGTTCGACAAAAAGGACGTAGCACAAAAGTTGGAGGATAACAGATAAATAAATGCGACACTAATTTAAATGCAACATGGCAGGTGGGATGCAACAATCAATTTAAACAGTCACGCAATTATTCAGAGTTCAACCGAGCTTGAGATCGGGTTAACGGCTTGCTTTCGGGTTCGGGAACAACTTCTACTCCGTCGGTGGGGTTGGAATCTATCCAAAGAAACACGAAATAGCGTCAAATATCCTTCCTAGGTCATGGAATAATAGCCAAAGCAAATAAATTCCAAAAATTTATTTTCTGATCCCAATGGAAGGATAATTTCAAAACAAAGCCAGCAAAATTAGTCTCATATTTTTCTGAGCATTTTTGAGGGAGATATTGCCTTCCAAAGTTAAGGTAAAAATCTGCCTTTTTCCAACAGAAAATAAACTGAAAAATCAAAACAGAAAACGGTTCGGGAAAAGATTAAGATCCTGACAGCGGGTCCCACTGGTCAGTGATAGAGGCCGAATCGTTTTCTTTCTTTTTGAATGCGGGAAACAGAGGAGTGGGGTTTGCCTACTCCGGCGAACTTACCGGCGGCGGTCTGCGGCAGCTGGGGCGAGGGAGAGGGGTGGAAGGGGAAGCAGAGAGGCTCAGGGAGTGGTGGCGCAGATCGTCCGCGAGTCCACGGTCCACGGCGAGCCTGCACGGCACCAGGGCGTCTTCTCCGGCGGCGGTGGCGTGCTGTCGATGACGAACTTGAGGTTTCCGGCCACGAATCACCCCGGCGAGTACGGCATCGGCACTGTGGCGATTTGGGGAGGCTCTGGGTGGGTTTAATCGACGAACGGTGCCCCTCTGGCAAAGAACTTGTCCACGGATGAGACGGCTAGGGCAAATCGGTCGCCGGAGTTGCGGTGCTCGTCGAGCTACGATTGGAGCAGGGGAGGGTCTTGGAGAGGCTAGGAGGTGGATGCGGTGCTCTGGAGGTCGAGGGGTGGCCATCTTATAGGCCGCCCGCGCGGTGGCCGCAGTGATGGCACGGCGAGGTGTCGGCCATGGCGTGGAGGTGGTGCTGGACGGTGCGTCGCGAAACCGGTGGCACAGGAACGCACGCGGCACAGGGAAGGGCGGTGGATAGGCACGGGGGCGGCAGAGTCGCTGACGTGCGGGTCCCCGGCGGCGCTGTTCTGGTTGGTTCGTCGGGTAGTGCCTTGGCGCACGCGGCGGCGGCTGTGCTGTGCTCCTCCGGCGATGCGTGGTGCAGGGGAGGTTCAAGAAGAGAAAGGGGACTCGCCGGGCAGGGTTTGGGGAGAGGGGGAGCAGAACGGCGGCGACCAAAAAGGGGCGGCGCCGTCGGGCATGGACATGCCAGCGGTGACCACCGTCCTGGGCATGCCAGAAGCGGCATCAGCATGTATCTCTCAAATCCTTGGTCCAAAAGAGATGGGGTTTGCGTCACTGTGCGCCAAATTCAAAAACCTACAACTTTTCTGACCAAAGTTTTTGCAAATTCGAAAGTTGGTCCGACCAAAATTTGTGAAAAACAGAACTGGTTAAAAAGGAAACATTTATTTTGGGCAAGCAAAACATTTTTGTTTTGGCCAAGATTTTTCCCAGAGGTGTAGGTACATCTTGTGCTGGTGTCTAGGTACTCTCCTCCCTTTACAAAAATCATTTGACTGGTTTTGGAAAATCTTTTAGTTTTAGGCAGAAACTTGCATAGAGAAAAAGTCAAACCTTTTCTTAACAAGGTATCAAATGTTTTAGCATAAATTGGCTGAATATTAACTAGGGGTCATTCCCTAATTTTTGTAGAATTTTTGAAGACATAGAAATAGGGGTTCCTTTGGAAGGCCAATTAAAGGATAAATTTATAAAAGAGAAACGGAATTTCCCAAATCAATATTAGCCCAAGGCCAATAATCAAAATCACAGGTACCAAGTGGGAGGGAAATGGAAGGCACAAGATCCCACTTGATTTAGCATATTTGAAAAGGTTTAAGATTTAAAAGATTTTCCTACGGCTTAAATCCAAATGCACTTTAAATAATAAAATAAGGCATTTTGGAAATTTTTTTAAAAAGGGCCAAAATCCAGGGTGTTACAGACCTTCCCCCCTTAAGATGAATCTCGTCCCCGAGATTCCTGTTGCTCGCTAAATAGATACGAATACTCGGTCCTTAGCAAATCTTCATGTTCCCAGGTTGCTTCTTCCTCTATGTGTCTGTCCCACTGTACCTTGTAGAACCTGGTGACCTTGCTGCGGGTGCAGCGTTCTGACTCATCCAAGATTCTGACGGGATGTTCCTCGTATGTCAGTTCGCTGCTCAACTCCAATTCCTTAAAGTCTGCCTGTTTGGTTGGGGGTGAGACGCACTTCCTTAGCTGAGATACGTGGAAAACATCGTGCACTCCAATTAATTCCTTGGGTAGTTCCAGTTGGTAGGCTACGGATCCCATCCTTGCCAAAATCTTGAAGGGTCCGATAAAACTTGGGGCCAGCTTTCCTTTCATGTGGAACCTTTTTAGGCCCTTGAGGGGCGTTACCCGGAGATAAACATAGTCATTTACTTCGAAGTGAATCTGACGGTGTCGTCGGTCGTAATAACTTTTCTAGTGAGACTGAGCTGCCTTGAGCCGGTCTCGAATCATATGCACTTGCTTCTCGGCTTCCAACAGAACATCGGGCCCAAAGATCTTGCTATCTCCAACTTCGGACCAGTTTAGTGGAGTCCGACACTTCCTTCCATACAGCGCTTCAAAGGGCGACATTTTCAGGCTGCCTTGGTAGCTGTTGTTGTATGAGAATTCCGCATAGGGCAAACTGTCTTCCCAACCTGCTCCGTAGGCGAGTACACAAGAGCGGAGCATGTCTTCTAGAATTTGATTGACTCGCTCTGTTTGACCGTCTGTCTGTGGGTGATAGGCTGTGCTGAATGATAGTTTTGTCCCCATGGCCTGATGCAGGCTTGTCCAGAATTTAGAGGTAAATTGTGTACCTCTATCTGACACGATGGTTTTCGAGACTCCATGGAGTCTGACAATCCTGTTCACATAGAGTTGTGCCAGATGATCCAAACGATACGTCATCTTGACCGTAATAAAGTGGGATACCTTCGTTAAATGGTCAACAATGACCCAACAATTCCCTCGGCTGGACTTAGGAAGTCCGACAATGAAATCCATGCTTATGTTGTCCCACTTCCATTCGGGTACCTTAAGGGGTTGTAGGAATCCTGCGGGTTTTTGATGCTCGGCCTTCACTAGATTGCATATGTTGCAGCATGCGACATAGTAGGCGATCTCCTTCTTCATACCGGCCCACCAGAATGTTTGTCCCAAATCTTGGTACATCTTGGTACTTCCTGGGTGGATAGAATAGGCAGACTCGTGGGCTTCTCTGAGGATTTGCTGTTTCAGCGCGGCCTTGTCGGGTACGCAAAGACGGTTACCGTAGCGGAGCACTCCTTGACTGTCCAGGGAAAATTCCTTGTCCTTTCCCTGTGGTATCTTGGTCTTGATCCTTTTTATGCCGGGGTCGTTGACCTGCTCAGTTTTGATCTCTTATTCCAGGTCTGATTTCACCTCCAAGGTGCTTAAATAGGCATTGCTTCCCACACACAGGTCCAGCTTTGTAATTTCTTTCTCCAAACTTGGCCGCATTCTTGGGGGCTTTCTGCTTAGGGCATCTGCTACCACGTTGGCCTTTCCTGGATGATAATGAATTCCAAGATCGTAGTCCTTGATTACCTTTAGCCACCTTCTTTGCCTTCAATTGAGGTCAGGCTGGGTGAATATGTACTTCAAGCTCTTGTGGTCCGTGTAGATCTCGCATCTTCGACCAATAAGGTGATGTCGCCACGTTTTCAGGGCGAGTATGACGGCGGCCAATTCCAAGTCGTGCGTGGGGTAGTTGAGCTCATGGGTCTTGAGTTGTCTTGACACATATGCGATGACCTTCCCTTCATGCATGAGTACGGCTCCTAGCCCATTTCTACATGCATCACAGTATACGGTAAAATCCTTGGCATCATCGGGCAACACCAGAATTGGGGCCGTGGTTAACCGGGTCTTCAACTCGTTGAAACTTTCCTCGCATTCGTTCGTCCAGGCATACTTGCGATTTTTCTTCAACAGATCCGTCATGGGCTTGGCTATCTTAGAAAAGTGCTCAATAAATCTGCAGTAGTAACCCGCCAATCCTAGAAAGCTTCGTATTTCTGACACATTGGTGGGGGTTTTCCAGTTCAGCACATCGCAGATCTTGTTGGGGTTTATGGCCACACCGGCTCCAGACAATACATGTCCTAGGAATTCCACTCCTCTTAACCAGAACTGGCATTTGCTGTACTTGGCATAAAGCCGTTGCTCATGCAGTCTTCCAAGAACTAACCTGAGGTGTTCGGTGTGTTCCTTCTCATTTTTGGAGTAGATGAGGATCTCGTCGATGAACACCACCACAAACTTGTCGAGATATTCCATGAACACCTTGTTCATCATGCCCATGAAGTAGGCAGGAGCATTTGTTAGGCCGAAGGACATAACGGTGCACTCATATAGTCCATATCTGGTGGTAAAAGCGGTCTTGGGGATATCACTTTCTCGAATCTTCAGCTGATTGTATCCCGTGCGGAGATCAATCTTGGAGAACACTCGGGTGCCACGGAGTTGGTCAAACAGATCATTGATTCTTGGTAGCGAGTACTTGTTCTTGATGGTGACGTCATTAAGAGCACGGTAGTCAATGCATAATCGGAGGGTTCCATCACTTTTCTTTGCAAATAAAACTGGTGATCCCCAAGGTGAAACGCTTGGGCGAATGAACTTCTTCCGAATTAGCTCATCAAGCTGTTTCTTCAGTTCCACTAGCTCGGGACTTGTCATACGGTAATGTTTCTTGAATATTGGGTTTGTTCCCGGTACCACTTCAATGGCAAATTCAATATCCCGGTCAGGGGGCATTCCGGGTTGTTCATCTGGGAAGACATCTGGGTATTCACTGACTACATACACTTCCCCAATCTCCGGGGCTTGGGCGAGAAAGACCTTTGCATTTACCTGGTGAGGCTTATCTGGCAGGTAAGTGGTACGAATGCCTTCCGGGTTGGTGAGAGTAACTTCTCCTGTTGCACAGTCAATGTGGGCTGCATGCTAGACCAACCAATCCATTCCCAGGATGGCGTCGAGGCCGGGCACATTGAGAATGTTGAGCTGAGCTGGAAATTCCACTTGGTTGATGCTGACTATCAGGTCTTGACAAACGGTGTTTGTTTTCACCTCAGAGGCAGGGGTTTGTATCACCAAAAGATGGCCCAAATGGGAAACGGGAAAACGGTGTTTGGCAACAAAACCTTTCGAGATGATAGAGTGGAAAGCTCTAGAATCGAATAAAATCAGTGCGGGTTTAGTGTTGATAGTACACGTACCAAGCACTACATCTGAAGCCTCATATGCTTCTTCGACAGACATGTGGTGAACAAGGGCAACTTGGGGAGGCTTGCTCGCACCAGCGGGGTGGTTGTTGTTGTTGCTGTTGCTATTGTGGAGGGGGCAATCCTTGATGTAGTGTCCCGTCTTGCCACACTTGAAGCAGGAGTTCTCCCTCTTGCAGTCATCCACTAGAGGGCGCTTGTGGTAGAATCCTTCACAGGGATATCCCTCCTTCCTGGGTTGATTCCCAGCATTCTGAGGCGTTGAGCTATGGTTGTTGGGCTGCCATGGGCGTGGCTTTGAAGAACCCCCTTCATGCTGGTTCTTACGTGGCTCGAACTTCCGTTTGTGGGAGTCATAAACTATGCGGTGCTCCTTTTCTGATATTAGGGCGGTGTTGATCATGGACTGGAAATCTGGAAACTGCAGAACACTGAGCTGAGTCTTTATGGTCTGATGCATCCCATAAAGGAACCTGTCTTTCTTCTTCTCCTCCGTGTTAGTGTCTTCGGGTGCATAGCGGGCAAAGTTGTTGAACTTGGTCAAATATTCACTGATGGATTTGCTGCCTTGAGTGAGTGCCAGAAATTCCTGCTGCTTCATCTTTATGATACTTGAGGGGATCTAGGCTCTGTGGTATGCTTCCTGAAATTCTGCCCAGGTGATAGGGGGTCCATCGCCCCTTGCGTCCCTTTGATTGTCCCACCAAACGCCGGCGGGGCCTTCAAGGTAGTGGGTGGCAAAAGGCACCTTGTCTTGCTTGTCCACGCGAGTGAGCTCTAGTTTCTTTCCCATAGTACGGAGCCAATCGTCAGCCTCAAGTGGGTCGTCAGCATATGAGAAACTTGGTGGGTGAGTACGCTGGAAGTCTTGAAGCTTTGAGCGGCCTGCACGTGGGGCATTCTGGGCTTGCAAGTACGTGCCAAACTCTCTCATGATCTGAGTCAGATGCTAGGTGTGACGTTCATCCATCATCATCATAAACTGACTTGGGCTTGGTTCCTAAGTTGGAGGATGAGGAGGTGACTGTGGAGGCACGGGATCCTCGCCCGCTTGTCGTGCGGAACGACGAACCGGGGTTCCATGGCTGCCACTTGCACCGCTATTGGGCCTCATCCTGGACTGTTGAATGCGATGGCACGTATCATGAGCATCCATATGGGGAAAGTGTAACAACCAAGGAAAAACCAAATGGAAACACGGTTGCAAAAACAACAAGCATGGAGTTATACAAGGGATGGTGGGGTTACAGGATCTTAGCACTCGTTATTTTACAAAAGATGCTAGATAAAGATATAAGCTACTCGTACAGGGTACATGGTACAAGATACAAAGCCCCTAGTACATGATGCAGGATGCAACTCTACCACTACATTATTCAAGCACGTGATACATCGGAAGGTATAACACACTAGGCGATGTCGTCTTCCAGCGTCTAGAACTCCATCTCGAGGGGAGTCGCTGGCGTGGCGGTGTCGATGGCCTCCTCCGTGCGGCTGTAACCGGGTGAAGCGTGGTCGTCTCGGGAGTCTCCAGAGTAAGAGGGTGGATCGGCACGGATGCGACGACGCTAAGACCGAACAGGGGTGAAGCGCGAGTAGTAGTGAGCGGCACTGCTACGAGTGCAGGAGGAGGTCGTCGGTGTGGGGGACGGGGAAAAGCGGGCGATTCCCCTCCTAATCTGCTTGAGGGAGCTGTGGCTAAAGGTGGGGAGATGAGGTGGGCGGCGAGAAGTACCAGCTCTAGAGGCTCGCGTCATCTCGGCCCAAGGCCACGTTGGCGCGAAGTGAGGCAAACTGGAGTAGAGTGACATGGAGGTACTGGTGGAGAAGGGTGGTGTACAGAAGTATGGCTGAGAGAGGTGAGCTGGGGTCACTGGGGTTGGGAAAGAGGATGTCCCCAGTGTCTAAGTCTAACCTCGGGAAGTAGGCGTAACGGGTGCACTGCCTCATGACGGGATCGAAGGTGCGGAGGAACAGGATGGCATCTCCTGCCGCCTCCTGTATGGCTCGAGTCGCCTGAGTGGTGACACCGGAAGTGAGGGCGTGGGAGCTCCCTGCAGTCACAGGCTCCGGGCGTAGGTGGACGGTGGCGGTGAACTCCGAGGTGGACCTGTCAAGACGGTTGTGGTACACACGGTAGGTCGGGGGAGATGCGCCTGGGTAGAGGTGGTCCCAGATCTCCCTCAGGAACTGCAGAAACCTGGGGATGTGTACGGCGGTAATCTCGGCGAACAACTCTGCCATCTGTGACAGAGACAGAAGTCAAGTAAAGTGAGAGTTACGTTTTAAAGCACAAACAGATAGAGAAACAGTGAAAAGTTGGCACACATCGAACTCTATCCTACGTTGTCCAAGAAACTAGGGTATCCTACAGGCAGTTAGGCTCTGATACCAAGCTCTGTGGCACCCTGATCCAGATGATCGAGTCACCCCATATACCAGTCCCAGAAACACTGGATATATGTCAACTTGATAAACAAAGACATAACCAAATACATACATATGGCTCCGAGTTCGGACATATATAAAGTTACAACACGGGGGTGAGGCTCCAGCGCTCGCGCAACATGCGCACACAACAGTATGTACATTATTTATCCAACATCGAGCCTCTAGCGGGAGTCGTAGCGGAAACGTAGATAGTAGCGTGGCGGTAGCGGGCCTTTATTCCACGGGGTCCTGCCTGGGATACGGGTTCCTAGTTCTCGTACAGCGGGTACTCGGCGTCGGGTGCAACGGGGTCTGGCCACATGAAAAGCCAGGTAAGTACTTGAAGTACTCGCAAGTCATTAGCCCAAAATCAAACAAAGTCTATCTATATGGCATGGCATAAGTTCGTAAAGTAGCATGGCATGAGTTCGGTTACAAGGGTGAGTCCAAGCTTAACGGTTGGACATAACTTACCTACTTACCTTTGAAGGGATGTTTTATGTTACCAAGTGAGATTACGTTTCTCACTCAACAACTCATAACCACAACTAGGCTTCCAAGCCTTTAGCCAACTCTGGCTTACTCCTCAAGTTTTCTCTCGTTTGCTAGATCTCATCTTAATAATTTCTCCATGTTCGACTGGACTGACCCTTAGTGTGACTCGACCCAAACATCGTCCATAACCTAGGGACAAGGCTAGCTTCTAGATTTACACTCTCGAGAGGTTGCAACATTTACCCATACGCTGAAGCCTAGGTTTGTACCGCCGGTACCGAAGTACTAGAACCCATCACGGTGACAGCACAAACCCACACTTCCACAACCGTTTACTCTAACTGGACACTCCCTGTGTACCCACTGACACGTCCCTGGGACCAAGTCTTATGACGAAGTGAATCCGGCACGTCCCAACGAATGAGCGACGCCTAGCTCCGAAACCTTCGCAAGGCTAGCCCCGACCACAAAGCTAACCGACTAGACTTGCCAAAAGGGTGGCGTCAAAGGAGGCTAGATAGAATACTCGGCCATGGTTCGCCCACGTGAACGACGCATGTTGTGCTGGTGTGTTTGGTGAGTGGCACTGTGTGACCCAATCTAGTCGAGGGAGGTGGTTATCTTTCAGTTTCAACAAGATTTCAGCAACATAAGATAATCACATAATAAATTCAGCAGTAAATAAATCATAGGCGTGAACATTTATAGCAGAAACAGAAAAGGGTGTCAAACGGATGACTGCGGCGGAGATGCCTCTGGCCAGCGCTATCTCGTTCGACAAAAGGGAAAAGAAATGTCAACCGGATGACTGTGGCGGAGATGCCTCCGGCCAGTGCCGTCTCGTTCGACAAAAGGAAAAGAAACGTCAACCAGATGACTGTGGCGAAGATGCCTCCGGCCAGCGCCGTCTCGTTCGACAAAAGGAAAAGAAACGTCAACCGGATGACTGTGGCGGAGATGCCTCCGGCCAGCGCCGTCTCGGTCGACAAAAGGAAAAGAAACGCCAACCGGATGACTGTGGCGGAGATGCCTCCGGCCAGCGCCATCTCGTTTGACAAAAGGAAAAGAAATGTCAACCGGATGATTGTGGCGGAGATGCCTCCGGCCAGCGCCGTCTCGTTCGACAAAAAGGACGTAGCACAAAAGTTGGAGGATAACAGATAAATAAATGTGACACTAATTTAAATGCAACATGGCAGGTGAGATGCAACAATCAATTTAAATAGTCACGCAATTATTCAAAGTTCGACCGAGCTTGAGATCGGGTTAACGGCTTGCCTTCGGGTTCGGGAACAACTTCTACTCCGTCAGTGGGGTTGGAATCTATCCAAAGAAACACGAAATATCGTCAAATACCTTTCCTAGGTCATCGAATAAAAGCCAAAGGAAATAAATTCCAAAAATTTATTTTCTAGTCCCAATGGAAGGACAATTTCAAAACAAAGCCAGCAAAATAGGTCTCATATTTTTCTGAGCTTTTTGAGGGAGATATTGCCTTCCAAAGTTAAGGTAAAAATCTGCCTTTTTCCAACAGAAAATAAACTGAAAAATCAAAACAGAAAATGGTTCGGGAAAAGATTAAGATCCTAACAGCGGGTCCCATCGGTCAATGACAGAGGCCGAATCATTTTCTTTCTTTTTGAACGCGGGAAACAGAGGAGTGGGGTTTGCCGGCTCCGGCGAACTTACCGGCGGCGGTCTGCGGCAGCTGGGGCGAGGGAGAGGGGTGGAAGGGGAAGCAGAGAGGCTCAAGGAGTGGTGGCGAAGATCGTCCGCGAGTCCACAGTCCACGGCGAGCCTGCACGGCACCAGGGCATCTTCTCCGGTGGCGGTGGCGTGCTGTCGATGACGAACTCGAGGTTTCCGGCCACGAATCACCCCGGCGAGTACGACATCGGCACTGTGGCGATTTGGGGAGGCTCTGGGTGGGTTTAATCGACGAACGGTGCCCCTCTGGCGAAGAACTTGTCCACGGCCGAGACGGCTAGGGCGAATCAGTCGCCGGAGTTGCGGTGCTCGTCGAGCTACGATTGGAGCAGGGGAGGGTCTTGGAGAGGCTAGGAGGTGGATGCGGTGCTCTGGAGGTCGAGGGGTGGCCATCTTATAGGCCGCCCGCGCGGTGGCCGCAGTGATGGCGTGGTGAGGTGTCGGCCATGGCATGGAGGTGGTGCTGGACGGTGCGTCGTGAAACCGGTGGCACAGGAACGCACACGGCACAGGGAAGGGGCGGTGGATAGGCACGGGGGACGGCGGAGTCGCTGACGTGCGGGTCCTCGGTGGCGCTGTTCTGGTCGGTGCGTCGGGTAGTGCCTTGGCGCATGCAGCGGCGGCTGTGCTGCGCTCCTCCGGCGACGCGTGGTGCAGGGGAGGTTCACGAAGAGAAAGGGGACTCGCCGGGCAGTGTTTGGGGAGAGGGGGAGCAGAACGGCGGCGACCAAAAAGGGGCGGCGCCGTCGGGCATGGACATGCCAGCGGTGACCATCATCCTGGGCATGCCAGAAGCGCCATCAGCATGTATCTCTCAAATCCTTGGTCCAAAAGAGATGGGGTTTGCGTCACTGTGCGCCAAATTCAAAAACCTACAACTTTTCTGACCAAAGTTTTTGCAAATTCGTAAGTTGGTCCGACCAAAATATGTGAAAAACAGAACTGGTTAAAAAGGAAACATTTATTTTGGGCAAGTAAGACATTTTTGTTTTGGCCAAGATTTTTCCCAGAGGTGTAGGTACATCTTGTGCTGGTGTCTAGGTACTCTCCTCCCTTTACAAAAATCATTTGACTGGTTTTGGAAAATCTTTTAGTTTTAGGCAGAAACTTGCATAGAGAAAAAGTCAAACCTTTTCTTAACAAGGTATCAAATTTTTTTTGCATAAATTGGCTGAATATTACCTAGGGGTCATTCCCTAATTTTTGTAGAATTTTTGAAGACATAGAAATAGGGGTTCCTTTGGAAGGCCAATTAAAGGATAAATTTTTAAAAGAGAAATGGAATTTCCCAAATCAATATTAGCCCAAGGCCAATAATCAAAATCACAGGTACCAAGTGGGAGGGAAATGGAAGGCACAAGATCCCACTTGATTTAGCAGATTTTAAAAGGTTTAAGATTTAAAAGATTTTCCTGCGGCTTAAATCCAAATGCACTTTAAATAATCGAATAAGGCATTTTGGAATTTTTTTAAAAAGGGCCAAAATCTAGGGTGTTACAGCAAAAGAGCTATTATGATAAACGCCATCAGGAGGTTCACTATGAAATCGGTGATAAAGCCTACCTTCATGTCTCTCCGCTCCGAGGCGTTCGTCGTTTCGGGATCAAGGGAAAATTGGCACCTCGCTTTGTTGGTCCTTTCACTATCCTAGCTAAGTGAGGTGATCTCTCCTATTAGTTGGAGCTCCCCGAAAAATTCCCGGATGTGCACGATGTGTTCCATGTCTCTCAACTCCGTCGTTGCTTCAAAGATCCTATTCGTGGGGTTGCTCATGAAGTGTTGGACATCCAGGATGATCTAACTTACCGGGAGCATCCTGTCCGCATCTTGGATGAAGCGGAAAGGAAGACCTGTAACAAGGCCATCAAGTTCCTCAAAATCCAGTGGTCTAACCATTCCGAAGAAGAAGCAACTTGGGAACGTGAAACTAGTCTTCGTCATGAATATCCCGCCTTCTTCACTCAAGCCTAGAATCTCAGGACGAGATTCCTGTAAGGGGGGTAGATTTGTAACAGCCCCAGTTTGGTTCCTGAAAATATGAATAAATTTTCCACTTTTGCATTTCATGTTTGCATCATGGCATATGCTAAATTGTTAAGTTTAACAAACAACACTTGAAAACATTTAAAAGGGAAGCAAAACCTTCCCAAACCTCCAACACATGAAATGGAAGAAATGGTACAAATCAAATCATGGCATGTGAACATATTTGCCCAAGAAGTTCCTTGAGTTAAAAACAATAACTATGAAACCAATGGCATGGCCTCCAAATTGTTTCCCAATTTCAAAACTTCAAATGTGGTTTAAATCAGCACTAATTTTTTGAACCATGATAAACTTTTCCAAAATTCAAAATAAAATTATGGGGAGCTTCCTTATCTTATGGAGAGAGTCCCTAAATTTTTATAGAATTTTTGGGGTTGTTTAAGTGACCAAATAAAATAGCAAGCCAATGTCTTTGAATGGATCCGTCGGTACTACCGGCGTTAGCCGGAAGTACCGACGAGTCGTCCTCCCTGTCACCACAGTGCGCCCTGGCGCCATGCCGCCATGTCGCCTCGCGCCCGCACGCGCTACCTGCTCCCTCGGTGGCTAAGCACGCCAGCACGACGCCCACCTACTCCTCCTCACTCCATTTCCCTACCCGTTTTCCCCATAGAGAAACCCTAACCCTAGCTCTACTGCCGATGTCACCTCGCCACCGTCCACCGTGCATCGCCGCTGCTAGGAGCCGCTCCGAGCAGATCGACGACCGCCAATCGCTTCGCCTCGACGTCAGCTACCACCTCATCCAAGGAATCGAAGAGGGGCGCCGGGAATCGACCGGGCCGCCCGTTCTTCCCCGCCTCCAGCCGACTAGCGGCCGCCGCGCGTCGAGCACGCGCTCGTCGCATCCGGCCTCCCCAGCCTTCTTCGACTCCTCCAACGCGCTCAGGGTGAGCTTGAGCTTCTCCTGGACACCCCGTTCCTCTCCCTTCTCCCTGGTTCCACGGTGTCACCTTGGTTCGCCGCCGGCCGCCGCTGCACCTCGCCGTGGACACCACTCCGGTGACCTCTTGGTCCTAGCGCTGCTACCTTTTAGCTCGCCATAGTCCCGTGCATCGTTTGCGCCTATTAGCACTTCCCCTAACGCAGTGCGTCGACGGATCCGTGCGTGTGCTCGCCATCGTCGTGCTCCCCTAAGCCATTCCTGCTCAAAAGCCTTCGTCGGTACTACCGGGCTTTTAGCCGAAAGTACCGACCGAGAGGCTTTTCGATACTGGATGTTTCTGCTAATTTCAAGAAGTAGCTCGGAAGTTTTACCGGAAGTACCGACCTTGACCGGTACTACCGGGTAGTTAGCCGATAGTACCAACTGTGAGTTGTTTCGGTACTGGGACCTTCTGTTAATTTCTGGAAGTAGCTCGGAAGTTTTACTGGAAGTACCGACCTTGACCGGTACTACCGGGTAGTTAGCCGGAACTACCGATCCAACAAGTTAATTTTGGGAAAATTCATAACTTAATTTTCTATTAATCCAAATCCCACAAATGATATACCAAATTGATCAGTAAAGCAAGGGCTAACTAGTTATGCTATTTTCACATCATAACAACAAATTTTCATTTGATGTTTTCTTGAAATGGTTAAAGGAATTAATTTTGAATAATCATTTAATTCACCACCTATTCATTGTTAATCGGAAAATTACAAACAAAGTATCAAAATGATCAGGAGAACAATACCTAGCTATTCATGTCATGTTCATGCATATTTAAGCCACATCTTAGTAATGTAATAATTCATAAGCAATATGGTCATTAAGTTAAATATGGGGTTGCTTCCAAAATAATTGCACCAATTATTTGGCACTCCATTTAATTTGTTAGATGAAATAAATGATGATACCATTGCATAAACTTGACATGTCATCAAGATTGTATTATTGTTTTGGGTATCGGTAGATTTAGGAGTCGAGGTTTCCCCACCGTACCTTAACAAGCAGTGCTTCCAGCCCCGTCAGCAAGGCAAGAGATAACCTAACCTTCTTGGCACATATCATCCTATTGTTTTACTTCAGGTCAATTTTAAAGTATCCTATGAATTGCATGTTCCCTAAACCAATACATGTTTCCCCTCCTATTAACCATAGGTTTGATGTGTTGGCCTGAGTTAAGTTATATCTACAGAATATATGCTTATCTATGCTTAGCCATGCTTAATCGAATGCTTAGTTGTCCGGTGATTATTTTCCACGATTATGAAATTGATGGAATGTTCGGACAATGTGGAGACTTGTGGTAAATAATAACATGCTTAAAGGCTTGGATGAGTTGCCATCGGGGGATGGTGTTTTGTCTCATTCTTGCCGCCTAGGTGCGAGTTCTTTACCTCTTGAACCAAGACGAGCGTGCTTCCAATGGTGGGACATATGGAATCCTAACTAACCGAATAAATGGCGCGGGCGTATCCAAGGGTCCTCTAATTTGCGCTTTCCATTTGCGTCTGAGTTGCAGGTGGATGAAGGCGCGATGAAGAGGGTGGTGGTGTTTAGGATGTGGCGATGGGGGCAGGGGCTGAAATAAGCTGGATAAACTTGTCCTGTCATCACGATGACCCTTCGATAGTCTCATGCAATGTAAAGGTTTAACCGCGCCCAATCGCCGGCTTTCCCCGGAACAGAGCTAATCATGCGAGCCGGACGATACCAGTGGTAAAAATAGTACACCCTGCAGGGTTTAATCTTTTCGAAAAGCCTTGTTCACAGTTATGGACAACTTGGGAATAGACGATAAGACCATAGAAAACCTGAACTCAATTAAAATGTGGAAACTAGAGGTTGCAATTTTGGCAATGTGTTAAAAGGTTCATTTCCTCGGGGGTGATTTGAGGGAGTGCCTTGGTGGAGATGAGTGGTGGTTTCTGGCTACTATTGGTTCAAGGTGAACCGAAGAAAGAAAGTTTACTATCTTATCCCCTTTGAGAAAACCTTCTGAGTAGTCGATACCATGATTCATTTATGTCTTTAAAAGGGAAAACTAGCTTTATGCAAAAACAACTACTATACATCTTTAGAGCCAGTCAACATTGGGCCTATATCGCCCTACTAAACTTGCGAGTACGTCGTACTCAGTCTATCTTTGTTGATTATTACTTGTTTCAGAGGAGGACATCACCGAGCAGGAAGGTGGGTTCTTCGTTGACATCGACGAGTAGTCTGGGGTTCCCAGGTGGCAGCTTGGGACGTCGTGGAACAGGCTGGCTGCGATATTTGTTATTGTAGGACTCTTAGGCCATATTTTGGATGTTGTTGTTAGACAACTAAATTCGCTTACGCATGTTGTGATGTTGGGTCTGTGACCTCTGTTGTGTAATTTGCTATATTTCTCGCTATATGAGTTGCCATATGATCTTTTGTGTCGTGGAGTCTGTGATGTGCCAGTTGTTCCACAAGTCTTGATCTCCTTATTATGCATTGATAGATATGCCAGTGTTTATGGCATGATCGAGGTGTTGCGTGGGAGCGGTAATCCCATTGCCCTTCGATTGTGTAGCATAGCCTATGGGTTACATAGCCTCTCTGTATAATTCTGGGGTCGAGGCGCTACAAAAAGAATGGACCCTCTCTCCTACCATGCTAGCGCGTTATCCGAAGCAAACCGCAAGCACAGTTGATAGTGCATTTCTGTGGTGAATTTCGTCTCACCACAGCACTGCCCGATTCCTCCTTTCTGCGGCAGTATGGCATGATCGGGCGGCGGTGCCAATCCGTGAGGACACTCGCGGCGCTTCAACCCATCAGCCACCGGCACATATCAGCCCCCTGCTTACGGGTTGCTAAGGATAACACGCTTGCATGCAAGAATTGAGGCTCACAGAATTGAAATCACTTATCTTTTATTCCCTTGGCGACGATTCTTACACCCTGGCTATTTCAGCAATTGTTTTGTCTCGTTGCCGCCATGGCGGGTCTTCTATGCTGCTTTTAAGACATAACTCTGCCCTGCCTACGGTTACCCGCAGGGTCAGGGACCCGTGCTGAAATAGCCGCCTGCCCAGCCAGCCTCCATTGGCGCAGGACCTTATTGACCCCGGTCCAGAGACCCTTGTGTTCCCGACGCTGCTTGAAGGCACGTCCGCCTTGCTGACACCCTCATGATGCCAGTCTGGAGACCCCATCTAGCTCTTTATCCTGGACGCCCGGAGGCCGTCCACTTAGCGATCTAGTACTTCTGGGGAGGTCCACTTGGTCCCGGGTGTATTGTCACGATGTGACCCGGCAGATCCCATTCTTTTCCGGGGAGGCCTTCGTAGAAGAAAGCTTGATTCCAACTGGTGACGGTCATTCGCTGACTTTCTTGTGTTCTGTAACAGCCCCAGTTTGGTACTGAGAAATATGAATAATTTTTTCCACTTTTTCATCTTATGTTTGCATCATGGCATGCATTTGAATTTTGCTACCTCTAACAATCCACTTATGAAAGCAATTAAAATGGGGAAGCAAAACCTTCTCAAACTCCAACCCCAAAATGCAATTGCTCAACCTAGCCAACAAATTAATTTGAACTTCCAATTTGTCCAGGAAGTTCCAAGTTACATGTTATAAATTTGTCAAAAGCAAATGCTTGATAAGCAAAGAAATAAAAACAAATGGGAATTTAAAATTGGTTCAAACCAATTCTGAATTTTAACCCAAGTGCAAGCTCTCAAAAATGCAAACTAAAATTATGGGGAGCTTCATTGTTATATTATGAGCCTCCATTAATATTTTCATATTTTATTAAATTGATTAAGTACCCAAGTAAATGCATTTTGGAAATTTATCAAAATTGCCATTTGTAAGCCCTATGAACAAATGTTGCTCAAACTTTTTATTTTGCAACACAAATTTTTGTGGAGGTTCTAACTGTTAGGGGGACCTACATGAATTTTTGCAGAATTTTGGAAAATGTTTATGTGCCTCAATAAAATCACTAAAGAATTGCTGGACCAATTTGCAAATAAAGTTTTCTGGAGCCAGGGGTTTTCGCAGAATCCCCTCTTCTCCTCCACTGTGGCGACAGGGCCAGCGCTGGCGCCATGCCGCCGCGCCCATTCCGCCCCTACGCTGCACGCCGCTGCCACGGTGGATAAGGAGGACCCGAGCCATGCCTCGATGCCCTCTCGCTCCCCACCTGCTCCTCACCTGCTCCCTCCCCTGCTTCCTCCCTCTCTCTCCGCACGCGTCCGCCACGGTCGACCTCGAGCTCGTGCCCGCCATTGCACCGCCGTCGCCTGGAGCCGTCCCTAGCCAATCGACGACCGTAGAAACCTCCGCCGCGTCGTCCTCTACCTTCCCGGCCAAGGAATCGAGGCGGGAGGCCGGGATTCGTCGCCACCGTCCGTTTCCTCCCCGCCCCCTGCCGCCGTGCTCGAGCTTGATCGCCGCCGACTCCATCCCCCTCCGGCCTCACCGACCACGCCAGCGTGCTCCTGGTGAGCTACGCGTTCCCCTGGACAAACTCCCGCTCCCCCTCTCCCTCTATTTCTTGCTCGCCAGTGTGCAGCTGCCGCCGCCGTCGTAGTTTGCCCAGAAAACTGGTCGTCCGGAATCACCCGGATTATTCCGGATCCATTCCGGGTCGACTGGAATTTTTCGGACCTTTCCGGAAAAATTCCGAAACCCTAACAGAAACTTTTTGAGGTCACCTCGGATTTGGTTCGGACTGAGCCCGGATTATTCCGGACCATCCGGAATATTCCGGACTAGTCCGGATAAATTCCGAACCAGCTATAAAAACTTGTGAAAATCATAACTTAACTTCTATTAATTCAAATCTTGCAACTGATGTATCAAATCGATCAGCAATTCAAATGCTATCTAATCATGCTAATATCACATCATGACAACAAATTTTACTTTGATGTTAATCTTTAAATGGGTAAAAGATTTTAAATTCAAATAATCTTTTAAATTGCTATTCATCGATAATTGGAAAATCACAAACGAGGTATCAAAATGTTTAGTAAAGTAATACCTATCTAATCATGTCATGTTCATGCATACTTAAGCCACTTTTTAGTACTGTAATAATTTATAAACCATGTGGTCACTAAGTTAAATATGGGGTTGCTTCCAAACTATTGCACTAATTATTTGGCACTCCACTTAAATTGTTAGCTAAATAATATGATGATATCATTGCATAAACTTGACACGTCATCCTGATTGTGCATTGCATCTTGTCTTCATGTTATTTATTTGTTCTTTGGTGATTGTTTGGGTATCGATAGATTCCGGAGTCGAGGTTCCACCACCGTACCCCGACGAGCCGTACTACACGCCCCGTCAGCAAGGCAAGAGATAACCTAACCTTCTTGGCATATAGCATCCTATGGTTTTATATAATTATTTTATCCACCAGAATATTGCATTCGATTCTGATGTCAACTTTTGGTCAAGACATAGAATATCCTATGATTGCATGTTCCCTAAACCATTACATGTCTCCCCTCCTATGAACCATAGGCTTGATGTGTTGGCCTGAAGTAGAGATTATATCTGTTGTATATATGCTTAGCTATGCTTAGCCATGCTTAGTCGAATGCTATATTGTCCGGTGTTTAAATTCCATAATTATGATGTTGATGGAATGTTCGGACATGGTGGTTACTTGTGGTATTTAATTAAGTTGCTTAAAAAGGCTTGGATGAGTTGCCGTCGAGGTTATGGTGTTTTGCCTCATCCTTGTCGCCTAGGTGCGAGTTCTTTACCTCTTGAACCAAGATGAGCGTGCTTCCATTGGTGGGGGTATGGGCTCCTTACTAACTAAATAACTTGTGCGGGCGTATCCAAGGGTCCTCTAGTCTGCTATTTCCATTTGCGGGTGAGTCTGTGGGTGGAAAAAGAAACAATGAGGATGGTGGTGTTTAGGGCGTGGCGATGGGGGCAGGGGCTGAAATAGGCTGGTTAAACTTGTCTTGTCGCCACAGATGATCCTTGGATAGTCTCATGCGAGGTAAAGGTTTAACCGCGCCCACTTGCCAGCTTTCCTCGGAAGAGAGCTAATCAGTCGAGCCGGACGGTACCAATGGGTAAATTAGTACACCCCTACAGGGTTTAATCTTTTCGAAAATGATACGGATTGTTTGCCCGATCTTTCACCGCAAGAACCACCGAGATAACTATTCTCCCAACCACGTGGCAATCCACGAAACCTGAAGAACCTGGATAGATTTAGGCGAGCAACATGAAGATAAACAACACGCCTCACGCCAAGCTCGAACACCCTTGACAGATTCAAGGACCTTCCAGCACGCACGATAACCCTTGACAGATTCAAGAACACTCATGCCTTTATTTGCTTGATGACTAGACGAACGTCCGAGACGCCGTCAGACACGCCGATCCCCTAGGGATGGTGGCAACCTTGAACTTTTTGTTCTACATAATTTTCAACTCTCCTAAAACCCTAACCGCCGGCTCCTTTATATAGGAGGCCAACACCTAGTCGGTTGGACAGGCCCAAACCGAACCTAACATGACTTCTAAACCTAGTTGGACTCTAACCATAGAAAACCGGCCTGTTATAGGCTCGGCCAACACAAGTGGCACGCAAGCCTAATTAACATAACCTTAGACATTTACATGCGTTATAAAAGCCTGTCCTAGAGTGTCAACCGACCATCACATACCCAGCACGATGCCCTCATCATCCTCCCCTCCTTGGAAAGGCGTTGTCCTCAACGCCGGAAGGTCTTCTCCAGCGCTTGTGGCATCAAATCTGCAACATCGCCACGCTTCTTCTCCATCCTCAAGTCTTCGCCGGCCTGCCACACCACATCCTCCCTCTCGGCTAGCTAGACTTGTTCTTGGCGCCCTTCATGTTTGGCACCACCAACCTGATTGTGACACATAATTTCTCGAGTTTGCAACGAGTAAACGCACCATGCAAATCACCCGAAACGCAGCAGGACAACTCCTGTACACCACGGATCTAAATAAGCTGAATACGTCGCTGATGCAACTTCCAAACCTATGTCTCTCTTTCCCCTGAGCAGTTTGATAGGTGGTTCGTCGAAAACGGAGTTCGTATGCAAAAGTTACGCCCGTTTTGCTAAAACTGTCAAAACCCTGTCCGAAACCGTGTCGCGGCAGGAAAAACTGGCCGAATTCGTGTCGCGGCAGGAAAATTGGCCGAATCCGTGTCGCGGCAGGACTCCTAGTGCAAATTGGACTCGCGACAGAGTTTTTGGCAGAAATTGCTGTCGCGGCAGAACTCGCGGCAGAGAATTCGACTTCAACTCCAACTCGACCAACGCCACGATCTTGCTGCCTCAATGCGCCGAGATGCCAATCTGGCCAACTCGTCGCCCTTCCACCTCAATGCGTCGAGATGCAATCTTGCCAACTCGTCGCTCTTCCTTCAAACAACTCCAGCAAAAACAAATCTGCCAATCTTTGCTGACCTGCAGATCGATCTTCAACTGGACAAACCTCGCGGTGATCAACCTAGCGCTCTGATACCAAGATGATACGGATTGTTTGCCCGATCTTTCACCGCAAGAACCACCAAGATAACTATTCTCCCAACCACGTGGCAATCCACGAAACCTGAAGAACCTGGATAGATTTAGGCGAGCAACATGAAGATAAACAACACGCCTCACGCCAAGCTCGAACACCCTTGACAGATTCAAGGACCTTCCAGCACGCACGATAACCCTTGACAGATTCAAGAACACTCATGCCTTTATTTGCTTGATGACTAGACGAACGTCCGAGACGCCGTCAGACACGCCGATCCCCTAGGGACGGTGGCAACCTTGAACTTTTTGTTCTACATAATTTTCAACTCTCCTAAAACCCTAACCGCCGGCTCCTTTATATAGGAGGCCAACACCTAGTCGGTTGGACAGGCCCAAACCGAACCTAACATGACTTCTAAACCTAGTTGGACTCTAACCATAGAAAACCGGCCTGTTATAGGCTCGGCCAACACAAGTGGCACGCAAGCCTAATTAACATAACCTTAGACATTTACATGCGTTATAAAAGCCTGTCCTAGAGTGTCAACCGACCATCACATACCCAGCACGATGCCCTCATCAGAAAAGCCATGTCCGCAGTTATGGACGACTTGGGAATGGATGATAAGATCATAGAGAACTTTAATCTCAATTAAAATTTGGCAACTAGAACTTGCAACTCAACCTGTGTTAAAAGGTTCATTTCCTCGAGGGTGATTCGAGGGAGTGCCTTGGTGGAGATGAGAGGTTTCTGGCTACAAGTTGGTTCAAGGTGAACCGAAGATGAAAGTTTACTATCTTATCCCCTTTATGAAAAACATTTTGAGTAGTCGATACCATGGGTCATTTATATCTTTATAAATGAAAACTAGCTTTATGCAAAACAACCATTATACAACTTTAGAGCCTTGTCATCATTGGGCCTATATCGCCCTACTAAACTTGCGAGTACGTCGTACTCAGTCTCTCTTTGTTGAATATTTAATTGTTTCAGAGGAGGACGTCACCGAGCAGACAGGTGGGTTCTTCGTGGACATCGACGAGTAGTTTGGGGTTCCCAGGTGGCAGCCTGAGGACGTCTCGGAACAAGCCACCAAGAAGGCGAACAAGGCAAGGATTCAACACCGGCAGATGGGCCACCCATCCGCCCCACGGCAACAAGACAACTACGGCATCGACAACCACGACTAAGGACCGGGTGGCCTTCCGGGGTCACCCTCAACCCGGCAGACGACGCGGAGGTCCTGGGGACCCGAATGCCAGGCAGGAGGCCAGGCTTATCCCCGGGCTCCAGCCTCCATACAAGCAAAGAGGATAAACTTGCCAGCCCCATGCTGGAAGCTCCTAGAAGACTTGGGCGCCAAGAAGATGGAGGTGCCGCGGGGGGACACGGTCAGTAAAGGTGTCAGCCTTTGTCCGCCCGCCCTCCAAAAGGTGGGCGACCGCACCTAACCCGCCTTAGAAGAATACTTGGATGAGAAGAGGCCACGTCGCCCCATATGAAGGACCCGGAGGGGTTTTCCCGCCTAAAATCCCTCCTCCCCCAAAGGTGCCCTTGTGAGATCCCCTTAGCCTATACAAGGAGGACCAACGCACCGGAGGGAGGGGACAGAATCAGAGAAAGTCGGAGGCTAGGCTAGTTAGCGCACCTGACAAGAATAGCATAGGCGAGAGGTGATCTCCTCCAGGACAAGATCTGCTCGTCTTGAACCTCTAGCCAACACCTCACGGGTTCTCACCCGCAACCACCTCTGTAAGCCACACCATGATGATCCACTCAATCCAGAGATGCTGGAGTAGGGCTTTTAGCCTCCGGGCGGGCGGAACCTGGGTAAACTCCTTGTGTCTCTGTGTTGCTTGCAAGTACCTAGATCAGAGATCTTGACAGGTTCTCCCGGAAGTTGGCATCTCCCAGCCTCCTGTGGCACCCCGATCCGAGGGATCGAGTTACCCCATATACCAGTCCCAGAAGCACTGAGTATATGAAAACTTGATAGCAGAACATAACCATAAATTTATTAAGGTCTCGATGGTACATTACATGGGTCTCATTACAAGGCTGCGCCCTAGCGCACACAACAGTTTTGTCGCAACAGTGGAACATGGGGTTCCCCTGATGCGGTAAAAGTGGGTCCATCGCACATGGGCCCACCAAGGAGACACTCAAGGCCAAGGCTCAAGACTGGCAGATGCCCCCCCATCTGCCCCTCGGCGTCCCGACGAGCGCTGCATCGACAACCAAGGCAAAGGACTCGGGGACCCTCCGGGGCCCCCTCGACCCGGAAGCAGGCAAGGAGGTCCCGGGGACCCCGACGCCCGGCAGGAGGCCAGGCTCACCCCCGGGAACCAACCTCCACCGCGCCAAGAGGATAAGATTGCCAGCTCTGGCTGGAAGCTCCAGAAGACTTGGGCGCCAAGAAGATGGAGGCGCCAAAGGGGGGCAGAGGCGGAAAAGCTGTCAACCTCTGTCCGCCCTCTCTGGAAAAGGTCGGCGATCCCACCTACCCCCTCTGAGAATAATACTTGGATGAGAGGAGGCCACGTCGCCTCCTAAAGAGAACCCCTCCGGCCCCAAGGGTGCACCTGTGGTATCCCCTTAGTCTATAAAAGGAAGACCGAGGCACCCCAAAGGAACAGAGCCAGAAGAGAGAGGAAGGAGGCTAGGCTAGGTAGCGCACAAGTCCTCGATTAGCTTAGGCGAGAGGTGATCTCCAAGGTCAGGATCTGCTCGTCTTCAACCTCTAGCCAACACCTCCCGGGATCTCACCCGCGACCACCATTATAAAGCTACACCATGATACACCTCTCAATCCAGACATGCAGGAGTAGGGTTGTTAGCCTCCGGGCGGCCCGAACCTGAGGAAACTCCTTGTGTCTCTGTGATGCTTGCTAGTACGTAGATCTCTAGCATCGAGCGAAGCCCCCGGGCGGAAGACGATCTTCGGCCTCTTCTGCGCCCCATACCGAACCTAAAAAGGGGGTATCCTTTACTCCCGGTGTCCGTGATCCAAGACACGACATCTGGCGCGCCAGGTAGGGGGCGTAAGTGCTGAGTTCTTCTTCGCCGACTTCGAATTTTTTGTCGGCATCTTCCTCAAGTTCTTCATCAGCTTCATGTTCTTCGTCGAGATCTTCCTCGAGCTCTTCATCGACTTCGAGATCTTCAAGGAGATCTGAGTCAAGTTCTTCGTCGACCATGGCGCCAAAGAAGAGGCCCGACGTCCAGACGTCAAAGGCGGGCTCCCCTGCACGCTCTCAGGCTACCGGCGAGCGTCGCGCTGCTGCGGAAAACAGGGCTTCTCCTCCTCCACCTCCGGAGAAGGACGCTCTGGGCGGGGCAGGCGGCCCAACCCAGGGCGGTGAAGATGGTGGCGTGGAGAAGAGCATGGGCGGCAACACCGGCAAGGACTTCTCTGCTGTAGAAAAGAGCGAGGTTACCCACGCTGGCAAGGGTCAGCAGGGCACCAAGAGCAAGTCCTGCACTCTCCTCTCGGACGACGCGCAGGCCCGTCACGACGCCCTCGTCACCGCCAAGGCTCTGATCCAGTTTCCACCAGCACCGACAACCCCAAGGTCTACCAGGAGTGGCGGACCCGAGTGGAGGAACTCCTCCACTTTGTCGACGGTGGTCCCAAGTGTGAGCCCGTTCACGCCCCCACCGTCAACAGCCCCGGAGCCAAGGGAGCAGAGGCGCGAGAACCCCGGGACCCTCCCCGGGGAGATCGTCTAGGTGAAGCCGTGCCTCCTCAAGATAACCCCCCCACGGCGGGTTGGGTGAACCGCAACACCGGCCCGGCCATCTCCGTTGGTTCATCCTCCACGCGCAACCTGGATTTGCGCAACAACCTCTACAACCGTCTCCACGAGGATGCACGCACCCGCATCGAGCGTCGTCGAGAGCGTCATCGGCGGGAAGATCGGGACGACGACATCGCCGAGGGCTGCCTCACCCTTTCTCCCGAGTTTCGCTAGGCCACCTGGCCCAAGAAGTTCAAAATTGACGTCCTCCGCTATGATGGCACCACCAACCCCCGGGACTTCCTGTAGCTGTACTCGCTGGACGCAGTGGTTGCCGGGGCCGACGAAGTCATGATGGCCAATTGGTTCCCATAGGCCCTGAAGGGAGAGGCTCAGTCATGGCTTCTCAACCTCCCCAAGTGCTCCATTCGATCCTGGCGGGCACTAACGGAGGCGTTCTTGGGAGCTTTCCAGGGCGGCTACCAACGCCCGGGAGTTCCCAGCGACCTGCACGACTTCAAGCATCTTCTGGGTGAAACTCTCCGCAAGTTCATCCAACACTTTACCCAGAAGATGAACACCATCCCAGCATCAAGCAGGAGCTGGTGATTCAGTCCTTCCGCGCCAATGTTCGACATACCCGGATGCGCAAGAAGTTGAGCACTCATCGCATCGAGACTCCTCTCAGCCTTGATGCTGAGGGAGTCCTCTTCATCTTCGACATCTTCGGCGGGCGCTTCCGCGGTGCCGCCCCCGCACCTTCAGGGAAGTCGACTCCTCTCAGCCTTGATGCTGAGGGAGTCCTCTTCATCTTCATCATCGTCCTCCTCGTCGTAGCTGCTGCTGCGACTGCTGCTGTCGCTCTCCGCACAGCAATCTTCGCGTCCTCCGTCGCCACGGAAGATCTTCACGGAAAACGTCTCATCCCCATCGTACTCGAACGACAGGTACTGCCCCCGGGTAAGGCGATGGGAGCGCGCGAATTCTTTCCATCCCTTCCCCAGGAGCATGGAGCCGGCGACGGTGTTCTCCACTTCGACCCAGGAAGGGCCGTTGGGACAGCCCTCGACCTGCAACCAGAAGCCGGTGGGCCGGCCGTCGTCCGTATCCACCGCCGCAACGAAGGAGTCTGGTAGATGAAGCCGACCGCGCAGACTTCTATCCAGATCCACGACAAACTCGAACGGAGGGAAGCCGGTATGGGTCGTCCTCCTCGAGGAAGGGCTCGGCGAATCTCCCGCTCCGCGACCTCCACGACCTCGATTTCCACGACCGCGCCTCGCTCGGCCTCGGGGAGCAACTCTTCCGCGACTACCGGATGCCCCCTCTGCTCCCACTGAGGACGAGCGCAAGCGACCAGCTCCTCTCTTAGCCCCCGCCATTGACGCGCTCACCTCTGAGGAAAGGTGGGGTTGAAGAAGGAATGAAGACGAATGAAGATCCTGAGGGGTATCCCTGCCTTTAAGAAGGCTCGGGTGCGCCCTCAGCGGCCGTCTCCTCGCTTTCTCCGTTACCGAGAATCGAGGAGGCTGGCGCAATTACTCCATCAGGTGGATAACTTCGAGACCCGTGGGATGCGCACCTCCATGGTGCGCGGCTCAGGCGGATGTGACAAGACGATCAAGACCTGACGCCGGGGACCCACTTTGACTCTTTTTGGTCGTAGCCCCGGCGGCAGAAGGGCGTGGCTGCAGGGACTATGCCCGGGGGCTACCGTCGCATCAGTGGAACATGGGGTTCCCCTGATGCGGTCAAAGTGGGTCCATCGCACATGGGCCCACCAAGGAGACACTCAAGGCCAAGGCTCAAGACTGGCAGATGGCCCCCCCATCTGCCCTGCAGCGTCCCGACGCGCGCTGCATCGACAACCAAGGCAAAGGACTCGGGGACCCTCCAGGGCCCCCTCTACCCGGAAGCAGGCACGGAGGTCCCGGGGACCCCGACGCCCGGCTGGAGGCCAGGCTCACCCCCGGGAACCAACCTCCACTGCGCCAAGAGGATAAGATTGCCAGCTCTGGCTGGAAGCTCCTAGAAGACTTGGGCGCCAAGAAGACGGAGGCGCCAAAGGGGGGCAGAGGCGGAAAAGCTGTCAGCCTCTATCCGCCCTCTCTAGAAAAGGTGGGCGATCCCACCTACCCCCTTTGAGAAGAATACTTGGACGAGAGGAGGCCACGTCGCCTCCTAAAGAGAACCCGGAGGGGTTTTCCCGCCAAAACCCCTCCGGCCCCAAGGGTGCACCTGTGGTATCCCCTTAGCCTATAAAAGGAGGACCGAGGCACCCCAAAGGAACAGAGCCAGAAGAGAGAGGAAAGAGGCTAGGCTAGGTAGCGCACAAGTCCCCGATTAGCTTAGGCGAGAGGTGATCCCTCAGGGTCAGGATCTGCTCGTCTTCAACCTCTAGCAAACACCTCCCGGGTTCTCACCCGCGACCACCATTATAAAGCTACACCATGATACACCTCTCACTCCAGACATGCAGGAGTAGGGTTGTTAGCCTCCGGGCGGCCCGAACCTGGGTAAACTCCTTGTGTCTCTGTGATGCTTGCTAGTACGTAGATCTCTAGTGTCGAGCGAAGCCCCCGGGCGGAAGACGATCTTCAGCCTCCTCTACGCCCCATACCGAACCTAAAAAGGGGGTATCCTTTACTCCCGGTGTCCGTGATCCAAGACACGACAAGTTTGTACATTATTTATTGAACACAACTCCTTCAGAGGGCGTCTGCTGAATGGCTGTAGCGCCCCGACCCCGGAATTATACAGAGAGGCTATGTAACACACAGGCTATGCTACACAATCAAAGGGCATGGAATTACCGCTCCCACGCAACACATCGATCGTGCCATAAACACTGGCATAGCTATCAATGTATAATAAAGAGATCAAGACTTGTGGAACAACTGGCACATCACAGACTCTACGGCACAAAAGTTTATATAGCAACTCATATAGCGAGAAAGATACAAATTACACAACAGGGGTCACAGACCCAACAGTACATCAGGAGGAAGTGAGGTAGTTGTCTAATACAACAAGATCCAAAATATGGCTTAAGAGGCCTACAAATAACATGATCCCAGCCAGCTTGTTCCGAGACGTCCCAAGCTGCCACCTGGGAACCCAAACTACTCGTCGATGTTCACGAAGAACCCACCTGTCTGCTCGGTGACGTCCTCCTCTGAAACAAATAAATATTCAACAAATAGAGACTGAGTACGACGTACTCGCAAGTTTAGTAGGGCGATATAGGCCAAATGATTACAAGGCTCTAAAGCTGTATGTGGTTGTTTTGCATAAAGCTAGTTTTCATTTATACAGACATAAATAACCCATGGCATCGACTACTCAGAAGGTTTTTCGAAAAGAGATAAGATAATAAACCTTTATCTTCGGTTCTCATGGAACCAACTAGTAATCAGATACCACCACTCACCTCCACCAAGGCACTTCCCCGAATCACCCTCGAGAAAATGAACCTTTTAACACATGTTGAGCTGCAACCTCTAGTTGCCAAATTTTAATTAAGATTAAGGTTCTCTATGATCTTATCGTCTATTCCCAAGTCATCCATAACCGCGGACACGGCTTTTCGAAACGATTTAAACCCTGCAGGGGGTGTACTAATTTACCCATTGGTACCGTCCGGCTCGCCTGATTAGGTCTCTTCCGGGGAAAGCTGGCAAGTGGGTGCGGTTAAACCTTTACCTCGCATGAGACTATCCAAAGATCATCTGTGGCGACAGGACAAGTTTATCTAGCCTATTTCAGCCCCTGCCCCCATCGCCACTTCCTAAACACCACCATCCTCATTCGTTTCTTTTTCCACCCACACACTCACCCGCAAATGGAAATAGCAGACTAGAGGACCCTTGGATACGCCCGCACAAGTTATTTAGTTAGTAAGGAGCCCATACTCCCACCAATGGAAGCACGCTCATCTTGGTTCAAGAGGTAAAGAACTCGCACCTAGGTGACAAGGATGAGGCAAAACACCATAACCCCGATGGCAACTCATCCAAGCCTTTTTAAGCAAATTAATTAAGTACGAAGAGGAACCACCATGTCCGAACATTCCATCAACATCATAATTATGGAATTTAAACACCGGACAAAATAGCATCTGACTGAGCATGGCTAAGCATAGCTACGCATATGAACAACAGATATAAAGTATCTCAGGCCAACACATCAACCTATGGTTAATAGGAGGGAAACATGTATTGGTTTAGGGGACAATGCAATTCATAGGACACTCTATATCTTGATCAAAAGTCGACATTGGAATCGAATGCAATACTATGGTGGATAAAATAATTGTATAAAACAATAGGATGCTATATGCCAAGAAGGTTAGGTTATCTCTTGCCTTGCTGACGGGGCGTGTAGTACGGATCGTCGGGGTAGGTAGGGGTAACCTCGACTCCGGAATCTATCGATACCCAACAATCATAGAAGAACAAATAAACAACACGAAGACAAGGTGCAATGCACAGTCATGATGACATGTCAAATTTATGCAAGGATATCACCATATTATTTAGCTAACAATTTAAATGGAGTGCCAAATAATTAGTAAAATTATTCGGAAGCAACCCCATATTTAACTTAGTGACCACAAGGTTTATAAATTATTTCAGTACTAAGAAGTGGCTTAAATATGCATGAACATGACATGATTAAATAGGTATTACTTTACTGAACATTTTGATACCTCGTTTGTGATTTTCCAATTATCGATGATTAAATAGTAATTTAAGAGATTATTTGAATTTAAATCTTTTACCCATTTAAAGATTAACATCAAAATAAAATTTGTTGTCATGATGTGATATTAGCATGATTAGATAGCATTTGAATTGCTGATCGATTTGATACATCGGTTGCAAGATTTGAACTAATAGAAGTTAAGTTATGATTTTCACAAGTTTTTAAAGCTGGTTCGGAATTTATCCGGATTGGTTCGGAATATTCCGGATGGTCCGGAATAATCCGGGCTCAGTCCGAACCAAATCCGAGGTGACCTCAAAAAGTTTATGTTAGGGTTTCGGAATTTTCCGGACCGGAAAATTCCGGTCGACCCGGAATGGATCCGGAATAATCCGGGTGATTCCGAATCGACCAGTTTTTGGTAGATTACGACGGCAGCGGCGGCTGTGCACGACGCGAGCACGAATGAGAGGAAGAGGGGAAGCGGGAGGAGGCTTAGAGGGGCGCAGAGCTCACCCTGAGAGCGCGAAGTGGCTCGGCGGTGACGGAGGCGGTCGGGAACGGCGACAATCGGCTCGGCGAAGCGGCGACAGGAAGCGGACGATGTCGAGGACGACGGCGTCGATTCGGGCGACCCCGGCTCGATTCCGCCAGTAGGGAGGGAGAGGAGGATGCGGTGGAGGTTCCTATCGGCTTCGATCTACACGGGGCGGCTCCAGACAATGGCGACGAGCTCGACAGAATCCACGGCAATGGTGGAGCTCGGGTGGAGAAGGGGAGCGAGAAGGAGAGGGAGCAGGTGGGGGAATGGATACGGGAGCAGGTGGGTGTCCCGTTTTCCTCCACCAGGGAGCAGGCAGCGCGACAAGGGAGAGAGCAGCGTGTGATGCTGCGAGGAGGTGGCGGCATGGCGCCAGTGCGGGGCAGCACTGTGGCGACAGGAAGAAGAAGGAAAGAAAGAATTGAAAAAACCCCCTGTCTTCATTTGAAATATTTGCAAACAGGTCCAGCAACACATTTAGTGATTTAATTGAGGCACTTAAACATTTTTATAAATTCTGCAAAAATTCAGGTAGGCTCCCCATAACATCTAAATGCTCCACAAAAATTTGTGTTGCAAAATAAATTGTTTTGAGCAACATTTGTTCCCAGGGTTTAATTATGGTCATTTTCGATCATTTCCAAAATTCATTTCTCAGAGTAATTAAGCATCTTCATAAATAATGAAAATATTCATGGAGGCTCCCAATATATTAATTAAGCTCCACATAATTTTATTTTGAATTTTTGGAAAGTTTAACTTGGTTTCAAAAATAGGATTAGAATTGAGCCAATTTTGAATTCTAAAATTTTTATTTCTTTGCTCGCCAAGAATTTGCTTTTGACAAAACTTTATAATTGGAAGATTGGAACTTCCTGGACAAATTGGAAGTTCAAATTTATTTGTTTGCTAAGTTGAGCAATTGCCTTAGGTGTGGAGGTTTGGGAAGATTTTACTTCCCCCTTTTAAATTGGTTTAAGATGTGGCTTGTTAGAAGTAAAAATTTCAAATGCATGCCATGATGCAAACATGATATGAAAAAGTGGAAAAATTATTCATATTTTTCAGTACCAAGCTGGGGCTGTTACAATGGCGGAAGCGTGTGACGAAGAGTGCCTAACTCCACGGGGCTCTGCCTGGATACCGGATCTAGTTCTCGTATAAGGGGTACTCGGCGACGGGGGTAGGAGGATCTGGCCACATGAAAAGCCAGGTGAGTACATGGAATGTACTCGCAAGACATCAATCCACAATCAACTGTAACCAATGATCCTATATGGCATGGCATGTGCAAGTGCGAGTCCAAGCTTAACGGTTGGACTTAACTTATCTACTTACCTGCGACGAAAACCTTGGCTGATGAGAATGAGTCTCATTTCCACACAACAATATTCTCAACACTTAGGGTCTTGAGCTTGGCCAACTATGGTCCAACTCGAGGCTCAGCTTTTGACCAACTATGGTCCACCTTTCAGCTCATTCAACTTTAGCCAACTCTGACCACTTAATAAATTTGTTTCTCCGTGTTCGACTGGACCCAACAACGTTCCTTAGGTAGGAACAATACTAGATTCTAGATTTGACACTCTCGAGAGGTTGCAACTTTTGTCCACACGTTGGGGACTAAGCTTGTACTGCCGGTACCGAAGCACTACACCCATCATGGTGACAGCACAAACCTATTCCCCCGTAGTCGTCCGCTCTACCAAGACACTCCTTGTGTAGCTACTGACTTACCCCTCGGGCTAAGTCTTATGACGAAGTGAATCCAGCACGTCCCCAACTCATGAGCAACGCCTAGCTCCGGAACCTTTGCAAGACTAGCCCCGACCACAACTATGCAGTAACCGACTAGACTTGTCAAGTGGGTAGCATCAAAAGAGGCTTGCTAGGCTACTAAGCTACGGTCTGCCCATTTTAACGGCGCATGGTTGTGCGGATGGTGTTGGGCGAGTGGCACTATATGACTCAATCTAGTGGACGGAGGTGATTACTCACTTAGCATATTTCATACTTAGTGACCAAACAAGTAGCAAACATTAGTCCACAGGTTACATTGAGCAATAATAACCAGATAATAATCCAGCAAAGGTGAATAAACGAAACCGGGTGACGAGTGTGCCTGCCACAGGTTGATCGAAAGAGAGTAAAATAGCACAGTCAACCGGGCGATGGCGGAGATACCTCCGACCAGTGGCAGCCACAGGTTGAGTAAAAGGAAGTAAAATAGCATAGTGAACCGGGCGATGGCGGAGATACCTCCGACCAGTGACAGCCACAGGTTGAGTAAAAGGAAGAAAAATAGCATAGTCAACCAGGCGATGGCGGAGATACCTCCGACCAGTGACAACCACAAGTTGAGTAAAAGGAAGTAACATAGCACAGTTGGTTAGCGTCAACCGGGTGATGGCGGAGATACCTCTGACCAGTGACAACCACGGGTCGACTACAAAAGTTAGTGGAGGTGTCCACGCGATCCCGTTCCTCCATTGACTGCGGCGGTTCCCCCAGTCCATCGTCGCCATAATGGGGAGTGGTGCATGGTACCGTCCAACGCAACGCCACAACTCTACAGAAAAGTAGCCGGTTCAATCCACTTTGGCAGGACCCAACGTGTATTTAGTCGGGGTACCGGAACTCAACCCACATGAGATGGGTTTATTGTATTACAGGAAATAAATAGCAATGGTAGATCACATGAAATAATAAGCATGCAATATGGCATGTGAGATGCAAACTAATGTTCAAGCAAGTAACAAATACTTCAAACAAGGCATCGACAACTTGGAAATAGATGGTTGGGGGCTGATGGCTTGCCTTCAGGAATAGGTTCAACTTCCACTTCAAATGGAGGGTTTGAATCTATTAAAGAAATTTAAAAACTTGGTTAAAACCGTCCACAAAGCATTCAAAGGTTTAGCAGGCAGATGAACTTCAAATCCATTAAAACCAGTGACATTGGATAGATATTTTCAAAACAGAGCCATTGGAAAAAGATTCATATTTTTCTAATAATTTTTGAGAGAGTTATGGCCTTTCAAAAATAGGGTTCAGAATCTATTTTTCTTTTTTTCAAAACAGAAAAAAATCAACATGAAAACGTTTTCAGTTCAATATTAAAAATCTGACGGGTGGGGCCCATCCCTTCAAAACCCGAAATGGTACGCGTGGGGGAGGGGGGAGAAAAGGAAAAATAGCGGGACGGGTCGCCGGTGTGCTTACCGTCGAGGACGGGGACGGCGGGTTCAGTCCATCCTAGGCTCTGGCGAGGGTGTCTACGGCTTCCTGGTGTCCTGGATTGGAGGATGGGGCAAGGAGATGGTGTTGGGGAGGGCTATAGAGAGGGAATCGACCGGAGGCTGAGCGGCGGAGGCGTGCTCGTCGCCGGCGCTCTGTTGCTCTTTAGGAAGCAATACTGGGGGAGGAGAGGGCTTTGGGGAAGGGTGTGGGGATGTGCTCCTTGAGGGCGGCCGGGGGGCTCTATTTATAGCCTCCCGCGGGGTGGCCGTCTGTAACATCCCAAAACTTTGGAATGTTTTAAAAATCACAAAAATTTAAAACTTTTATTTTTAGATAAAGAAAGCCTCCAAAAATCAGGGAAACTTTTTATAAATGGATTATCGACATCTTCAAAGATATATTATTTGAAAAATCAATAATCTTCTATTTTTAAAGTTTTGAAAAGGTTTGAGAAATAAAAATTTTAAACGGGAATTAATGTAAACCCTTAAACATTTTTTGATAAAGTATTTCTAATGTTTATATAGCCCAGAGTAAAATGGTTATTGGTATTTAAATGGTTTTTACCAAAGACTCTTTTATAAAATGTTTTAGCCTAAATTAATTTATTATGAAAATGAGTAATTATTTTGAATAATATTACTCACATTATTTTATGGTTTTTATTTGAAACAAAAGGAGTTCGTAAACCTTATTCTTATAAAGCTGCCAAATATGACTTTATAAATTATTTAAAATTCTACAAATGTTTTAGAAAAGGTTTCAAAGTGTTTAAAACGATTTTTATCAAAACTTGTTTAAATTAGGAAAATTGATTTCATTATATTCTATAATGAAAAAAAATACTAATTGTTTCCTTGGTTTTATTTAAGCCATTTTGGTAAAATATTTCAATTTGGATAAAGCCCATGATTTAAAAATGAGTAAAATGTTTTCAAAGGTTTTAGCGAACTATTGTTTTAGTAAAAAGATTTGTACTAAATTATTTTATCAAGAAAATGATATTCTATGGATTTTATTTTTATTATAAAAAGGAGATTTCAAAACCCTATTTGGTAAAATGACATAAAGGTTACAAATAAGCCTTTATGCAATGTTTAGATATTTCAAATATTTTGATTTTATTTGAAGGTAATACTAGTGCCAAATAATCCTACGTTGGTTATGCTCTCTAAAAAGTATTTTTATAAATATTTCTAAACATATTTGGCTAGTTTTAAAATCAGTTTTGAAACCTGAAAAAATAAGAAAAATGGTTTTGTCAAAAAAAAAAGAAGGCCGCAGCCAGCCCACCAACTGCCCAGCTCACCGCAGCAGCCCGCCTTCCTATCCTTGCTTCTCTCTCTGTCTCGCTAACAGGTGGACCCCGCCATGACGCAAGCGGTGACATCATCACCATCAACCCCCTGCTCACGCAAACCTGCTCCCGTACGAATCCAACACGGAACCCAAATCCGACCGATTTTTGAGGAATTTGTTCCTCTCATTCACGTATATTTAAAGCCCTCAATCTCCTCTAGTTTCGCCCCCAAAAACCCTAGCCCGACACACCGCCAGGCTGCCGATTTTGCTCGCCGGAGTTCGCCACTACTGCCAATGTTCGAAGTCGATTCCGGTGACTACAAAGGTCCCCAACGCCCCCTCACTGATGTAGCCCAACCCAACGTCACCACCATATCAAGCATTCCAACATGTGCCAAGTCACCATGGACTTCAAAGGTGAACTCAGTCCTCTCTACGAACCTCAATGCACCGCCTTTGGATGGTATACTGCCTAAGCCCCTACCCTTTCATATTGATAGGTGTCACACGACGAGTACGGACGCCAAGGGAGGTGCCAAGGATGCCCAAGAGTCGAAGCCATCCAAGGCGTACGCGTGGAAGCGGAGGAAGAAGAAGCGGAGGAGGAATAAGGTGGAGGCAGCCTGGCCGGCCCCCAGCACGGCCTAGGCCGGCTCCCAGGCCGTCCCCATGCCAGAGGCAGCCGGCCTCCAGCCCGTCCTGGGCCGGCCCCCAGGCCGGCCACCCTCCAGTGCCCGCCGGCCTCCCAGCCGGCCCAGGCCGGTCCCCCACCTGTGCCCGCCGGCCTCCCAGCCGGCCTAGGCCGGCCCCCAGGCCGGTTCCCCACCTATGCCCCCCGGCCTCCCAGCCGGCCTAGGCCGGCCCCTAGGCCGGTCACCCGCATTCTGCACTCGTTTTGTACTACGACTATAAATAGCTCTCCCCTCTTTCCACTCTACAGGCATAGGCATAGACTAGAGAAGAACTTGGGCTTGTGCTCATCCCTCCCTTCGTGGAGAAGATCCCCTCGTGGATTCAAGGCTCCTCCTTAGATGTATCTATTGGAGTGATTCAAGGTTCCCTTCTTGCGCAAAGTCTCTCGTGTGGAGGATTCTACTTCACCATCTCTCCTCCCCACGATTCTACCGCGCACTTGCCGATCTTTCACATAGGGATTCTACCTCGCAGTCTCTCCCTTGTGTGATTCTATTGGGCCAGTTGGACCGACCGGTGAGGCCAACGCGTCAATTGTATCGGGTTTGTGTTCTCTTGTTCTTCATGTTCCTCGTGTTCTTGCGTGCGTTCGTCCACTCGTTCGTCAATCCGTGAAGATCGGGCCACCCTAGAGGGCTTTGCCCGCATCATATGGTATCAGAGCTTTAGGTTGCCACGGATTTGACTTGTGTTTCCACCATTTCCCCCAAATTTTTCTTTGATTTTGCCAATTTCGAAAATTCCACAAAAAATAGCCTCAAATTGCTTTTGGTTCGATCTGAGATTTTAGTGCGTTTTGGTAGGTTTTGATCCATGGATCCATTGCTATACTTGTTGATCTACCTCCCTTTGCGTTCCCATGGCCAAATTCCGATGATTTCCCCTCCGATTTGGTGTTTTACGGGCCGTTTTTTCGCCCAAATCGCACTTTTACGCGTCACGGGAAGGCAGTGCCGGCCGGCCTCCAGCTCGGCCTAGGCCGGCCCCCAGGCCAGACCTCCGGCAGAAGCCGCCGGCCTCCAGCCCGGCCCAGGCCGGCCCCCAGGCCGACCCCCCCCCCCCTGCAGAAATTTTGTTTTGGCCATAACTTTTCACTCCGGACTCCGTTTTTGGTGATTTTCGTCTCTAATCGAAGCTACGGACAAGCTATACATCACCATGGTGGTTGATCCATCATCTATTGCCCGCACCAAATTTAGTGAGCAAGGAAGGGACATTCCACTCCAACGGGTGAAGATCGTCGACGAAAGGTATAACATCCCCAATTCTTCTCCCACCTTGCATCACTTGTTAGGCAAGCCATTTGTGCTTATCTTACCTATTGAGACTAGCTCATCTATGATTGCTTGGGCTTTGCACACTTGATACCTCGTAGTGTTCCGAGCAAACTTGTATGCGCTAGTTGATTTAGTTCTTGTTGGCAAGCAAAGTGAGAGGCAAAAAGAGAAAAAGAGAGTAAGCGGCCAAAAGAGAAAGAGGAAAAAATCAATAGAGAGAAATAAAAAGAAAAGAGCCTCTATGCCATATCTCTTATAGTAGCCGCGCAAGCTCGATGAAAAAAATTTAGGTGGTGTCTTTGTGCAAATCTTGTAGCCCACCAATAATTTGCAATCGAGTTGGTTTCTCTTGTACTTGTGCAACTTGGGCTTTAGTCTTCGCTAGTTCCATCACTAGCTCATGTTTGGTTGCACGAGTCCCTCTTATCAAAGCGTGTGTTTGTATGAGCTCCACTCATATCCTTTTGGGATCGACTTGTTCTGCTTTGTGATCATTGTGGTTATCTACTTGCCATTACAACATCTTGGTTTCCCGTTGTTCCATTTGCTTTCCACATTCCATACCTATCCACTCAAAGCCGTGTGTGTTTGGAGTTTGCGTTTGGACATTTGAACACAAGCCACTTTACTTTGTGCGTTGTTGCCCTTGGTCGTCCACGACGTCCAATACTATCATCAAGGTGAGATTGTATTCTAGTTTCCTTCCACTTCATATATACACTTGTCTTGTGAGTGATCATGTCTAGTGAGAGCGGAGCATACTATGGAGGCCATGATGATGATGAAGAGATGATGAGCTACACCGCCCACGAAGCCACAAGCATAGAAGACATGGGGAACGGCTACTACACCGACAATGAGCCCCATGACATGATGGAGCACTACACCGAACCCGGCTCCACGAGCTTCCACGACATGTTGGAGCGCCACACTGACCCCGACTCCATAAGCATCACCAACATGATGGAGCACTCCTACGACTACAACTCCAACGTCTTGATTGAGCACTACATCGACAACACCTCCATGAGCTTCCACGACATGATGGAGCGCCACACCGACCCCGACTCCATGAGCATCACCAACATGATGGAGCACTCCTACGACTACAACTCCGACGTCTTAATGGAGCACTACATCGACAACACCTCCACGAGCATGCATGAAGCTTCCAAGGTCTACTACCCCAAGCTTGCAAGAGGTGCCACATACGAACCATCAAGTTCAAGACGAAGCAACATGGGGACCACCATGAGGTCATGCTATCAAGCTCCATCAACATCAAGACGGCGCCCCAAGGAGGACATCGCCAAGGTCGTCAAGCATGGAAAATCTTCATCAAGACGGCGACCCAAGAAGGATACCAAGACGGCTCCAAACCACGACAAGCTTGAAGCCGAGATCGACACACTCGCCAAGCTTCGCCATACTTCTCCAAGCCTAAGACGGAGCCGCAAGTCAAGGTCGCCAAGGCACCCAAAGGACTTTAGACGACACCCCTCCCCACAAGAACGTCATCGACGACACATGGAGCAATCAAGACCGTCACATCATATGGTGTCCCCTCTTCATGCCACCACCAAATTGGCGACCACGAGAAGATCAAGCTCGAAGGACAAACAAGACCCCATTTCCATGGCGCCCAAGCTCAAGTCAAGGTCGACGAAGGATGACCCTCATCATACGGTGTCTCCTCCTCATGCCACCACACAAAAGGCGCCCAAGAGAAGATCAAGCTCCAAGAAGGACAAGGACATCCTCGCCAAGCTCATGACAAAACTCGACACCTTCCGCAAGGAGCTCCATGAAGACATCCGCAAGACCAAGATCTTCGGCGACACTCCTACGAGCTTAGGGTCCATTACACTTGAAGATGGAGGAAGAAAAGGCCCCATATATGATGATGATGCCAGATTGAGCCTACTTCCACCTCTACACCAAGATGAAGACCTCCTATGCCCTATGTGCAATGGCCATGATCACATCATGTGGGATTGCCCCAAGAGCCAAGACACGATGGATCAAGATGGCGAGAAGATGGTCGAGCATGGGATTTTCCCTTCGACCAAGGAGGCGAGCATGGAGGATGCAACCACTCTGGACGTCGAGTCAAGTGGATAAGCCGAGCATGGGATGTTCCCTTCGGCAAAGGAGTCGAGTGATGATGCCCATCCTATGGCATTCATCTTTGGAGGCGACATGGTTGAGGAGGTTGAGCATGGGAGTTTCCCTTTAACCAAGGCAGCGAATGGAGTTGAGAATACCGAGCCTATCCCTACGTGCTTGATTGATGAGATTGTACCAATCCCATGTGAGCATGAGAGCCACCTAGCCCACTTGAGTGAGAGTGCAAGGAGTTGGGTGCCTCCACCATATGCGAGATTGAGTGCTTCCACCTCGAGGGAATGAGTGATACACCACTTGAGTTGCGAGAGGTAGTTGATAAGTCAATTGAGGCCATTTTGATTTCTAACAACTTACCCTCTACCTCTAGTGTGTTCCCTCATGTTTTGCTAGGTTCCATGAATGAAGATACGCCAAGCCTCGACATGACGGAGCCTCGAATGGAGAAGATGTACATGGAGGATGAAGACGATGCCACCCCATGTCTACATGATGAACATGTAGGCCACATGGACACCGCTACTTCTACCACAACACCTACTTCACATGAGCGGGACTACAACGGTACGCATATGGGTGTTGATGATGCCATGTTCCCACTAGTGGACATGATGACTTGTGATTGCTTGCATGATGTGGATGTTTCTTTCGATGTCACATATGCTTCTTTCGAATTCCCATGTGATACCTTGTTCAAAACCAATGTTGATCATGTGCAATTTCCTATGTGTGATGATCTTGCCACATGCATGCCTTGTTATGAATGTTTCCATTTTTCTCCCGTTGTTGCATGCAATATGTCGAACAATTTCTCTTTCATATGTGTTGCTTGCAATGATGATACACTTCTTGATAATGAGTTTGCCCCCATAGCATTCTCAATTTTTGGAGATGGTTCCTTTTGCTTTGTTGAGCTTTCACCTTCCTTCATTTTGCATGTTGACCATCCGCATATTTCAAACTTTCATATTGAATTTGGTGCATTTGGTGATGTGCAAATGAAGAGACGCATCATGATGGATGATGTATTCATGTACCATGCACATAATTTCTTCATGTGGAATTTCGTGTGTAATGGTCACCGCATGATAATGTCAACCTCAATGGAACATGAGTTGACAAAACGAGCTCTTGAGAGCATCATACTTGTGAGTTTCGGTTTGAAACCGGCTCTCATACCTTCCGCATGTGGTGCATCCAAAATATTGAACAATTGATCTTTCCTTTGGTTGGTTTGCAAGCATGTGAGTGATTTTGGTTCCCCTTGTGTCATACATGTTTCCATGAGTTTTCATCTACATGATTTATGTGTTGCCACAAACTTGATGAGCAATTTCTCTTTCCTTATGTTTGTTGGCCACCATAATGATATTTTGAGCATGCTTTGTCACAAGTGCTTCCGTTTTTGGCCCATTGGTGATGATGTTTCCATGAGTTACTTGCACTTTGACCTTGCATTTCCTATGCTTTCCATATATTTATGTTGTGCTAATTGTGTAATGAACAAGATTGGACATGTCATGGATCATGTGCTCAACTATCATGCACACACATTGTTTGCTTGGTCTTTGGTGTGTGTAGGTAAAAATGACGGGATGGTGACTTCCACTTCAACGGCAAACCATCTACCCCCTTCACAAGGTGCTGACGTGCAAGCGTCGAGGACGATGCTTTTCGAAGGAGGGGGAGATGATGTAGCCCAACCCAACGTCACCACCATATCAAGCATTCCAACATGTGCCAAGTCACCATGGACTTCAAAGGTGAACTCAATCCTCTCTATGAACCTCAATGCACCGCCTTTGGATGGTGTCGTGGTGGTGCATGGACAGATGCCATATAGGCTTAAGGTGGGGCCGATTGGACGCTGGAGGTACCGGGGAGGGCTTGCATGCACGGCGTACAGACACGAACACACGGACACACACACACACACGCGATTTACCCAGGTTCGGGGCTCTCGTGAGGAGATAACACCCCTACTCCTGCCTGTCTACTTGATATATATGGATTGCAACTGGTTTACAAGTTTGCTCCGTGAGCTGTATGAGAAGAACTGCTAGATCTAAGCCTCTACCGAGTCTCGGAAGAGCTCCTTACTTGCTAGGAAATGTCTAAGTCTCTGGTGAGGCAGAGTCTCTGGGCTCTCAATCAAGTGTCCAACGTCCCCGTAAGAGGAGCCCCTGGTACCCCTTATATAGGGAAACCCAGGGTTACAGTGTAAAACATTGCTACTGTCGCCATACTCCTTGGTTGCCGCCCGACACGGGCACCGCTGCACCATGCCCAGACCGTGGCAGCGCTGGTCACCACGGTCCCCTCTGCATCCGACAGCACGCCCACACCTAGGCCTAGCGCCATTGTACTGCGCCGCCCGCGTCAGAGGCATGGCCGAGGCTTGGCACGCCGTCCACTTGCGGCACACCGCCGCCCTTGTCTCGCTCCGTGTCTCAAGGAGCTCTGTCCATCTTCCGGGATAACCTTCACCCGGCATAAGCATGCCCCATGCTGGTGACTCGGTTTGCCCCTTCCTGCACATAAGAACAGCAAAGAGGATTCCGACATATGATAAGCACAATCCGACATAAAGCTATGTCGGCCAGCCCTGACTCGGCCGACACCGGGTAATCCGGTATGGTATGTCGTTTTCCATTGACTCGGTCAACTCCGAGTCTTTGCCTATTTCACCATGTTGACCCCACTCGGGGGCTTCCCCCCGACATTAGTCCCCGAAGCTGGCGCGGTCCTGCAGCCTCGGATGGAGGGCCACGGCAGGTTTACCCAAAAAACCAGCATTCTTAAGTAATCACCGACATATCATACGTCAGTAAACAATTTATATGTCGGCAAGCAACTTTGCTTCCCATTGTGATATTCACCTTAGTGTCGGATCGTTCCGACTTACAGGAAGAACCCGCGACTCCTCCGAGTCATTGGTTCCTCTACGTGGCAGAGCATCTCTGCCCAACACCTCGGCTCCTGTGCCCGAATAGACGTGCCACTGGCACGCACGCCACTTGCGTCACGCCGGTCACCTCGGAGGCTGTGCGCACGCAAGCAATCAAGTGCAGTCTTGACCGCACCGCTCGCGTCTCCTCGGGTCCTGCCCGATCAGATATACGGCGTCAGAGCCGTTGGCTCTCTGTGGCCCACCGTGTGGCCGATCGTGCGGCAGTTAAGCCATAGAGGCGATCGTGGCGGAGATCGTGGGGCTGTAACTCCCCGTCGGTTACAAGATCGTGCGCAGCAAATCCCGCACCCACGATTTCCTCCGGCCGCCCATAAATAGTAGGGAGAGGGCATCAGTCTTCCCCTCTGCACTCATTCTCTTCTTGCCCTCGTTTCCTTCTCCAACGCACAGAGCACAAGCATCGCCGCACGCCTCCGTGCACAGCACCGCCGCCGCTTGCACGCACGGACTGCGCGCGCCGACGAGCCACCGGACGCCAACGCCGCCGATGCACAGCGCCGCCGCCGCACGCCGCGACACCGCGGTAAGATCTCCTTCTCTTTTGCGCATTAGCGCTTTGAATCTATGGGAGTTCCTCGCCCGTGTTCTTCCTTGAGTTCTTCACCGCGACGACGCATCCGGCGCCGCCGGTGAGTTTGCGGTTCCAGATGCAGTTTTACCGCCGGCGGGCTAGCCGCCGTAGTACTTTTCCCTCTTCCTTCTTCTTGTGCACTATCTCTTCTGCATCTAGATTAGATGCATGCATTCATAATCTTCCCCCTTTGTTTCTCGTTTTGCTTTTTCTTTCTTTTTCATTGCAATGGTTTTGATCTCCTCCCCGGTAACTCCTTTTATAGATCTCTGCAACCTTCCTCCGACATGTCGAACAACCCCAGCCTCGAAGTGGTAGAGGTAGAAGAAGGAGTAACCGAGGAAACCACCCGGGCCAGCTGGGAAGGCTCCTATGTCGGCAGAGCCGACATAGACTGGCTGATCCGGACTCGGCGGATCCCAGCCGAAGTTGAGTGTCGGCTCCCGGGTCCAGAGACATCACCGGATCTGCGAGACGGGGAATATGTCGTCTTCGTCGAGCATTTCGAGCGGGGATTCGGTCTACCCGCCAGCGACTTCCTCCGCAGCTTCCTCAACAAATTCGGCCTCCAACCTCATCAACTCCCGGCGAACGCCTTCACCACACTCTCTGCCTTTGCCTCCTTCATGGAGGGTTATCTCGGCCTCTGGCCCACCGTTGAAGTGTGGTCCAAGTACTTTCACTTCCGGAAGCAGTTCATTCCGAATCCTGCCAACCCGGATGCGGCCCGTGAGATGACGCAATGCGGAGCCGCCACTATCGTACCTCGGCGCGGCTCCATCTTCCCTCGGATCCAAGGACTGGAGTCATGCCGGAAATGGCAGCGCTCCTTCTTCTACGTGAAGAACTCCACCGAGGTGGACATGATCAACTTGCCGAGTTTCGCCATCGGCCCACCAACCGCGCAACGCAACTGGGGGTACAACCCAACGGATACGGATTTAGTGGTCAACCACATCCACCAGGTCGTCGAGCAGCTCCGAGACGAAGGAATAACTGCCGACGACCTACTTGCGACATTCATCAGCCGCCGGGTCTTGCCCCTCCAGCGCCGAGTCCACAAGATCTGTCACATGAGTGGCCCGCTGGACCCGACCCGAGTCAGCACCGTCGAACTGGATAATGCCTAGATTCGGCGGCGCATCAAAGCCATAGCCCGGACCAAGATGCCGGAGACATGGGAATGGGACAAAGAACCCCACAGCCGGAACAACCTTCCACCGAATGTAAGCACCTCGCCCGACATAACATTTTCACCGACATAACTCTTATGTCGTTACAACTTTGTACTTGATATTAATCATTCTCCGTTTCCATTACGCAGAGATTCGGTCGGCAGCTGACGGAGGACGGAGAAAACCCCTCTGCCAACTGGGGTAAAGACCGGGTCGAGGCTGACTCGGAAGACCCGGACGACAAGGACAACATGCCAATCCCGGACGCCAGCTTACTTTCTGCCACGGGTAAGACTCGCGCTTCCTCCATCCGAAATTGGTCTGAGGATGAAGACGACGATTGTCGGGTTTTAGAGGTGTACGATCCTCTCCCCATTTGATACTCATATCCGATGTCCCCGCCCTCAGCTGACTCGGACGAGGTGCTCGAGGTGGCACCCCTCGCCACAGGACCCAAGGGCGGAGCTCGGAAGCGCCCAGCGGGAACAGCCGCCTCAGCAGATGCCGGAACTTCCGGCCCCTCTGGTCCCGCCAAAAAGAAACAGAGGACCAAGACAGCGGCGAAACGCCAGCGCCCTGTCACTAAGGGGTAAGATCCCCTCTTGCCGACATATACTTTATGCATTTGATTGAACTTGCTCTTTCTGTATTTCTCCTTTTGCCAACATACTTTGTTGTTTTGACTTTTCAGCGCGGCTCCTCTGAAGACGAAGGCCCCCACTACCGGGTCCACCGACCGGGTCCCGCCAAGAACACCGACGCCACCTCGGCCCGACGACACTCGGGTTCCGAGTCCAACAAGAATGAGTCCGGTCGCGGACATCTCGGCTCCGGGATCCGGAGCCGGAACTAAAGACTCGGTCGAGGCCGCAACCGCAGCGCCCGACCAAGTAATTTATCTCGGGGCCAGCTCTTCGGCTCCCGAGGCGGAGCAGACCGAGGTCCAGCAAGACTCGGAGTCTTCAAGACAGCCGCAGCAGCAAGAGCAGCCGACTCGGCCGCAGCAACCACCACCGCAACAGCAACAAGCTCCGCCACCTCCATCATAGCAGCATCAGAAGCAGAAGCAAAAGCAAGCTCCAGCAGCACAGCAGCCGCCGAAACACAAGTCGCAGCCATCGCCATCCAAATCCAGATCTACCTCAACGGCCAAGCCAACACCGCCACCGGCACAGCCGCAAACGCAGCCACAGACATCCAAGGTCCCAGTTCCCGCTACTGGGGTAACAACTGGAAAGGCACCAGTGACCACGGTGTCGGCCAACCCGGAACGGCAGTTGATTGTGCCACCAAGCACAGGAGTGGCGACATCCGGCAGCATCCAGACCACCAGCTGGGGGTTTGCGCCACTGCAAACACTTAGCGGAAAAAGCTTGGGCTCCCTCGAGCATTATCATATGGATTGGAACGCCGCCGACTTGAGCGAAGTGAGCTCGAAGTCACCAGCAGGCCAGATCATTTCCGAACATCCGGCGGGGTCGAGTCTGGTGGCTCAAAAGATGCTCGCAGCCAAAACTGCCCTTCATGCCGCCGACCAAGCAGCTGCGGTAAGTTGCGCCGAGTAAAGATGACTCGGTTAAATATAACTCGGTTTACTTCTTTAACATAGATCTTATCCATCCCCAGTCCCCGAGATTCGGGTTGAGTGACTGTGGCTCAGCCGAGTAAAGTTAACTCGGTTGAGTGAGGGTAACTCGGCCTGAATCTTCATCAATAATACTGACCTTTCTTCTTTTCAGGCTTGCCTGACCAAGCGCACACAAATACACCGCAAGCTGCTGCTGGAGCACAAGGCGCTTTCCAACAAGTTCAAGCTGCTCCGGGCCAAGTTGGACCAAGTAGCGGACTCGGCGCTCAAGGCCGAAGGATTGGAGAAGCGGATCTCGGAAATCGAGAGTAAGCCATATTTCTGCCTTTCAACTTGTACTTGCACTAATTTTTCGTTCTGACATTTGCTTCCTCGGCATAGCCGCACAGAAGGAGCGCGAGCTGACACACCAGGCCGAGCTAAAGAAAGAACAGGAGGAAGTATCCCGGCTGAAAGCCGAGTTGGAGCAAACTTTGAGTCGAGCCGCCGAGACGGAGAAAACCGCCGCCACAGAGAAGCGGCTCCGAGAAGAGGAGACTCGGAAACTGAAGGAATCTCTTGCAGAATCCAAGTCAGAGGCTACCTCGGCCGAGAGCGAGCTCCAAACTCTGAAGGCCAAGATCGCACAATGGCTGGTGGACATCTCCAAGATCAATTCCGAGATGGACAGTAAGCCCTTTCCCCCTCTGCCTTTATTCCATCTCTTACTTCTGCCTTTATATAACTTACTTTGGCGTTAGCCATTCCCTATTCAGAACGCTTCCCCCACACCAAGGCTGCCGCGGATAAGAGCGCTGCAGAGCACCGATTCGAGAAAATCCTAGGTGGCCCAATCTCATCCGAGTGGGATATCGATGCCCACTTGGTGGCTCCGAAGGCACGCTTGGTACCGATGAGGGCAATCGGGATGAATCTCCTCACCGCTGCAATCCGAGCTTACAATGTCCTCTGGCCCGGGTGTGAGGCCCCTTTGGTTGTGGATGAACTGGCCAAATGCCTGTTGGCCTCCGAGGAAAGGCTCAATGATTGGCGATCATCCGCCGCCCGAGTCGGAGCGGATGAGGCATTAAGTTATGTGCTATCTTGGTACGAGGAGCTCGACCTTGAAATGCTGAAGACAGTGCGGGACGGGTCCAGGTGGCTCTCTGACCCGGAACACATCCAGCGACGCCAAGAGTTGGCTCACTCGCTCATCCAATATGCCCCGGTACACAGCTTTGTCCCGGGTGATCGGGTTCCTCACTCAGAAGAATTAGAGACCGACGGCGAGGACGAAGAAGAAAACGAAGAGCCCGTCGATGAAGAAATCCAAGCCGATACTCCTCCCGACACAGCCACAAGCATCACTTCAGCCGCTGCGACCAAGGATAGCACCTCGACCTCGACCTCGGAACCGGCCAAGACCGATGCCGCCGCCTCTGCTCCGAGTATCTAGGATCCTGCTGCCTAGACTTAGAGAAAAACTCAAATCATCAAATCCCCGGAATGCCGGGTGCAAATGTAATATAAACCTCTAGCTTTTTTATGTTTGGTACTTGGTTCGTTTACTTTGCACATTTTTAGCATGGTTTAATTACTATGCCGAATCATTCTGAACCGAGTCCCCAAGCTCGTTTTCTTGTTTACCATACTTAGCAACCTCTGCTCTTGTCTACCTCTTTTGGGTTTCTTGACAGTCGAGTCACAAGATTACCGACATACGGCATACAATACTAATGAACTTTGAGTCCAAGCTCATAATCATCCGACATAAAATTAGGAACGAAACAACTCGTGCCGAATCGCACTTGGGCCGAGTCCCCGAGTTTGTTTTCTTGTTTACCATCTCTTGCAATCTCTGCCCTTGCCTACCTTCAATGGGTTTCTTGGCATTCGGGTCACAAAATCACAAAAACATAGCATACAATACTCAAAACTTTGAAACATGGTCTAGAGCCATCCGACATAAAACAGAAAAGAAAACCGAATCGCCCCTGGACCGAGTCCCCGAGTCTGTTTTCTTGTTTACTATCCCTTGCAATCTCTGCCCTTGCCTACCTTCAATGGGTTTCTTGGCACTCGGTCACAAAATCACAAAAACATAGCATACAATACTTGCAAACATGGAAGCACAATTTTTGGAGCCACCCGACATACATGAAACAGAGATACACATGCATACAACTCAAGATTCATAGCAAGGCAGTCCCCGAGTTTTATTTCGGAGTGCCGACATTTCATTTCAAAGTTTCGAGATACATACAGTGAGTCCTTAAGAGTAAAAAGGGCGAAGAAGAGCTACATTCCAAGGTCGCTTGGTCTCCTCTCCGGATCTATCCATTCGGTTCTTCACCTGTGCCTGGGCATCAATAAGATAATATGCATCGTTGTTCAAAGCTTTGCTCACAATAAACGGCCCTTCCCAAGGAGGTGAGAGCTTGTGCATTCCGGCGGTGCGCTGTACCAGCCTAAGCACCAAGTCTCCTTCTCGAAACTTGCGAGGATTTACTTTCCGGCTATGATAGCGTCGGAGATTCTGCTGATATATTGCTGATTTGGACAATGCCAATTCTCTTGCTTCCTCGAGCAGATCGACATCATTTTCTCGGGCTTCCCTTGCCTCAGACTCGGTATATAATGCGACTCTTGGCGAGTCATGCTCTATGTCGGTTGGCAGAATTGCCTCTGCTCCATAAACCAGGAAGAATGGCGTATAGCCAGTGGAGCGATTCGGCGTGGTCCTTAGACTCCACAGCACAGCTGGGATCTCATCCAGCCAACAACCCGCAGCACGCAACAATGGCTCAATCAACCGAGGTTTGATGCCGGATAAGATTAATGCATTCGATCTTTCCACCTGTCCATTGGACTGCGGATGTGCAACCGAGGCCAGGTCTAGCCGGATTCTCTTTTCCTGGCAAAACCGAGCAAAGGCTCCCTCGGCGAAATTTGTGCCATTATCCGTAATAATGCTGTGCGGGTGCCCATACCTTAGGATAATATCCTTTAGGAATGACACGGCTATGCGGCCATCGCACTTTCTGATTGGCTTCACCTCGATCCACTTGGTGAACTTGTCCACCATCACCAGGATGTGAGTCATGTTACCTCGGGCTGGTTTAAACGGTCCCACCATATCCAGACACCACACAGCAAATGGCCAAGTGATGGGAATGGTTTTGAGAGCTGATGCCGGCATATGAATCTTGTGAGCAAACCTTTGACATCCTTCACATTTCCGGACAATGTCCTCTGCTTGCTGCAAAGCGCTGGGCCAGTAGAATCCATATCGGAATGCTTTAGCCACTATAGCTCGGGAAGAAGCGTGATGACCGCACCTCCCTGGTGAATATCTCGGAGGATTCTTTCTCCCTCTTCTGGTTCGACACAGCGCTGAAGCACGGTGGTCACACTTCTCTTGTACAGCTCATGATTAATGATTGTGAAGGATTTGGATCGCCTTTGGATTTGTCTGGCCGAGACCTCATCACTCGGTAGAGTGCCATCCAACATGAATGTCATGATGGGTTGGGCCCATGTCGGGACAGGGCGAGTGCCGGGTACAGGCTCGTCGACTTCCATTGCATCCACCGACATCACCGCGCCCGACATAAGCTGACGAGTCCCCGAGTCCTCCCAAGGAGTTCCCGAGTTCCGCCAAGCAGCTTTCCAATTCTCTAGCGTAGTCGCTGAGTCTTGCTGAATGTAATCGACATCCATGGAAGTCCCCGGGTCCTGCGCAGCAGTCCCCGAGTCCTGCAACTTGCTTCGGACATCCACATCCATCGGGATGACGCCGAGCTCCGGATTACCCGGGATGAATATCGATTCCGACTCGGGTGAAGGCTTGATTGATGGCTTACGCAGATGCTCTAGTGATACTCCGGGCGGGATGGCTTGCCGATATGACCCGATCTTGGATAGCATGTCTGCACTTTCATTATCCGTCCGCCGAATGCGCGTGAACTCGCACCCATCAAAGAATCCCGAAATTTTCTGGACATGGAACCGGTATGCCGCCATGTTGGCATCTAGGGCATCCCAGTTGCCTGATGTTTGCTGAATCACCAGGTCCGAGTCACCATAACAGATGATCCGGCGGATTCCGATTTCTTTAGCCACCTTGAGTCCATGAATCAGTGCTTCATACTCGGGGACATTGTTGGAAGCTGCAAAGTGTACTTGCAACACATATTTCAGCTGATCTCGCTTTGGCGAGGTGAGAACCACACCAGCTCCCAGGCCATCCTTTACCTTGGACCCGTCAAAATGCATTCTCCAGTAATTGGAGTCCGGCAGGGACGGCTCATACTCCATCTCGGCCCAGTCCACAAGGAACTCGGCCACCGCTTGAGATTTGATGGTATCTCTTCTTGCATACTGCGGCGCGTAAGCCGCAAGCTCAATAGCCCATTTAGCGACTCGGCCACTAGCATCTTTGTTGCCTATGATTTCCGACACAGGAGCCGCACTTACAACAGTTATGGGATGCTCCTGGAAGTAATGCTTTAGTTTTTTGGCTGCCATATAGACACCATAAGTCATTTTTTGATAGCGAGGGTAGTTCTGTTTCGATGCAGAAAGCACCTCACTCAAATAATACACCGGCCTCTGCACGGTAGCTTCCTCTTCTTCTCGCTCCACCACCACTACGACACTAACGACCTGGTTAGTGGCCGCAATGTAGAGCAGCATGGGCTCACTCGGTAGTGGCGAAGCCAGTATCGGCGCAGTAGCCAACATTGCTTTTAACTCGTGAAACGCCGCATCCGCTTGCGGAGTCCAGCTGAACCTGTCTGATTTTTTCATTAGTTGGTATAAGGGCAAGGCCTTTTCTCCCAACCGACCTAGAAAACGACTCAGAGAAGCCAAACACCCGGTGAATTTCTGGACATCTCGGAGACATCTCGGTAGTTTCATATTTTCTATCGCCCGGATCTTAGTCGGGTTTGCCTCGATACCTCGGCTAGACACGAGGAAACCGAGTAACTTTCCTGCCGGTACACCGAATGTACATTTATCCGGATTAAGTTTAAGTCGGAATTTCCTCAGGTTTGCAAATGTTTCCCTAAGGTCATCCAACAGTGTGTGTTTTTCTTTAGTTTTAATAACTATGTCGTCGACATACACCTGCACATTTTTACCTATTTGATCATGCAGACATTTTTGCACACAACGCTGATAAGTAGCGCCAGCATTTCTCAAGCCGAAACACATAACACGATAGCAATAAGCCCCGTACGGGGTGATAAAAGCAGTCTTTATTTGATCATCTGGGTTCAGCGGTATCTGGTGAAAACCAGAGTACGCATCTACAAAGGAGAGTAGTTCACACCCGGCCGTGGAGTCGATCACCTGATCGATCCGGGGCAGCGGGAATGGATCTTTAGGACATGCTTTGTTCAGGTGTGTGTAATCAACACACATACGCCAGACAGTGGCAGCATCCGGTTCATCTTTTTTCTTCTCTACCAGGACCGGGTTAGCCAACCAGTCCGGGTACTTCACTTCTACTATGGCATTGGATGCGAGTAACTTGGCTAACTCGTCACCCACAGCCTTCCTTCTTCCTTCGGCGAGACGCCGTGTCGGTTGCTTCACAGGCCTAGCATCTGGCCTGACATGCAGAGAGTGCTCAGCCAACTCCCTCGGAACACCCAGCAAGTCCTGACTGGACCATGCAAAGATATCCCGATTCTCACGGAGGAAGTGGATGAGCTCGCTTTCCTATTTGTTGTCCAACCCGGCACCGATGATGATGGTGTGTTCCGGATTAGACTCGTCGACACCAACTTTCTTGGACTCCTTCGCCGCCTGGAAGGTTGCAGTCTGCTGCGGGTTGGCCGGACTCGGAATACCGAGTTGAGCAGATTGGGCCAGAGCGACCACCTCATGAATTCTTTTCTTCTCGGCGGCAATCACCAGTGACTCGGCCAGCAGAGATCCGGCAGAGGCACACTCCATGGAACGCCTGTAGTCGCCCGAGATAGTGATGACGCCATTCGGACCCGGCATCTTCATTTTCAGGTAGGCCATATGAGTGGACGCCATGAACTTGGCGAGTGCTGGCCTACCGAGTAAGGCATGATACGGACTCTCGAGATCCACAACCTCGAACTGCAGACTCTCAGTCCGGCAGTTATTCTCGTCCCCGAAGGAGACATCCACCCAGACTGCTCCCATGGGTGCGTGCGAGACACCCGGCACGATGCCGTGGAAAGTGGTCCTGCTTGGCTGCATCATGTTCTCGGTTAATCCGAGTTTGACCATGGTATCTCGATACATGATGTTGATGCTGCTCCCGTTATCAACAAGAACTCGGCTGAAACTGACGTTGATGCTGGGTCCAACGAATGTCGGATTCCCAACCAGAGCATAACCCCCCGGGTTTGGCATGACCTTTGGATGATCCCTGATGCTCCAGCTGACCTCATCCTCGGACCAGTACATAAACTTGGGCACGGCCGGCATGACCGCGTTCACCTCCATCGCTCGCTGGTGTTGACTCTGCTTATCAGTGGGCTCGGTCACAAAGACCATATAACTCTGATGGGGCTTCCGATACTCATTCTGCCTACTCGGGCCATCATTGTTGTTGTTGTTGTAGTAGTTGTTGTTATTGTTGGTCACCTGGTTGACATCCTCTTGCCTCGGCTGTGCATTCAGGGGTTGAGTGTTTGCACCTGTCAGAGGTGCGGGTCTTGGTGTCGGACCAGCAGCTGCTGGCTGATTCTTGTGCCGATCACAGTCACGAGTCGAGTGTTGAGCCGGTTTGCTGGGGTGTCTGGTGTGAAAGCAGCAAGGGCCATCCAGCATTTTCTCATAGATGTACCTCTCCTGGTAATCCAACTACTTCTTGTTGCCATTCCATGGCTTCCTTTCGCCGTTCCACGGCTTCCTCTCGCCGTTCCACGGCCTCTTCCCTTCCGAGTTCTGGCCCCAAGAGGGACCCTCATTTTTCTGGCGCTGGCTGCTGCCGGCACCCGCTTGATCTTGGTCGACAGCTGCGACCTGGTCCGACCCGTACCGGTAATCCGGTCGGTCGTCTCTTCTCTTGTTTCGGTTGTCCGAGCGATCGCTACGCCGGATCGATCTATCTCGGTCCTGAGCAGGGTACCTCCTTCCCACATCAACTTGAGTTAGCAAAGGCTGCGTCGGGTCACCCAGCGCATAGCTGTCAGCTACAGCCATTGTCTCGGCCATGGTGGCCGGCATCTCCCTCTGGAGTCTCTGCCAAAGCATGGAGCCATGTCGGCATCCTTGCGCAAACCATGCAATGGCTTGTGACTCAATCACTCCTTCACAGGAGTTCCGGATCGTGCTCCACCGGGTCAGGTACTCCCGGTCTGTTTTGTCTTCTCTCTGCCGACACATGGACAGCTGCTGAGGTCGATTCGGCCTCTTGTAAGTGCTGGAGAAGTTGCTGACGAAAGCGTCGGAGAAGTCGAGCCAGCAATCAATGCTGTTTTCCTCCAGATTGTTCAGCCAGATTCGGGCTGGTCCCTCTAGCATTTGTGGCACCTACCGCACGGCCCATCGGCGACTGCCACCAGCGATATGCACCGCGGTGACATAATCTGTCAACCAGTCCTCCGGCTTGGTGCTGCCGTCATAGGTCTTTGCACCCCGGGGGAGCTGGAAATTCGGCACAGGTGGCTGTTTCATGATCCGGGGTCCAAAGCACGCAGGACCCGGTGGGCCTTGCTCCTCCAGCAGTTCAGACAGATAGATTCTGTCAAGCTTGTTGCGGACGTCGTGAGCCGGTAGCTGGCGAGCTCCCAGCCTAGCACCGAGTGCGCCCTCAGTTGCTAGATCTCTGTATCTTGTATACCCGACATGCTCCATGGCCGAGTAACCATCATCATACCGGTCAGCGGCCGGCTCGGCATACCCGGCACCCGCTTGTTGACGAGGTGGATTGGGTACCGGATACCGAGGTGGCTGACCCGGATTCGCCGGGTTAACCCGTTTGGCTTCATGTCTGCCCTGAACAGGTCCTAGAGCTCCCTGTCCGGGTTGACCTTGTGCAGCTTTCTGGTTTCCGGCATATACCGGATCATACGGCTGCATCTGTTTGTTCTTGCCAGAGTTCACACTCTGGCCACGGCTTGCACCGACATACGGCGAAGAGGCCTGTCCCTTGGACACTCCTCCGGCACCACCATTGGAGTAGAGGTATCCGGATCCTCCTGCACCCGGGTTTGCATTCCGGAATGCCTCATTCTGACGGTTGGCTACAGCTACCAACTCATTAACTCGGTCCTGTTGCCTACTACGAGCTTCACCGGATAAATTAGGCAACTCAGCTATGGCGGCCTCTGCAGCTCTAAGGTTCTTACCCGGGGTACTGTATTTCGGCCGGCCTGCCGACACATAACTAGCAGTTTTACCAGATCTAGCTCTACCATCTCTAGCTATCTCTGCATTGAGGTCTCAACCTCTAGCACGTACTTCATTTATGCGACTAACCGGGTTGGCTACCGGCGTAAAACCATGAGCGATATTGTACTCACGGAGGGAGATGTCGAAGTCCTGCTTGACCCGGGCCACCTCCTGAGCCTCTCGGAGTATCTCCTGGCGCTGCTGCTCCAACTCCGCCTGAGTCAGAGCAACATCTGCGCTCGGAGCCACTGGAGTTGTCAGCTTCTCAATCGCGCCCTGAAGAGGACTCGGCATCACCGGCACAGCAGATGTACCGGCCTGCTCCGGACGATTCTCCGGCCTCTCCAGCGGCGGGCGCGCCGTCCTGGTAGTTCTGGTGCTGACCTCGGCATCAACAACCGGGGCGGTCATCATGACCTCTTCACAGCTAGCAGCGGGACGGGCGATACATCGGCCGCGAGCCGCACAGACAGCGGGGGGATCCGCGGCAACCTGCACCCTTTCGGGGAACCGGCAGGGGACCTCGGTGGCGACGTAGACGGTGAGGGAGCCGAACTCGATGAGGCACCCATTCCGGGGTAGCGGCCTGCTGCCGAAACAGCCGGCGTTGTCGCTGACGACGTTGAGCGAGCCGAACCTGTGGACAAGGCCACAGAGGACACGCTCACCCGACGTGATGAAGGAACCCGTCCGGATGAACACACCAGCCAGCGCCACTGCTGGCCCCACGGTGGGCGCCAACTGTCGTTGTGGTGCACGGACAGATGCCATATAGGCTTAAGGTGGGGCCGATTGGACGCTGGAGGTACCGGGGAGGGCTTGCATGCACGGCGTACAGACACGAACACACGGACACACACACACACACGCGATTTACCCAGGTTCGGGGCTCTCGTGAGGAGATAACACCCCTACTCCTGCCTGTCTACTTGATATATATGGATTGCAACTGGTTTACAAGTTTGCTCCGTGAGCTATATGAGAAGAACTGCTAGATCTAAGCCTCTACCGAGTCTCGGAAGAGCTCCTTACTTGCTAGGAAATGTCTAAGTCTCTGGTGAGGCAGAGTCTCTGGGCTCTCAATCAAGTGTCCAACGTCCCCGTAAGAGGAGCCCCTGGTACCCCTTATATAGGGAAACCCAGGGTTACAGTGTAAAACATTGCTACTGTCGCCATACTCCTTGGTTGCCGCCCGACACGGGCACCGCTGCACCATGCCCAGACCGTGGCAGCGCTGGTCGCCACGGTCCCCTCTGCATCCGACAGCACGCCCACACCTAGGCCTAGCGCCACTGTACCGCGCCGCCCGCGTCAGAGGCATGGCCGAGGCTTGGCCCGCCGTCCACTTGCGGCACACTGCCGCCCTTGTCTCGCTCCGTGTCTCAAGGAGCTCTGTCCATCTTCCGGGATAACCTTCACCCGGCATAAGCATGCCCCATGCTGGTGACTCGGTTTGCCCCTTCCTGCAGATAAGAACAGCAAAGAGGATTCCGACATATGATAAGCACAATCCGACATAAAGCTATGTCGGCCAGCCCTGACTCGGCCGACACCGGGTAATCCGGTATGGTATGTCAGTTTCCATTGACTCGGTCAACTCCGAGTCTTTGCCTATTTCACCATGTTGACCCCACTCGGGGGCTTCCCCCCGACAGATGGTATACTGCCTAAGCCCTTACCCTTGCATATTGATAGGTGTCACACGACGAGTACGGACGCCAAGGGAGGTGCCAAGGATGCCCAAGAGTCGAAGCCAACCAAGGCGTACGCGTGGAAGCGGAGGAAGAAGAAGCGGAGGAGGAACAAGGTGGAGGCAGCCTGGCCGGCCCCAGCCCGGCCTAGGCCGGCTCCCAGGCCGGTCCCATGCCAGAGGCAGCCGGCCTCCAGCCCGGCATGGGCCGGCCCCCAGGCCGGCCACCCTCTAGTGCCCGCTGGCCTCCCAGCCGGCCCAGGCCGGTCCCCCACCTGTGCCCGCCGGCCTCCCAGCCAGCCTAGGCCGGCCCCCAGGCCGGTTCCCCACCTGTGCCCACCGGCCTCCCAGCCGGCCTGGGCCGGCCCCCAGGCCGGTCACCCGCATTCTGCACTCGTTTTGTACTACGACTATAAATAGCTCTCCCCTCTTTCCATTCTACAGGCATAGGCATAGACTGGAGAAGAACTTGGGCTTGTGCTCATCCCTCCCTTCGTGGATAAGATCCCCTCGTGGATTCAAGGCTCCTCCTTAGATGTATCTATTGGAGTGATTCAAGGTTCCCTTCTTGCGCAAAGTCTCTCGTGTGGAGGATTCTACTTCACCGTCTCTCCTCCCCACGATTCTACCGTGCGCTTGCCGATCTTTCACATAGGGATTCTACCTCGCGGTCTCTCCCTTGTGTGATTCTATTGGGCCGGTTGGACCGACCGGTGAGGGCAACACGTCAATTGTATTGGGTTTGTGTTCTCTTGTTCTTCGTGTTCCTCGTGTTCTTGCGTGCGTTCGTCCACTCGTTCGTCAATCCGTGAAGATCGGGCCAGCCTAGTGATTCAAGGTTCCCTTCTTGCGCAAAGTCTCTCGTGTGGAGGATTCTACTTCACCGTCTCTCTTCCCCACGATTCTACCGTGCGCTTGCCGATTTTCACATAGGGATTCTACCTCGCGGTCTCTCCCTTGTGTGATTCTATTGGGCCGGTTGGACCGCCGGTGAGGGCAACGCGTCAATTGTATTAGGTTTGTGTTCTCTTGTTCTTCGTGTTCCTCGTGTTCTTGCGTGCGTTCGTCCACTCATTCGTCAATCCGTGAAGATCGGGCCACCCAAGAGGGCTTTGCCCGCATCACTCACGGACCCTCTCCTTTTCCCTCACGAGTGCGCACCCCGCTGACACCTCCTCCGAATTTTTCCGCAGCTCCATCATCATCTCCGTCTCCGACCGGAGCTCACCGCCGCTCCGTGGATATCCAGCCGAACGCCGACGCCTCTCCCGGACGGAAGCAACGATGCCCACTCGCCATCATCTCCGCCTCGACGTGACGCATCTCGTGGTGGCCTTCCTCGAGCCCAAACATCACTGGAGCACCGAAGTCATCGACGCCCGAGCCGCCCGCCGCTGTCCCCGACCAACTCCGGTGACCAACCACCGCCGTCGGGTAAACCCTAGAATCTGGACCGTCCGATCTAAAACCAACGGCCCAGATTAAGTTACTTAACCGAATCGGTACCGCCCTGTAGTTTAGTGCCACGTGGCAACTGATTCAGTGGTATAGTCAGCACCCTGTCAGCGCCATGTCACTTGCTTACTTTCTGGAATTTTGCCGAATTGATTTAGTTTGGCAGTTTTACAAAAAGACCCCTGTAACTTCAAACCATCATAACTTTTCAACCGTTTGGCCAATTTTAACAAACTTTATATTTTTTTAAACCTCTTGACCTGTAGATTATTTTAGAACTGTTAGTTCTCTGTATGACCAATTTGAAATTATTCAAATTTCAAATGAGTGATTTGATTAATTTTGTCATAACATTAAATCTATAAACTATTTTAAATTGGTTTATTTTGGAAAATGATCTAAAATTATGTCCTCTGTCCAGTAGAACTAGAACCTATATTTGTTGAACCATTCCATCATAAAAATGTTGATTTATGTTTAAATCCCTTTAACATGATTTGCAAACCTTGGCCTACCTAGCAATAAACCCTTTTGACCAAGTTCAGTATGTAAACCATATTGATAACTTTGGAACCCAACTTCAACCCATTCAAATTTGTATTATTCAAATTTGACTCTTGACCACCCCTTGACCTTTAATGGAAAGCCTCAACCTAAATGCATTGATTCTTTTTGCATATTGAATCATGTATTAAAACCTGGACCATCAAACTACTTACCTTTGTTACTATCCATGTTTGCTCTTATGTTTGTATTACTTGATTGTTGTATTGTTTGTTGATTGCTATGTGTTTGTACTGTATAGATTGAACGGAGAGATACAACTTACATTGAAAAGAGTGTGTGAGCAACGACAAGTTTCAAAAGGCAAGTGATACTCCAGCGTAAATGACCTACTATTTTTACTATATCTGCATTGTAGACTATTTCATTAGTATGCATGTTAGGCTTACTACTGTTATACTTATATGCTATGCAAACCTGTTAGGCTAGCCACATGATTTAGTTGACTAGTGACCTATTTAATTTAGTAGATTTGCTGCTGCAAAGATGAATTGTTTTGTTGTAGATGAGTTAAGAAAATTCTACTAAATTAATGAATCACCTGGGTGGATTGGTTTGCTCTACCGGTTGTTTAAAGTTGAGTGGCTACTCAGGCCCATTTTCATGGTATGAACCTGAGTATGTGCACTTGTGGTTTGCCACCCAGGGTATTAGAGATTTCATGTCACTCCGTGTCTAGTTTACTTCCACTGCAGCCACTAGTCATATGGGCTCTATCTTGATTTAGTAAGTTGAGTGGACCTGACCGGACGAACAAGCAGATGTAGGGGATGTAGGTGGGTATTGTTCGGACATGTGTATGGGAAAGCTCTTCTGAAATATCTCGTCTTGACTCTCTCCTTTCCTTTTCACTAAATGAGTGTTTTGGAAGTTTGGGTTAGTTGAGTCTAGTGGGGAAAGTGTCACAAACTCTCGAGAGCAATTAAAACTAAGATCTTAGCCGTGTCCTCGGTTATGGACAATTTGAGTAACTAAGCAAGGTAGTCGATGGAAAATCTCATTCATTCCAATTTCTGAATAAAATTTGATGGGTGAACAAGGGTAGAAGAGATATTGGTTTTCATGTCATGTTTACCTCATTAATAGCTGGTTTTAAAAGAAATGTTTTCCAAATGTAGGGCAAATATTGCTTTGCGCAAGAGCCTTTCAACTCCACCAGCCAGATATGCATGTAGATGTTAGAAGTTCACCTTTATGAGTCCACCACAAGTATCATTTGCCAAATCTATTAAAATGGTTCTGACCAATTTTTGGCTGCAACGCTATTACCGTTGCAGGTTTGTCTGATGATGAGTAAGGAACGCTATAGGTTTCGAGTCTGCAACCAACATGTATGCTTGTGGCACATGAAGATGATGAGGGCTCCATGCTACTTATGTTTTTCGCTGCTGAACTTTGTAATATGCTAGCCTTGTGCTATGCAAACTTGTAATGTTTTACTTTTATGGATCTTCGATGTAATAGATATTTGAACTGTGGTGCCAGCTATTCGATCCAGGGACTAGCACAGAACACAGGGATCTTGGCCATTTTTAAAAGGCAAGGTTGCTACAGATGGTATCAGAGCATTGTGTTGCCTGTAGGTTTGAAACCCTTAGGTTTGGTTAGTAATACTAGGTTTAACCCTTATTTCTAAACTCAAAACTCACTTATTTAATTAAAATTCCCTTTATGCTATATAATTTACCTCGTAAATTCTTACCATGTTCATTTGAATCTAATAATTATCTTCTCTTCAAATGATAGATGGGAGAATACACCAAGATTGCCTATGTTGGTATGATGTCCGAGCACGCCTTTGGGAGACAGCTATTTGAGCTCGTTGAGCAATTGCAGCTTCCACTGCATTACTTTAGGGGGAGAGTGGTGAACACCAACATCCCCGGCGTGGAACAATGGGAAGTTCGCACCATCATGAAGGCTGATCTTACTAAACCGGACATCGAGGTTTGGTGTAGCTCGTGGCCCGATCTTCACGGATAGACGGATGGCAAGCGGTGAACGCGAAGAACCAAGAGGGGAAAACACAAAGATAAACGGGAGACCAACTCGGATCGCAACCGCAAGAAGGACTTACCCTTGGAGTTCCTTTTCCCTCACCGGTAGGATCAACCGGACCAATAGAATCCCAAAGAGAGACCGCGAGGTAGAATCTTCGGGAGAGATTGGTGAGCGAACGGTAGAATCACAAGCACGAGAGACCCGAAGGTAGAATCATACTTATGAGAGACCGTACACGAAGAGGGGCCTTTTACATCACCTAGACAAGTCTAGTGTGGCCATGAATTCCACAAAGGGAAGGTAGGAGCAAAACTCAAAGTTCTAGATTTGAGGGAGGTAGGGGGTATTTATAGTCTGGGGAGGCACAGATGTCCTTCTAAGGGACGTCGATGGCGGCGTCCGTGTATCTGGGTGCGGCGGAGGCACCCAGGGGTGCTGGGGTTCGTGCCGCTGGAGAGGAAGACGAGGTGGTGTCGCGCTTGGCCCTTGCCATGGGTGTCTCACGCTTGGCGACCATTTCTGGTCCCGCGGCCCAGGAAGAGGCTCGGGTACGCGCCCTTCGAAGGGCTTAGCTTTTGGGGGCCTTGAAGGAGAAAACCGCAGGGATCTCGGGGGCATCCGTGCTCTGGGCCGAGTTCGAAGCCATTGAGCGGGTAAGCGTCGTGGCTCCTTTGACCCTCCGCTCTTCTAGGGCCTGGTCTAGATGCTGACCGATTTTGCCCTTTGTCATAGGCGAACGATAACGCCATGAGCGAGGTGGCGGCCGAGGTGCTCTCCCTGCTTCGCTACCTGGCGCCCAGACGCGCAGGGAGGCCATGAGATGCCTGAAAATCCTTCCGGGTTCCCTCCCTTTCTCCAGGTGTCCTCGAGAATCGAGAGTTCTCCCGTTAGGCATGAAGAAAACAAGGGCGCAAAGCTAGGAGATTTAGCTTCTGATGAGGACATCCCTAGTCCTTTACCATTTTCTTCTATCGATGATGTTGCTGCTCAAGACAAGCCCAATGAGGTGAGGATTGGACCGATGACAAGAGCTCGTGCCAAGCTACTTGGACAACAGGTGAACTCACTCTTAATTGAATATGATGTTTGTGATAACGAGAACTTTATACTGCCTAAGTCTATGCACTTGTGTATGATTAGGGTTGTTGATAACACAAATATTGGAGGAGTACCAGAGGAGCGGCAAAGAATGGAGTACAACGTCACCTATGGCGCGAGGGAGGAGCGGGAGGAAGGCGCAAGAAAGGAAGACGAAGAAAACCAGTCAGCCCGGCCTGAGGCCGGCCTCAGCCCGGCCAGGCCGGCCAGCCACCCGAAGCACACGGCCTCCGAGACGCAGGAAGGCCGGCCCAAGCCCGGCCTAGGCCGGGCATGTGCCCGAAGCGGCCGGCCTCAGCCCGGCCTCAGCCCGGCCTAGGCCGGCCATGCACCCGAAGCGGCCGGCCTCAACCCGGCCTCCGCCCGGCCAGGCCGGCTTGCCTGCCAGACGAATTCCAGCCCGGCCTTGGCCCGGCCTAAGCCCGGCCTGGACCCGGCCTGCGCGCCAGATTTCGGCCGAACCCACTTTTGGGTCGGTTTGTACCCGTTGGAGTCCGAACCAAGTTAGGTTTTTGTGTTAGGTCGGTTGGCCCCCTATATAAAGCTAGGGCCGGCTGCTAGTGAGAGGTTAGACCACGTTTTGATTAAACCCTAGATTGGATTGCTACAAGCATTCATCTTTTGCCGTGTTCCTCTTTGTTGCGATCAGGAATACAACCCCTCCACTTTGTTTCGATCTGGAGGTTCTTGCTACCAAAGTTAGAGTGTGATCTGTTGTTCCATTGGGAATTAGTAGATCGCAGAAACCGCTTCGTGGCCGGCGGCTACGTTGCATCGGTGTGAGGCGTCGCGAATATCCATTAGGTTGAAGAGCTGTTGCATTGGCAACAGGGGAGCAGCCGGAGAGTTCGTCGGAATCTCGCAAGTTATCTACCATCATCAACCATCTACCACCGCTCACAGAGAAGATCGGGCCACCCCTTATCATCTTGGTATCAGATTTCCAGAGTTTCCTCGGTGAGCATCCACAAATCCCCGTAGATTTACTGTTTTTCGTCCTATCCAGAAAAAGCCAAAAATATTAGGGTTAGTTTTCGCCATAGCCTTAGATTGCATCATTAGGTCAAGTTCTAGTTGCTGGTCGTTTTCCTTTTGCGTATCTTGTTTCGTTGCCGAGTCGAATTGCAATCGGAATCCTGCCGTGCGTCCTGCCGCGGCACGGTTTTGGTGGTTTTTCTCTGCCGCGACACCGGTTTTGACAGTTTTGGTAAAACGGCCATAACTTTTGCATACGAACTCCGTTTTCAACGTGCGACCACTCAAAAACGCTCGTATCGAAAAGTTCTATCCAACCAAACTGGCTACGCCTGTTTACGCCTTTTCGGAGGTCTCGGAATCCTCAAATTCGTCCGGGAACATCGAGTTTTTGGCCTTTGAAGTTTCAGTTTCGGCAAAAACCGGACTTTTCGGTGAAAAACTTAGACACAGCCTTTCTACAGCACGTGATAGGAGCTTACCCATATAAGACTAGCTACGTTTTGTGCTCACAGGCTGCTCTTGGACGTGTGTCTTTTTTTTGCTTTTCAAAGTTGTTGGTCATAAATAGTCAAAAAAAAAAGGAGATAGTTTAAAAAAAAAAAAGAGAGATAAAAGTGCAAGTTTCTGTATCGTTTGTGACACTGATAGTCCTTGAGCAATCGTGTGCCTATTAATCTGAGCTACTTGCTAGTGTCTTTCTAGTGCTTTGTGACACTCTTGTTCATAGTCACTTTGCCCCGTTTATCTCCACCGTGTGCGTTTCCAGTGTGTTATACGACCAGCACTAGGGTTTGCCTTTTTGGTGTAGTTAGGTTTCCTTACCAAGCTCCACTAAAATACCCTGGTTTTGTTGTGTAACACTTTGAGACCCATAATATTCGCTTCACCCCATCCGTGCACGTTCTGTCCATACAAGTGGTAAGCTATACTATTCACTTTGGAACGGTAAGATACACAATTTCTTTTGGTTTGAGTGAGTTGAGAGTTTTCCACATACATATTACTACCTATACTTGTGTGCACTAATCATGTCTTCAGGCGATGAGAATGAGGGTGTTGTGAGGCAAAAGAAGGACGGCAACACTCCTGTTTGTTGGGCTGAATATGAAGCTCTTCGAAATCACCTGACACGTCAGTTCACCGCTCAATGTGACAGGTTACAAGCTGATTTGACTGCTACGGATATAAAGGTTGACAATGTGCTACAAACGGCAACTGAGTCTGCAGCTGCCTTGACAGCAATTCAGAATTCTATTGGTGCATTGAACCGTGCCGTGCAAGTGTTGACGCAGCGAAATGAGCAACCTGTTGATGATGCAAGTGTTCATGGTGATCACGGTGTTGATTTTGATGCTGAGGAGGATGATGAGCAAGCAGCTGCTCGTCATGAGAGGTTGCAACGGCAACAACAGCCACAACCACATGCTAATGGTGGACGTGGAGGTGGCCGAGGTGGTGCTATACCTCCTGGTCGTGGTTTTGCGCCTCTTGGTGCGCGCCGTATGCTCGGCGACAATCTTGGTCATGCAGCCAACCGTGATGATGATAGCGTTGGTAAGCCCAAATTCAGTATTCCCAAGTTTGAAGGTTCCGTTGAGGTGGAAGAATATATTAACTGGGAGTTGAAGATGGAACAATTATGGCGTTTGCATGACTACACTGAGGATAGAAAGATCAAGCTTGCATCTTCTGAGTTCGATGGCTATGCTTTGCTATGGTGGGACGGTCTTGTGAGTGCTAGGCGTGAAGCAAATGATGTACCTATTTTGTCTTGGCGAGAGATGAAGGCGGAGATGCGTCATCGTTTTGTTCCTCGCAATTACATCCGTTCTTTGTATGATAAGTTGCAGAATTTGAAGCAAGGTGCCAAGTCCGTTGATGAGTACTATAAGGAGATGGAGTTGATCATGCAGCGTGCTAAAGTGCGAGAAGAACCTGAACAAACTATGCAGCGTTTCCTTTCAGGTTTAAGCTTTAACATCAAGAGAATTGTACGTCATCATCAATATGGCGATGTGCAAGATTTGTTACATCAAGCACGTGAAGCTGAGTTACAGTTGGCCGAAGATGCCAAATATGTGACGCGTTCTTCCTATGGGCGAGGTAATGTGTCATCACGAGCAACACCTAGTGTGGTGCCGCCTAGTCCTGTTCCTAGTTTTCGTGGTGCTGCTCCTTCCAAGTCGGTTTCAGTTGCTCCTAATGCCAAGCAATCACCACAACCTGCTGCAAGTGCTACTGGCTCTTCCAATTCTACAGCTCGTACACGTGATATGAATTGTCATACGTGTGGAGGCAAGGGTCACTTCAAGCGTGAGTGTCCCAACAAGAAGGTCATGTTGATCAATGAGGAGACCGGTGAGTATGAGAGTGGTGATGAGGTGGATCCTAATGCTGAGTTTGAGGAGGAACTAGAAGATGAGTTGTATTATGCGGATGCCGAGCGTTTACCATCTATTGTGTGCACGCCAAAGGTGCTAAGTGTGGCCCCTAGTTCTTCGGAGCAGCGATGCAATTTGTTTCAAACAAGGGCTGCAGTTGGCAATGGACGTTCTTGCAAGGTAATCATTGATGGTGGAAGCTGCCGCAATTTAGCTAGTAAAGAGCTCTGTCAAAAACTGAATCTGAAATACTTGCCACATCCCCATCCATATTTTATTCAGTGGCTAAGTGAAAGTGGGGAGATGAAGGTTAATCACATGGTACAAGTTGAGTTTCAGATTGGGCCTTACAAGGACACCGTGGAGTTCGACGTGGTTCCAATGACCGTGTGTCACTTGTTGTTGGGACGTCCTTGGCAGTTTGATAGAGATGTGCGTCACAATGGGAGAGCAAATACCTATCAACTCAATTGGCATGGCAAGGAGGTGATGTTGCGGCCAATGACACCTCAAGAGATAGTAAATGAATCTCGCCAAAAAGTGGAAGTTAACCGTGAGGCTGAGCGTGAGAGATTAGCTAGGCGAGAGACTCCACCTTCGGTGAGCGAGAGCCACAAGCCAAATTTGAGTGGTAAAAAGAAAAGTGAGGGAGAGAACAAAATAGTAATGTTAGCCACCAAATCTGATTTGAGAGAGTTTCGTGAGGATCCCACTCTAGTACCTCTTGTGCTTGTGTGCAAGGGGGAAATTCTTGTTTCTAACGACATGACCCCTCTCTCTATTGGTGTTTCTAATGTCTTGCAGGATTTTGGTGATGTTTTTCCGGAGGAAGTGCCCGCTGGTTTGCCTCCATTGCGGGGTATTGAACATCAAATTGACTTGATTCCCGGAGCAACACTTCCAAACCGAGCTCCCTATAGGACCAACCCGGAGGAGACAAAGGAGATACAGCGACAAGTTCAAGAGCTTCTTGACAAAGGGTATATTCGTGTGAGCTTAAGTCCTTGTGCTGTTCCTGTTATTTTGGTTCCTAAGAAAGATGGTACTTGGCGCATGTGCGTAGATTGTAGAGCGATAAATAACATCACTATTCGTTATAGACACCCCATTCCTCGTTTGGATGACATGTTAGACGAATTAAGTGGTGCTGTTATTTTCTCTAAAATTGATTTGCGTAGTGGTTATCATCAAATTAGAATGAAAGAAGGAGATGAATGGAAAACTGCCTTTAAAACAAAATTCGGTTTATATGAGTGGTTAGTGATGCCTTTTGGGTTAACTAATGCTCCTAGTACTTTCATGAGATTGATGAATCATGTTTTGAGGCATTTCATTGGTAAATTTGTGGTAGTTTATTTTGATGATATATTGATTTATAGCTGCAATGAATCTGAGCATACTGATCATATTAGACAAGTTTTGCAAGTGTTGCGTGATAATAAGCTATATGGTAATCTTGCTAAATGCACTTTTTGCAAAGATAAGGTCATATTTCTGGGTTTTTTTGTTTCTAAGGATGGTGTTGAGGTTGATGAATCTAAAATTGAATCAATTAAAAATTGGCCTATTCCCATGACTATTAGTCAAATAAGAAGCTTTCTTGGTCTTGCTGGTTTTTATAGACGTTTTGTGAAAGACTTCAGTTCTATTGCTGCACCTTTGAATGATTTAACTAAAAAAGGTGTTGAGTTTGTGTGGGGCGCAGCCCAAGATGTCGCTTTTGATGAGCTGAAACGTCGTTTAATTTCTGCACCTTTGCTTATGCTTCCTGATTTCAATAAGCAATTTGATATTGAATGTGATGCTAGTGGTATTGGAATAGGAGGTGTGTTGATGCAAGAGGGAAAACCAATTGCATATTTTTCGGAGAAATTAAATGGTGCCCAATTGAACTATCCTGTTTATGATAAAGAATTGTATGCACTTGTTCGTGTTCTTGAGGTTTGGCAACATTATTTGTGGCCAAAAGAATTTATCATACATTCTGATCATGAAGCTTTGAAGTATTTGAAGTGCCAATCTAACTTGAATAAACGTCATGCTAAATGGGTTGAGTTCATTGAATCCTTCCCATACATTATTAAGTATAAGAAAGGCAAAGAAAACGTGGTTGCTGATGCACTCTCTCGGAAAAGCATGCTTTTGACACATTTGGATGTTCAAGTTCCTGGTTTAGAGAGTTTGCGTGATTTATATGCTAATGATACTGATTTTTCCATGCCTTTTGCTAAGTGTTCTGCTGTGAAAGCTTGGGAAAAATACCATATGCATGATGGATACTTGTTTAGAGCTAACAAATTATGTGTGCCAGAATCGTCCGTGCGTTTGCTGTTGTTGCAGGAATCTCATGGTGGCGGTTTGATGGGACACTTTGGACGTGAGAAGACGTTACTGATGTTGGCTGATCACTTTTATTGGCCAAGGATGAGGCGGGATGTGGACAGGTTTGTTAAGCGTTGCATCACTTGCAACAAGGCAAAGTCCAAGCTGAAGCCTCATGGTTTGTATACTCCTCTTCCTGCACCTACAACTCCATGGGAGGACATAAGCATGGATTTTGTGTTAGGATTGCCTAGAACTAGGAGAGGACATGATTCTATTTTTGTGGTAGTGGATCGTTTTTCTAAGATGTCACACTTTATTGCCTGCCACAAAAGCGACGATGCGTCGCATATTGCTAATCTGTTTTTCAGGGACATCGTGCGCTTACATGGAGTACCCAAGACGATTGTTTCTGATCGAGATGTCAAGTTCATGAGTTACTTTTGGAAGACACTTTGGGGCAAGCTGGGAACAAAGCTGCTGTTCAGTACCACTTGTCATCCCCAAACTGATGGACAAACGGAGGTGGTGAATCGCACACTATCAACGTTGCTGCGAGCCATGATCAAGAAGAACTTGCGTGAGTGGGAAGATTGTTTGCCGCATGTGGAGTTTGCATATAACAGGGCGGTACATTCCACCACACAATTATGTCCGTTTGAGGTGGTGTATGGTTTCAAACCCATTACTCCGCTTGATTTGCTGCCGCTTCCATTACATGAGAGAGTCAACATGGAGGCATCGAAGCGTGCAGATTTTGTGAGGAAGATACATGAGAAGACTAAAGAGGCAATTGAGAAAAAAGGCAAGTACAATGCAGCTCGTGTCAACAAGAAGAGAAAGGAGGTGATCTTTCAGCCCGGCGACATGGTTTGGGTGCACTTTCGTAAAGACAGATTTCCTGTTCAGCGCAAGTCCAAGTTGATGCCGCGGGGTGATGGTCCATTCAAGGTTCTTGCCAAGATAAATGATAATGCATACAAGATAGATCTTCCTACAACTGAGTTTGGTGTCAGTAATACTTTCAATGTTGCTGATTTGACGCCATATGCTGGAGAAGACCTTGACGCGTCGAGGTCGACGCCTTTTCAAGGGGGGGAGGATGATGAGGACATCCCTAGTCCTTTACCATTTTCTTCTATCGATGATGTTGCTGCTCAAGACAAGCCCAATGAGGTGAGGATTGGACCGATGACAAGAGCTCGTGCCAAGCTACTTGGACAACAGGTGAACTCACTCTTAATTGAATATGATGTTTGTGATAACGAGAACTTTATACTGCCTAAGTCTATGCACTTGTGTATGATTAGGGTTGTTGATAACACAAATATTGGAGGAGTACCAGAGGAGCGGCAAAGAATGGAGTACAACGTCACCTATGGCGCGAGGGAGGAGCGGGAGGAAGGCGCAAGAAAGGAAGACGAAGAAAACCAGTCAGCCCGGCCTGAGGCTGGCCTCAGCCCGGCCAGGCCGGCCAGCCACCCGAAGCAGCCCGGCCTCCGAGACGCAGGAAGGCCGGCCCAAGCCCGGCCTAGGCCGGGCATGTGCCCGAAGCGGCCGGCCTTAGCCCGGCCTCAGCCCGGCCTAGGCCGGCCATGCACCCGAAGCGGCCGGCCTCAGCCCGGCCTCCGCCCGGCCAGGCCGGCTTGCCTGCCAGACGAATTCCAGCCCGGCCTTGGCCCGGCCTAAGCCCGGCCTGGACCCGGCCTGCGCGCCAGATTTCGGCCGAACCCACTTTTGGGTCGGTTTGTACCCGTTGGAGTCCGAACCAAGTTAGGTTTTTGTGTTAGGTCGGTTGGCCCCCTATATAAAGCTAGGGCCGGCTGCTAGTGAGAGGTTAGACCACGTTTTGATTAAACCCTAGATTGGATTGCTACAAGCATTCATCTTTTGCCGTGTTCCTGTTTGTTGCGATCAAGAATACAACCCCTCCACTTTGTTTCGATCTGGAGGTTCTTGCTACCAAAGTTAGAGTGTGATCTGTTGTTCCATTGGGAATTAGTAGATCGCAGAAACCGCTTCGTGGCCGGCGGCTACGTTGCATCGGTGTGAGGCGTCGCGAATATCCATTGGGTTGAAGAGCTGTTGCATTGGCAACAGGGGAGCAGCCGGAGAGTTCGTCGGAATCTCGCAAGTTATCTACCATCATCAACCATCTACCACCGCTCACAGAGAAGATCGGGCCACCCCTTATCAGCTTCGAGCTGGCCTTAGCATCACAGGCTTAAGTAGTTGGAGAACCGAATGTAAATTCAGAAGTGTAATTCAGAATGTAAATTCGGATGAATGCAACCCTAGACTCAACTCCCGGGGTCATTTCCCAAATCTTCCTTTGCACTAACGCGCGGTTGGGTTTTCATAGGAGGCCTCTTAGGTGCCAAGCACTCTACCTCTGCGTGATAGATGTACCCCTAAGTAGGACTATACCTTCCGGGAGTCCTTCTCCACTGTCCTCGGGTACTAGGCTAGAGGGAAACGGACCGTTCGCCGGGGTGGAGCATACCCCCGCAAAGGCTCTCATCAACCGTCAAGCATGTGCAGGTCGATGATATATTGACTGCGAGCGAGATGTTATGCCTAAGTGCAGGATGCAGATGCAAGGACTTAGCTGTTTTCCTGCCGCGTCCTCGATCCATCCCGTCCTTCCCGGGTACCCAGCTCCTTGGTCACGTTCTGCCGCCTGATCCTGTCCCGGGAAGGAGCTGCACACAGCAAACTTTCAGTAGGAAAAGAATGGACCCTCTCTCCTACCATTCTAGCACGTTATCCGAAGCAAACCGCAAGCACAGTTGATAGTGCATTTTTGTGGTGAATTTCGTCTCACCACAGCACTGCCCGATTCCTCCTTTCCGCGGCAGTACGGCACGATCGGGTGGCAGTGCCTGTCCGTGAGGCCACTCGCGGCGCTTCAACCCGTCAGCCACCGGCACATATCAGCCCCCTGCTTACGGGTTGCTAAGGTTAACACGCTTGCATGCAAGAATTGAGGCTCACGAAATTGAAATCACTTATCTTTTATTCCATTGGCGATGATTCTTACACCCTTTTACAGAACACTAGACCCCAGGGCGTGCTTTAACGGATCCGACATTTGCGATTCATGTTCGTAATCAGGGGTAGAATTCGCAAAGATTCTCGATGTTCCAGGCGTTGCCCTCTGGCCTGCCTTTCTCGTCCTCTAGGTACACCGCTCCAGGTTTCAGGGTATTAGTGACCCGGTAGGGTCCTTCCCACTTGGATGACATTTTGTTCAGTCCTTCCATTTTTTGCCTCTTGCAGAGCACCAGGTCTCCGGGTTACAGCTCCCGCGAGCAAACATGACGACTGTGGTATCGGCGGAGTCCTTGCTGGTACGGAGCTGACCGTAAGGAAGCCCGGCACCTACTCTCTTTTAGCAGGTTTATGTCATCGATCTTTCGCTCTTGCGTGTTCTCATCATAGGCAAGCACCCGGGGTGATCCGTATTTGAGTTCTGATGGCAGGATAGCTTCCACTCCATAGACGAGGAAGAAAGGTGTCTCTCCAGTGGCTCTGCTTGGTGTTGTTCTGAGGGACCACAGTACGCTTGGCAGGTGATCAATCCATTTTTCCCTTTGTTATCCAACTTGTCAAAGGCTTTGGTATTCAATCCCTTGAGAACTTCTGCATTTGCTCGTTCCACTTGCCTGTTGCTTCTTGGGTAGGATACCGAGGCGAAACACACCTTGATACCCATTTCTTCATAGAAGTTGAGGAAGACTCGATTGGTGAACTGAGTGCCGTTGTCGATGATGATTCTGTTTGGAACTCCGAAGTGGTAGATGATCCCCTCGATGAACTTGATGGCGTCCTGAGCCGTTTGGCATGGTACTGCCTGTTGGGAATATGCCCTAGAGGCAATAATAAAATAGTTTATTAGCATATTCATGTTTATGATAATAGTTTATTATCCATGCTATAATTGTATTAACCGGAGACATAATACATGTGTGGAATATAAACAACAGGTGTCCCTAGTAAGCCTCTACCGGACTAGTTCGTTAGTCAAGAGATGGTTAGAGTTTCCTAACCATGGACTTGTTACAGTCACTTGATAACGGAGTCATATCATTAGGAGTAATGATGTGATGGACAAGACCCGATAATAAAGAGTTGCAATTGATCGTGTCACACAAGTTTCATTGCCAACGCTTTTAGTATGCCAAGTATAGTTTCCTTAGACCATGAGATTATGTCACTCCCGTTTATCGGAGGAATACTTTGTGGACATCAAACGTCACTTCGTAACTGGGTGATTATAAAGGTGGCTTTCAGGTATCTCCGATGGTATTTGTTGGGTGACATGAATCAAGAGTGGGATTTGTCCCTCCGTGTGACGGAGTAGATATCTCTGGGCCCTCTCGGTAATATAGCATCGGAAAGGTTGCAACCATGTGATTAAGTGTTAATCACGGAGATCCTATATTATGGACGAGTAAAGAGAATTTGCCAGGTAACGAGATGAAACTAGATATGGAGATATCGACGATCGAATCTCGGGCAAATTAAATATCGGTGAGACAAAGGGAATCGTATATGAGATTAAGAATCTCCGGCATCGTGGTTCAATCGATAAGGAACTTCGTTGAATATGTAGGAGTCAATATGGGCATCCCGGTCCCGCTGTTGATTATTGATATGATCATGTCTGCATGTTCTCGAACCCGTAGGGTCACACACTTAACGCTCCGATGTAGCTAGGGTTTTAGCGATGAGATAATTGATGGAATGAATGAATGGTGATTCGGAGTCTCGGATGGGATCCCGGACGTTACGAGGAGTTCCGGAGTGGTCCGGAGAATAAGATTCATATAAGGAAAGTGGTTTCCGGAGGTATCGGAAAAGTTCCGGAATATTTCAGCGGGGTACCGGAAGGTTCCGGAAGGTTCTAGAAGAGTCTAGAAGTGGAGCCCATATCGTATGGACCCACATGGGCCAAAGGGGGTGCAGCAACCATGTGGGGTGCGCACCACCCTAAAGCCCACATGGGCCTAGCCGGCCAAGCAAAGGCCAAGGGGCCCAAGTGGGGGCGCCCCAACTTGGGGGCCAAGGAAAGGGGGGGCCGGCCAACCCTCCCCAAACCCTAGCCGCCCACTATATAAGGAGGAGAGGGGAGGGGGTGCGGCACACCTTTGCCTTGGCTGCCTTAGCCGCACCCCTCCCTTGGCGCCCTAGCCGCCGCCTCCTTCACCTCCCCATGGCGCCATCTCTCCCGGAGGGCTGCCGCCATCTCCTCCACCAAGGCTTGCCGCACCACCCCTAGATGTAGGGCTGCTGCTGCACCTCCTCCTCTCCCTCTCCTCTTGCTTGGCTTGGCGAAGCCATGCTCGTGGAGATCATCATCATCAACGCCACCACAACCGTCGTGGTGCCGAGATCCATCTAGCCATCTCCACCTTGCTTGCGGGATCAAGAAGGCGGAGATCTACATCGAGCCGTACGTGTGGATACCGCGGAGGTGCTGCCCCTTGTGGCACTTCGTCGGATTGGACTTCGAGGAAATACATCTCCTCGCGACTAGATGAGTCTAGTTGCGGGGATCGACTAGCCAACCCCTGCACCGACAAAACGCGTTTGTTGATCTTCAAGGGTAAGAGATTGGATCTCATCTTCGCTACCTCCATCTAGTAGATCTAGATCCTTGGGGTTTATTCCGCATGTTGCGTAGGAAATTTTTTTGTTTTCTATGCTGCGACCCCTTCACTGCCATCACCTCTACCCATTTTGTGAACTTGTCGATTGCTACGAACAGGTATTCGTGTCCTCCCACAGATTTTGGCATCTTGCCGACGATGTCCAGCCCCCAGACCGCGAACGGCTGGGAGATTGGTATCGGCTGCAGCGCTTGAGCCGGCTGGTGCGTGTTCTTCGCGTAGTACTGGCAGGCTTCGTAGGTCTTGACTAGCTGCTCCGCGTCGTGAAGTACTATGCCAGTAGAATCCTTGGCAGAAGACTTTCCCCGCCAGTGACCTCGATGCCACGTGACTCGAGCATGTCCCCTCGTGTAGGTCCTTCTGTAGTTCTTGGCCTTGCTCTTGTGCTATGCATCACAGTTTGACTCCGTTCTCGCATCGCTGGTAGAACTCACCGTCAATTAAGATGTAGAGCTTGGCTTGGCGGGCCACCCGCTCGGCCTCGTGGTCGTCCTCCGGGAGGGCGTGCTCCACCATGTACTTGACGATGTCCTGGGCCCAGGGTGGGTGGGTTCGTTCCACCAGCAGTACCATCTGGTCAAGAAGAAGCAAAGCTTCTCCCACCGCGGGCACTGCCGGGTCTTGATCTTCCGGGCTGGCTACCCGTGTTTTCGGTGTAGAAGGGTTGCCAGCCTCCTGTGTCGATGCAGAACTTGGCTTGAGTCTCCCGGGAGAGATTGAAGGCTGCCGGAGCACCTCTATGTAGATCCCAAGAGGCACTGGTTCCCGCTTGGACTCCAGTTGTGATAGCTCATCCGCGGACGTGTTCTCCTCCCGCGAGACGTAAACAGCTCTGAATCTACTGAAGCGCCGCTAGAGTTTCCACACTTCCTCGACGTATGGCGCTATCTGAGGACAGGCGTATTCCTTGTTGACTTGCTTGATGAATAGCTGAGAGTCACCCTTGACGACGAGCTTGTCGATGTCGATGCCGAGGCCGATGGCAGCACGAAGTCCCGCGAGCAGACCTTCATACTCCGTCGTGTTCTTTGAGATTTTTCCTTGGTAGTGCATCTAGACAACGTACTTCAAGCGGTCGTCGGTTGGAGAGGTGAGGACGACCCCGGCACCTCCCTGCCCCTTGGTATAGGAGCCGTTGAAGTGCATAGACAGGATGCTCATGATAGGTGAGGTCTTCTTGAAGATCGATCGTGTCGTGATCAACTGCACGGCCTGGATCTTTGAAGCACTTCCGGAGTTGGGACACGTGAAAGACATCGTGCACCTTGGATAGATTTTTCGGAAGTTCCAACCGGTAGGCCAATTCTCCACGTCTGGGAAGAACTGGAAAAGGACCAATGTATCTCGGAGCCAACTTGCCTTTGATACAGAAGCGGTGAGTGCCTCTCAGGGGAGTGACACGAAGGTAAGCGAGATCACCAGGAGCATAGACCATATCTCTGTGCTTGCTGTCATAGTAGCTTTTCTGCCGTGTCTGAGCAATTTTCAAGTTCTCTCGAATGATGCGAACTTTTTCTTCTGCCTCTTGTATGATGTCAGGACCGAAGAGTTGACATTCTCCCGTTTCAGACCAGTTGAGAGGAGTGCGGCACTTGCGGCCATAGAGAACTTCAAAGGGGGCCATGCCCAAACTTGCTTGGTAGCTGTTGTTGTAGGAGAACTCAGCATATGGGAGGCAATCTTCCCATTTCATGCCGAAGGAGATAACACAGGCTCTGAGCATATCCTCAAGGATTTGATTGACTCTTTCCACTTGACCACTAGTCTGAGGGTGATAAGCTGTGCTGAATAGGAGTTTTGTGCCCATTGCTTCCTGAAAGCTTTTCCAGAACCTTGAAGTGAAAAGACTTCCACGATCTGAACTGATTTCCAACGGAACACCGTGAAGAGGAACGATTTTTGTGGCGTAAAGCTCTGCCAACTGAACCGCTGAGATCGATTCCTTGACCGGGAAGAAGTGAGCGACCTTGGAGAGACGGTCGATGACAACGAAGATTGCATCATTGCCTGTCTTGGACTTAGGAAAACCTGTGATGAAGTCCATTTCAAGTTTGTCCCATTTCCACTCAGGAATTTTCAACGGTTGCAACAATCCTGGTGGTCTCTGGTGTCCTGCCTTGACTCTGCGACAGACATCACATTCTGAGACATAGCGAGCAATTTGACGCTTCATTCTGGTCCACCAATAGACTTGCCTGAGATCTTGATACATTTTGGTGCTTCCCGGATGGATAGAAAGAGGAGTGTCATGAGCTTCTTTGAGGATCAGCTCTCTTTAGCTTTCGAGTTTGGGAACCACAATGCGTCCTTCAAACCGCACTGTTCCATTGTTGTCAAGAGAGAAGCACTTATACTTTGCCGTGCCAAGGAGAACATTTTCCTTGACAGAAGGATCACGGAGCTGAGCTTCTCGGATTTTGTCCTCGAGAGTGGGAGTGACTATGAGACTTGCAAGGTAACCTTGAGGAACAATTTCCAGGTTTAGCTTGTGGAATTCCCCATGGAGTTCAGGTTGACTTTCCTTGATCATGAGGTTGTTGCAATAAGATTTGCGACTGAGGGCATCGGCCATGACATTAGCCTTGCCTGGGGTGTAGTTGAGAGTGAGATCAAAGTCTTTGATGGTCTCGATCCATCTCCTTTGTCTGAGATTCAGATCTGGCTGAGTGAAGAGGTACTTGAGGCTTTGGTGGTCGGTAAAGATTTCACAAGTGTTGCCCATGAGATAGTGACGCCATGTATTGAGGGCATGCACGACAGCAGCAAGTTCAAGATCGTGAGTAGGATAGTTGAGCTCATGAGGACGCAACTGGCGAGAAGTGTAAGCGACGACTTGACGGTTTTGCATGAGGACTCTGCCTAGTCCTTGGAGAGGCACATCACAGAAGACTTGGAAAGGCTTGGAGGTATCAGGTGCAACTAGAATAGGAGTTGTGGTGAGCTTTTCTTTATTAGCTGAAAGCTTTCTTCGCATGCGGGACTCCAGATGAATTTCTTGTCTTTCTTGAGGAGTTCGGTGAGAGGCTTTGTGATTTTGGAGAAGTTTTCGATATAGCGGCGACAGTAGCCGGCCATACCTAGGAGGCTTCTGAGTTGCTTGACTGTTTTGGGAGTAGGCCAGTCGAGAATTGCTTGGACTCTTTCTGGGTTAACAGCGATGCCTTTTCCAGAGATAACATGCCCAAGATAGGTTACTTCAGGAACCCAGAACTCGCAGTTGGAGAACTTGGCATAGAGACATTGTTCTCGGAGTTTTGTGAGGACGAGGCGCAGATGTTCAGCATGCTCTTCGTCGGACTTGGAGTAGATGAGGATATCGTCGAGATAGACCACCACAAACTTGTCGAGGTACTCCATGAAGACAGAGTTCATGAGACGAGAGAAGGTTGCTGGAGCATTTGTGAGACCGAAGGACATGACGGTGTACTCGTAGAGACCGTAGCGAGTGGTGAAGGCTGTTTGAGGAATGTCTTCTTTCCTGATTTTTATTTGGTGATAGCCCATTCTTAGGTCCATTTTAGAGAAGACCTTTGCACCGGCAAGTTGATCGAAGAGATCATTTATTCGAGGAAGAGGATATTTGTTCTTTATTGTGCGGAGGTTGACAGGATGATAGTCAACGACAAGACGACTTGTTTTGTCCTTCTTCTTCACCAAGATGGTGGGGCATCCCCATGGAGACGAACTTGGTTGGATATAGCCTTTGCTTTCTAGGTCCTCGAGCTGTTTCTTAAGCTCGATCAGTTCAGGGGGACCCATTTTGTAAGGCCTTTTGGAGATAGGCGCGGTGCCTGGTTCAAGCTCGATGACGAATTCAACAACTCTGTCGGGTGGCATACCCGAGAGCTCCTCCGGAAAAACATCAGGAAAGTCACAAACGACTGGAACATTTTGGATTGCTTGGAGAGGATCGACATTTAGAGCAAAGAGCTGGACAGAAGGTGGAGAGTTTGGAGAATAGACTATCTGGCCAGAGGGGTGAGAAAGAGTGACCGTCTTCATGGCACATTCGATCTGGGCTTTATTGGCCGTCAGCCAATCCATGCCTAAGATGACGTCGATGTCCGAGTTGCCAAGAAGTATGAGAGAAGCAAGAAACAAGTGACCTCCAATCTTGATTTCATTGCCGTGACTTATCTTGGACGTTGTCATGCTAGCTCCGGGTGATGTGACCATAAGATTCTTGGATAAGAAGTCCACTGGTAGCTCGTGTGTTTGTGCAAAACTTTGTGATACAAAGGAGTGTGATGCACCGATATCGAACAGGACTTTAGTAGCTATAGAGTTTACGGGGAGTGTACCGAGGATAACTTCTCGAGCTTCCTGAGCTGCATCTGCGTTGAGGTGGTTGACCCTGGCTGCACGTCCCTGAGGCCTAGTCTTGGTGTTGAGAGGCCTCTGCGGGGGAGGTGCATGCACCATCGCCTGAGTCGGAGCAGGGCGAGGCTGCGGTGGTGCAGGAAGCAGGTTCTGCGGGCACTGAGGTGAGATGTGGCCCTCCTGGCCACACTTGTAGCAGGTCGGAGCAGGACGAGAACCCGTCGGCCTTGGCGGTGATCGGTTGTGGTTTAGGGTGGTTTTTGTCGTTCTCTCCACAGGGATCAAAATCTATTGGTGCTTTTCCTTTCTAGAAGCTTGGAACAACGAACAGGTGGGATGGTGTTTACGGATCTAGGCTAGGCCTTGCGGATCAAGCAAAAGAAATTAGAACGGTGTAAGCAAAGGGGGCCTAAGGAAGATTGTTTCACGGACAGCAAAAGGGAGGCTAAGGAAGAGTGTTTCACGGACAGCAAAAGGGAGGCTAAGGAAGAGTGTTTCACGGACAGCAAAAGGGAGGCTAAGGAAGATTCAACAAACACATAACATGAACAGCAGCAAAAGGGGGCTAAGGAAGAGTCCACAAGCAACAAAGTCACAGCACGATTACAAAGTTCACACAAACGGAGCGATTCAGAGAGTTACAGAGAGATTTCACCGAAGGGTTTGGAGAGGATCGAACCAATTCGTTACAGCGGCAGCAGAGGAAGCAGAGGTGGGAGGCTAAGGAAGATACATACGAAGGGGAAGCAAGGAAGTAGACAGGGACAGATACGGATCAAGGGCTTCTTCTTTCCTCTCGTTCCTCGCAGATCATCTTCGCCGTTCTTCTCCAAAGTTCTTCCTTGTTCTTCTGTTCTTGCTCAAGGTGGAGTGGTGCGGAGCGGTGGAGTGGTTGGATGGATCTTGGATCTGGTGGAGTTGTTGGTGGTGAATGGCGAATTGCGAATCCTTTCTTCTTGGCTAAGGAAGCCGCTCTATAGGCGCTGCGGAAATGGCGAGAGGGCCTCGGCTACGGAAGTGGCGAGGGCCGCGGTCGATGGCGTGGTAGGTGGCGCGGCGGGAACTTCCGCCGTTGCTTTTCAGCTTTTTGCACGGACGCACATGGTCTGCTCCCTGCTTTATCACCTTTTTGACTCTTCTGATTTCTTCTCCTCCAAGATGATCGATTCCCTCCTTGCTGGTTCAAACGCGCGCGCAGCACATGGGAGACACGCTCACTTTCTTCTCTTCAGGCTTCGAGAGGCTCCCTCGAGAGGTGGCACCCTCGCGAGACATTTTCTCCTCGCGAAGCGTCAAACCCTCGCGAGGCTTTTTTCCTCGCGAGGCATCAAACCCTCGCAAGGCCTTTTTCCTCGTGAGGCGTCCGTTATCTTTTCAGCAACAATTTGAGTCGGAGATGAAGAAATACGTGCCTTGGCGCACTGATCTGCAAAAAGTGGATAACTGATGTAAAAAGCATTTAAAACCTTGACTAAACTTCTCAAATATGAGCAAGGTTTAGGGTTTAGGACGTCGAAAAGATGTGCATAATTCAGAGTGATCAAACCCACAGACCCAAACCTTTGCTTGTCCCCAAGTAAAGCAGATATGATGAAAACAGTGCTCAACTTCTGCATACATAGCAGTTCATACATATTGGATTCAAAGCAATTTCTGCATACATGGTTGCAATCTCTAGTTCAGAGTCAGGTTTCAATTAACAACTTTTAAATATGTCTCAGTTCAGATACTTTTCGATTACCTAGATAAGACATTTGGCAGGGGAATCAAATGAAGTGATCCATGAAATAGCCATGAGTGTTAATTGAATGCAAAGTCAGTGCTTCACCTGCTACCATTCCCGAGAACATAGTAGGCTAATGCAAAAGTTAAAGATGAGTTAGGACCATTGTTACTTGTCAGATTCTTTCAGTTAGTGCTTCACAGGTTACAATCCCGAGATCATAACTGCTAATGCAAAAATTTGCTTTCAAATTACTGTCAGGAACTTCATGTTAGTGCTTCACAGGTTACAATCCCGAGATCATAACTGCTAATGCAAAAATTTGTTTTTTCAAATTACTTGCTCAAGTTAGTTTCACTGTTAGTGCTTCACATACCACCATCCCGAGATACTGGTAGCTAATGCAAAAATGCAGAAATGTAGTTAAAACATGGTTCTTCGAGGATCAACTTATTCAGTTTCAGAGCCACTTGCATTATAAAGGTATTCCAACAGATCTGAGCAGAGACATATATGAACTCTGTTTTCATACATGACTCGAACACAAGAGTTTGCAAGCATTATAGACAGAAACACTGCAACATTCTCAATAGCATGGAAGGTTGTTTAGTGAAGATTAAGCACTCCAAGAAACTTTTACTCGACAAGCAACTTCGAAAATGTAGCCAAGAATAGATAGAAACTTTGTAATCATGGCATAGTAATGATATTTATGGTGTAACAGGGTTTGTGAATTGGAATGTGTTCACCTGGTTTAAATGTCAGATCCTCGAGAAGTCTTCCTTGCGAAGCAAAACCCTCGCGAGGCCTTTTTCCTCGAGAAGCATCAAGCCCTCGAGAACCTTTCTCATGAAGAAGAATCCCTCGAGAAGTGTTTTTCCTCACGAAGCGACTTTCTACTCCTGGCTTGCAGGGATCTCTGCCAACCCACTTCACTCTCTTTTATTCAACAATCTGAAAGACAAAACAACAAACAAAAAGGGAAGGAAACACACAAAACAAAAATAACTCTTGAAGGGAAATAATATATAAAAAGGATATCAGACTGCCTCCTGATGAGCGCTTGTTTAAGGTCACAAGCCTGACCGTAGCTTCTTCTCACTGCTTCACAGCTTCAGAGGATGCATTGGGAACCTCCTCTGACTCGTCATTCTCGCTTTCTTCGGGATCTTCAATGTCAATCTTCTCTCCTGCTAGGTAATGTTTCAGTCTCTGGCCATTTACCTTGAAAGTACCTGCTGATGGGGTCTGGACTTCGAAAGCACCATTTCCCAGGTCCTTCTTCACTATGTAGGGACCAAACCATCTTGACTTGAATTTTCCAGCAAACAAATGCAACTTGGAGTCATACACCAACACTTGCTGTCCAATGCTGAACTCCTTCCTGAGGATATGTTTGTCATGCCATTTTTTGGGTCTTCTCCTTGTAAATCTTGGAACTCTCATATGCATCATGCCTCAGCTCTTCAAGCTCACACATCTGTAGTTTCCTTGCACTTCCAGCTTTCTTCATGTCGAGGTTTAGTTTCCTGATGGCCCATTGAGCTCTGTGCTCTAACTCGACAGGCAAATGGCATGCTTTACCATACACAAGCCTGAAGGGTGACATTCCAATAGGTGTCTTGTATCCAGTTCTGTATGCCCACAAGGTATCAGGCAATTTCAGGGACCAATCTGCTCTGGACTTGGACACCACCTTCTCGAGGATCTGCTTAATTTCTCTATTGGATAACTCAACTTGTCCATTGGCTTGAGGATGGTAAGGTGTGGTAACTCTGTGGTTCTTCACACCATACTTGCTCAACAGCTTCTCCAGCTGTTCATTGTTGAAGTGGGCTCCTCCATCACTGATCACAACTCTGGGCACTCCAAATCTAGGGAAAATTACAGTTTTGAGCAGCTTGCAGACTGACTTGGAATCTGCACTGACAGTAGGTACAGCTTCAACCCATTTAGACACATAGTCCACTACCACAAGGATATACTTATAGCCTCGAGAGGAAGGCAAAGGTCCAACAAAATCAACTCACCATACATCAAACAGTTCAACTTCAAGGATGCCTTGTTGAGGCATTTCATTCCTTCTCGAGATTTTCCCAGTTCTCTGACAGGGATCACACTGCTTGACAAAATCATGAACATCTTTGAACAGGCTGGGCCAATAAAATCCACCTAGAAGGATCTTTGCTTGAGTTTTCCTTACTCCAGCATGGCCTCCATACATGCCAGAATGGCATTGGAACATCACATCATGAGTTTCTTCAGAGGGCACACATCTTCTCACTATACCATCGGCACAATGCTTGTAGAGGAATGGTTCATCCCAGTAATAGCTCTTGGCTTCATGCATGAATTTCTTTTTCTGCTGGTAGGACAAATCAACTGGCATAATTTTGCACTCTAGGTAGTTCACAATGTCAGCATACCATGGAGTCTTGGCTTCTCGCGAGACGTCGACCCTCGCGAGGCATCCCTCGTGAAACATTTCCTCGAGAAGCACATCTCGCGAAGCATCTCCTCGCGAAGCTTGTAGAGTCGGATCGTCATGAGGCCTCCCTCGCGAGGCTTCAAGAGGCCCTCGCGAGGCATTTACTCCCATCAGTTGCTCTCCAGGGATGTTGTCTTCTATTTTTCTAGTTTCAGAGCAACTTATTCTTGACAGATGATCGGCTACCACATTCTCAGAACCTTTCTTATCCTTGATCTCAATATCAAACTCTTGAAGAAGGAGAATCCATCTGATTAGCCTTGGCTTGGCATCCTTCTTGCTGACAAGATATCTTATTGCTGCATGGTCAGTAAAGACAGTACATTTGTGCCCAACTAGATAGGGTCTGAACTTGTCAAATGCGAATACCACTACAAGCAATTCTTTTTCAGTAGTGGAGTAGTTGATCTGAGAATCATCTAGAGTTTTACTGGCATAGTGGATCACATGCTGAGCTTTCCCCTTTTTCTGGCCCAGAACTGCTCCAACAGCAAAGTCACTTGCATCACACATTAGCTCAAAGGGTAGTGTCCAATCTGGGGGCTGCACAATTGGAGCAGAAATAAGAGCTTGCTTCAACTGGTTAAAGGCCTTCAGACAGGCTTCATCAAAGTGGAATTTGACATCTTGGTTGAGTAGTTTGGTTAAAGGTTTTGCAATGCCAGAGAAATCCTTAATGAATCTCCTGTAAAATCCAGCATGTCCAAGGAAACTCTGTATTCCTTTTATATTTTCAGGGGTTGGTAACTTAGCAATCACATCAACTTTTGATTTATCCACTTCAATGCCTCTAGAGGATATCAGGTGTCCAAGCACAATACCTTCAGTGACTAAGAAGTGGCATTTCTCCCAGTTCAATACCAAGTTCTGCTCTGAGCATCTATGCAGGACTACCGCCAAGTTCTTCAAGCAGGTGACAAAATCTTTTCCATAGACAGTGAAATCATCCATGAAAACTTCCATGATTTTCTCAATATAGTCGGAGAATATTGAAGTCATGCACCTCTGAAAGGTTCCTGGGGCATTACACAGACCAAATGGCAATCTTTTGTATGCAAATGTTCCATATGGACATGTGAATGTAGTTTTTTCTTGATCTGCTAGATGGATGGGAATCTGAAGAAATCCAGAGTATCCATCAAGGTAACAATAGAACTCTTGCCCTGCTAACCTTTCCAACATCTGGTCCATAAATGGCAAAGGGAAATGATCCTTCCTAGTTGCCTTGTTTAATTTTCTGAAATCATTAACCATTCTCCATCCAGTAATAGGTCTTGTGGTCATCAATTTTCCTTCTTCATTTTCTACCACTGTATAGCCTCCTTTCTTGGGCACTATGTGGATAGTACTCACCCACACACTGTCAGAAATGGGGTAGATCATGCCTTCTTGTAGGAGTTTCAGAACTTCCTTTCTTACTACATCTTGCAAAGCAGGGTTCAATCTCCTTTGGCCCTCCATAGAGGGGGTGCTATCCTCTTCAAGATATATCCTATGAGAGCAGACCTTCTCATCGATTCCCTTGATGTCGTCAATGGAATATCCAATGACATTCTTGTATAGTCTGAGAACTGACAATAGGCTGTGCTCCTGTTCATCATCAAGTGCAGAGCTGATTATCACAGGGTGAATTTTTTCTTCCTCTAGAAACAGATACTTCAGGTGAGCAGGCAACTCCTTCAACTCAACAATAGATTTATGAGACGACTGAAGAGGTTCTCTCCGAGGTTCTGCTTCCTCGAGATTTCCCTCGCGAGGCATTTCTCCTCGCGAAGCTTGAAGAGGCTCTCGCGAGGCATTTGGCAGGCCCTCGCGAAGCATTTCTCTTGAGGCATTTTCTGCACTTCCAGAATTTTCATTACAAAGAGTGATTCCAAACAACTCTTGAGGATTAGGACTATCAGCTGTCACAAAGACTTGCACTTCAGGCTCTTGGGGTCGCATTTGCTGCTGAAATTCAATTACACTCTTGTCGACGACATCCATGGCATGGCATTGTTCAAGCTGGTTTGGCAGGTGGGAGGCATGCTTCATGATAAACTCTGCTTGTTCAGAACCAAATTGCAGCTTCAGGGTTCCACCTTTCACATCAATTATGGCTCCAGCTGTGGCTAAGAAAGGTCTGCCAAGAATCATAGACTCTGAGTTATCTTCCATTTCCAACACAACAAAATCCACTGGATAAGCAAAATTTCCAACTTGGACTGGCACATCTTCAAGAATTCCATTTGGTTCTCTCAATGTTCTGTCAGCAAGCTGCAGTGTCATAGAGGTGGGCTTTGGCATACCTAACTGCAGCATCTGACTGGCAGCTTGGGGTAATACACTGACTGAGGAACCTAAATCACAGAGAGCTGTGAAGGTTCTTTGTCCAACCACACAGGGGATACTGAAACTCCCTGGGTCTCCTAACTTTTTGGGCAAGTTTTTTTGGATAACTGCACTGCATTCTTCTGTCAAAGCAACTATCTCAGGATCTTCTATACTTCTTTTCTTGGATATCAGGTCCTTGAAGAATTTGGCATACAGAGGGATCTGCAATACTGCATCAAGGATGGGGATTGTTATTTGCACTTCCTTCATTGTCTCCAGGAACTTGGCATACTGCTTTTCTTCCTTAGTTTTTTCCAATCTTGAAGGGAATGGGATCTTCTGAACTAAAGGCTTCTCAACCCATGGTACTGCTGCTGGTTCTACTGGTATTAGAGGCTCTTAAGGAGGATCCCTCGACAGGCTTTCCTCTCGAGGCATTTCTTCCTCGCGAGGCATATTTTCCTCGCGAGGCATTTTTTCCTCGCGAGGCCTCCTTGGTGGGGCTACATAGGTGACAGTTGGAGATGTCTTCAGAATGGGTTCAGTGTTTAATCCACTTCTATTGGTGACAGCCTCTACTGCTTCGGTAGTTGTAATGGCACCACATTGCTTAGGGTTCTTCTCTACCTGAGCAGGTAGTTTGTTCTCTGTCTGATTTCCCTGGGTATTGGAGATTCCAGCTGTAAGCTGCTGCATTGTCTTGTAAAATATTTCAGACTGCATCTTCATTGTTTCTTGCATTCCACTGAACATTTCTTTTTGCAAACGCATCATTTCACTGATTTCTGACTGGCTACTGCTTGAAGAGGCATTTTGCTGAATTGCTTGGTGAGGATGCTGCTGTGGCTGCTGCATATGGCCTTGAGGTCTGAAATTCTGCTGAGATGTTGTGGCAAAGTTCTGTGGAGCTGCTTGAGGGTAACTTTGCGGGGCTGCATTCTTGTAAGACAGGTTTGGATGATGTCTCCAAACAGGGTTATAGTTCTGAGAAAAGGGACCTTGATTCTGGGCATAATTCACTTCAGCTACTTGGTTTCCAAGATTTTCAAACAAGGAACACTCCTGAGGTGAGTGACCTTCATTCCCACAAATCACACAAGCAGATGATACTTGATTCACTGGCACAATTGCCTTGCTATTTTTCTCTTGCATGAGCTGAGACAACTGATTGGTAATGCTGTCCAACTTAGCTTCCAAATCATTCTGGCCACTTAACTGAATTTCTAACTGTTGGTTAGGATGCACTGTCCTTTCATTGGTCCAAGAAAAATTGTGGGATGCCATACTTTCAATCAATGCTGTGGCTTCGTCAAGAGTCTTGTTCATAATTCCACCACCAGCTGCCGAGTCAACAAAAGCTCTGGTTTGAGACGTTAAACCCTTGTAAAATGTCTGCAAGATCAACCACTGTTCCTGACCATGGTTAGGGCACATTCTGATCAATCCTTGATATCGCTGCCAAGCGTCATACAAGCTTTCACCTTCATATTGAACAAATCTGGTAATCTTGTCTCTGCACTCAGCTGCTTTGGTGGGAGGGAAGTATTTCTCAAAGAATGCTTGCAACAAATGCTCCCAAGTGTCTCTGTAGTGTATTGGCAATGCATGAAACCACATTTTTGCAAGGCCAGACAGAGAAAATGGAAACAACTTCATCCTTATAGCCTCTGGTGGTACTCCATTGTGCTTCAGGGTGTTGCAATACTCATGAAAATTTCTAATATGTTCATGAGGACTCTCCAAGGCACTGCCCTTGAAGGGGTTGTGCTGCACCATATTAATTAGTGCTGGCTTGATCTCCCAGTTGTTTGCCTGGATGGCAGGCGTTACAACATCTGTATTTGCCAACTGATCTTTGGGAATCCATAAATCTCTCAACTTTTGGTCACCCATGCTAATAACTGACTGTCTCTCCTCTTGATCTTCTACGGAGGACACTGATGCTACTCTTCTTCTTGCGAGAAAAGTTCTTTCTGGCTCTGGATCAAAAGGGGCTAAAGGTGAATCTTCAGACGTCTGCATTCATGAGCTCACCAACCTGCACGAAGGAGATCATGTTTCCACTGCACACACAAGCACCGACAAGAACTTTATCAAGGGTTAGTGAACTAAATCCCCTAATAACCGTTCTAGATGCAAGATTAAGAGACTAAAAAGTAACAAAACAAACCGATTTATCACGGAGGTGAACTACAAGGGAAGAAACACAACCAAGGCTACTATACGCTGAAAAGCAATCAATATTTGATCCCCGGCAACGGCGCCAGTTTTGATCGGTTGTGGTTTAGGGGGGTTTTTGTCGTTCTCTCCACAGGGATCAAAATCTATTGGTGCTTTTCCTTTCTAGAAGCTTGGAACAACGAACAGGTGGGATGGTGTTTACGGATCTAGGCTAGGCCTTGCGGATCAAGCAAAAGAAATTAGAACGGTGTAAGCAAATGGGGGCTAAGGAAGATTGTTTCACGGACAGCAAAAGGGAGGCGAAGGAATATTCAACAAACACATAACATGAACAGCAGCAAAAGGGGGCTAAGGAAGAGTCCACAAGCAACAAAGTCACAGCACGATTACAAAGTTCACACAAACGGAGCGATTCAGAGAGTTACAGAGAGATTTCACCGAAGGGTTTGGAGAGGATCGAACCAATTCGTTACAGCGGCAGCAGAGGAAGCAGAGGTGGGAGGCTAAGGAAGATACAGATGAAGGGGAAGCAAGGAAGTAGACAGGGACAGATACGGATCAAGGGCTTGTTCTTTCCTCTCGTTCCTCGCGGATCATCTTCGCCGTTCTTCTCCAAAGTTCTTCCTTGTTCTTCTGTTCTTGCTCAAGGTGGAGTGGTGCGGAGCGGTGGAGTGGTTGGATGGATCTTGGATCTGGTGGAGTTGTTGGTGGTGAATGGCGAATTGCGAATCCTTTCTTCTTGGCTAAGGAAGCCGCTTTATAGGCGCTGCGGAAATGGCGAGAGGGCCTCGGCTACGGAAGTGGCGAGGGCCGCGGTCGACGGCATGGTAGGTGGCGCGGCGGGAACTTCCGTCGTTGCTTTTCAGCTTTTTGCACGGACGCACATGGTCTGCTCCCTGCTTTATCACCTTTTTGACTCTTCTGATTTCTTCTCCTCCAAGATGATCGATTCCCTCCTTGCTGGTTCAAACGCGCGCGTAGCACATGGGAGACACACTCACTTTCTTCTCTCCAGGCTTCGAGAGGCTCCCTCGAGAGGTGGCACCCTCGCGAGACATTTTCTCCTCGCGAAGCGTCAAACCCTCGCGAGGCCTTTTTCCTCGCGGGGCGTCAAACCCTCGCGAGGCCTTTTTCCTCGCGAGGCGTCCGTTATCTTTTCAGCAACAATTTGAGTCGGAGATGAAGAAATACGTGCCTTGGCGCACTGATCTGCAAAAAGTGGATAACTGATGTAAAAAGCATTTAAAACCTTGACTAAACTTCTCAAATATGAGCAAGGTTTAGGGTTTAGGATGTCGAAAAGATGTGCATAATTCAGAGTGATCAGGCGGTGCCGCGATGGTCCTGGGAGCAGGGGTGGGTGGGTGTGGAGCAGACCCTGGAGTACCCGGAACGTAGGTGCCACGTGCGAGGGCACTGTTGGGCACCCACACTCTACGCTTCTGAGGTGGTCCGACGTTCTTGCCTGAGGAAGAGCCACCTTCACGAGCGTGCTTGCGAGACTCCTCAAACACAGCACGTCCGTGCTCGGCCTTGAGCGCGGTGTCAACAAGCTCCTCGATGTTCTGCGTCTTGATGAGGTTGATCGCGTACTTCAGTGCCGGGTTGAAGCCCTTGCGGAAGCGAGCTTGCTTCTTGGCATCAGTGGACACCTCGTCTCCAGCGTAGCGGGAAAGGTTGTTGAAGACCCGACTGTAGCTGAGGACATCCATGTGGCCCTGTGTGAGCGAGCAAAACTCCTCGCGCTTGCGCTCCATGAGTCCGTCGGGGACGTGGTGACGTAGGAAGCTGACCTTGAACTCCGGCCAGGTGGTAGTCGCGCCGGGAGCTCTCATGGCCTGGCGGTTCTCTCACCACGAGGCCAACTCGCCGCGTAGGAGGAAGGTGACGAAGGGCACGTGGTCGTCAGGAGCCACCCGTGCCGTGAGAAGGGTCCTCTCCATCTCGCGAAGCCAGTCGTCAGCGTCGAGGGGCTCAATCGGAGAGGCGAAGATCCTGGGGTTGAGGTTGAGGAAGTCCTTGAGTGAGACGCGGCCGTTGCCCTCGTTGCGGTTGTTGTTGTTGTTGTTGTTGTTGTTGTTGTTGTTGTTGTTGTTTTGCATCATCTGGTTTGCCTGCGTCTGCGCCAACTGCGCCACCACTTGCGTCAGCTGCGTCAACATCTACGAGAAAGGTGGCGGAGGGGGTGGAGGTGGGTTGTTGTTAACCCTCGTCATCCTGAGGATAACGACAACATTTGTAAGCACTAGATAAAGATGACGGATTTTTCGGAAGGATTAGATAGCAACAGATAACAAGGATAGACTTTAGATGCACCGTAAAAGATTCAACACCGGAGTAGGAAAACAAAGATGAAGTGACCGAAGCAACATTTCTTTCACCAAATCATGACTGCAACCTGAAGGTACTACGGAAAACCCCGAACACGTGAAACCCTAATTTTGAAAAATTAGGAAAGGAGAGAAAAATTCGTTTCACTTCCATACCAGAAAAAGGGAGGGTTGGTGGTGAAAGAAATAAAGAAAACAGAGGTCCTACTCTCGCGTTTAATTTTTTTCCAGAAGAGCTACTAAAATAATTTCTACACTCAACTGCGACCAGTAGAAAAAGGCTCCTAAAGGCGGTCCATGCTCTGATACCAATTTGTAAGCCCCACTTAGCGGAAATAAACATTTCGCCAAGTAGAACCACAATTGGATTACATCACATGCACAAGTACGACACAAAAAGATAAATAAACATAGTTCGAAATACTTTTATTACATCACAGGGGATCATACGTCCCGAATACAGCGGAAGCAAACACTCATCTGAGTACAGACTACATCAAAGGCCAAAAGCCGGAAAATAAAAGAGGGGACCCACCCACGGTGGTCTCAGGCTGCCGCCTAGGATCTCGATCTACTCTTCATAGTTAGCGTCGAACTCTACGTAGTAGCCACCATCTGGATCGTCTAACTCTGCTGTCGCTCCTGCATCGGTGAAAACACGGGCACCGGACACCCGATGGTATGAGTACGGGGGTACTCAGCAAGTCTAACGCACAAGAGGAAAAGAAGGTACGATGCACATGCATTGGAGTTGAAAAGGGCTGTATGTGGACTTCCAGCAGCAGCACCTAACAACTACAGAAGACACGCTACAACTTGCGTCTAATTAGAAAAAGGGAAGAGAGCGCTTGCACTACTGGGCTGAACTACTCACCAAGCAATACCCGTCCTGAGACAATTCCATCGTATCATATTCCCGCGAGGAAGAAGTCCGGACACTCACACGTTAATCAAGTTTTAGCTGGTTATTATTTGAATATGGCTATTTACTAGTGAAATTAGCTATTTAAGAGGTATGGTGATATCTATGATCTTTTTAGCCAGCACATTACCCAAGTCGTCCATAATCGCGGACTCGGCTTTTCGAAAAGATTTAACCCTGCAGGGGTGCCCAAATGTAACCATACATGTTCAATCAACCACACGCCACAAAGGCAAAAGGTATCTCAACACGACCTTCCCCTTCACTACTACATTGGATAGAGAGCCACCTATCTGACACTGATCCACATCGAGAGCCCGGCCGAAACTCCTTTGTGGGCCCAAACGTTTGCGTCTACGCACTAGGTGGCACAAACTACCATGAGCCGGCCACTTCGCATCATACCACACCTATATGCGTCACTCATCCTCATCATGCTGTTCTTACTGTGATATGCTCCAAATGGTAAACACCCGAACTAGTTGTGGCTCCCTAACCAATATAGAAGATCCGGTACTGAGTTGCGGGGGGTTCCATAAGTCTTCCCACGTGTGGGTAGGGCGCTCATTCTTGGATAAGCGGAAAATAACGGTTTTTCCTAGGCGACACTAGCAGAACAAATTACCATAGCTGGCCTTCCGCCGGTGCCTTATCTTTAATATAATAAAGTGATTCCCACATGGCAAGTCTTCAATTATTAAGATATACCAACTAAACATGTGATAGACCACAATCAATGATAAGGATCAAGGGGATGATCCAATGATTGTTGTCCCGATCTTTCACAGCGAGTAAACCGGATAGATAAATCCTTCCAACAACGTCGATGAACGTCACCTGAAGGTGGGGAATAAATCCAGCGAGCAACGTGATGAAGATCACCACGCCTCTAGCCTGAGCACGATAACACTTGATGAACACAAGCACCCTCGCAGCAATCTTTATTACAAACTGATAAATGGCATCGCCGTCCCTGGAGGGATGCTTCACCAACGAGCTCAAAGTCTATGGACTGTTTTTAATCTAAACTGAAGCTAACCCTAAAACGATGCCTAGCAGCTCCTTATATGAGGGATGCTACAGTACCGCGCTACAGTACCGCCCCACTAATGGGCCCAATGTTGACTTGGTTGGACAGGCCCAAACCAAGCCCAAACTCATAATTATTAAAAACTCTAATTATTTAAAATAGCAACACACGACGAATACATCTAACTTGGTGGAGTCCTAAAATTGGGCTGCACCTCCCCCGTCGTGCCCATATCATCCCCCCCCCCTTCAAGAAGCGTTGTCCTCAACGCTTGAGGGTCGGCTCGAAAGGGTGGCGTGATAGCAGCAACAACATCACGCGTCTTCGCCATCTTCAAGTCTTGCTTGCCTTCCACTCCACATCCTCCCTCTCGGCTTGCTTGACTTGATTTTCTTCTCCATATGAACCGTAGCGCCACCATCTTCTCCTGTCCTCTCTTAAGAACCCTTGCTGGAGCCTTGTGTCCCTGAACATGAACCTTCGCTGGAGGACTTTGCAAAGTGGTAATGCCCGGGCCACACAACTGACGAACATGTCCATCTTTCCCTTTGTGCATCCGCACTACTGCTCCAACAAAACGCCTCACGGGTGTGCTGCCATAGCGACGACCTCCTACTCGCGGTACCACACGCACCGAAACACGATCAGCACCAACGTCATCGGTCTGAACACCCATGTCAACACGAACTGGAACACATGCTACAACATCCTTCCTCTCATCAGTAAGAGGCTGCACTTCAACTGGCTTATCACTAACAAGAACAACTGGCTCGTCATCTACATGCACGGCTGAATCAGTTTCAGTACCAACGCTCCTTGCATCATGCTCCTCTTGCTGCAATTTAACTAGCCTTGGCTTTGGCGTAGCTTTGTGCAACTTCTCCTTGCGAACCACCAGCACCACATCGGACTTGATTTGATCATCTCTCATAGGCTTCAAAGTCCGCTGTTTGCCATCATGCACAAAAGAATATGTATTTGCTCTCCCAGCATGAGTAACATTGCGATCATATTGCCATGGTCGACCAAGTAACAGCCCACACACCTCCAATGGCAACACATCACACTCTACCTCATCAACATAGTCACCAACTGTAAATGGCACACGCACCTTATGAGTAACCTTCAGCATACCACAATTATTTAACCACTCCAAATGCTTAGGTTCAGGAATACGCCAAGTAGACAACCCTAATACTGCCACCATTGCCTTGCTTATGCCATTAGTACAGCTACCACCATCAATCATCATCTTGCACTCTTTACCTTTTATAATGCACTGAGTCTGAAATAAACTCCATTGCTGACCCTTGTCAACTGTCTTGCAAGCAACATCATGTACCCTCTTGAGTTGCAAATTCAGCCCACTCAAAGGTTCAACCTCTTCAGGTATAATCACCTTGTCCAGCTCCGTGGACTGCTGCATAAATCTAGTACGTAGAAATTGTTTGAAGTCTCCCCAACTAGATGTTCCACCGGTGATATCCTTCGCGGACCTCTCATCATTCCACCAGCCAGCCACAGTCTCATCCACACGACGATAGGCAATAGCATGTTCAAGACGTCCACCAAAAGTGCTATTCAGTTCACGACATCTTGCAAAACCTTGGTCCATAACCGATTCCCAAATCTGAAATTCTGAATATGTAGCTGAATTCTCTAACCTCCATTCTATGGGTGCGGAATCAAGTGCCAAACCTATCACAATAGTAGTGTAATCATGATATACATCCTCATATTTTGGAGCCTTCACACGAACAGGTCTGGATGAAGCCATATCAACTCGGCCAAACCGATGGCAAGGAAAACGTGTAGCTGTAGGACTCCAATAGAACTCGGACAAACTGTTGCAGGGAAAACGTAGAACAGAAGGACTCCCACACCACGAGAACGCCGCTGCAGCAAACCAGAAATCAAGCAATACAACCCCACCTCGGAGCTCTCCCTCAACTCGGACAGAACACCAATTCGCCCAATTCTGGTGCAGGGAAAAATCGGATCTCTGCCAACTCGGACAGACAGGAGTCCTGAATTTTAAAACGGATGCAACACCTTCATACGAGATCCAAACGTGGCAAATAAGGACCCTTTGGAAAGATAATTTCGTGACCTTTCCAATGGGTATGCGCACAGCCCCCGGTTCGTCTCCTACAGGCCGTGGTGTCTAAGACAAATCAATGATCGTTTCTGGACTGCATGCAGCGATCGAACCAAGCTGCCTTGTTTTTATTTTTATTTTTTTTTCGCGGTACTGTATCTACAGTAGATCGCGAATTTGCCAATCTGCACGTATCTTCCTTGTCTCTTGCGTTGAATCCCCTAGCAGCCTCCACACAAATCGATCTAACCAGAAACCAATTTGCACAAACACAACAGCAGTCTGCAGCCTCAATGCACGATCTCCTCCAAGCAAATCAATCTGCGCAAGAGCCTCCAATCAAACTCCTCCCAGTCAACCGATCTAGATGAGATCGATCAACACAACCTCACTATGAGCAACCCAGAAATCTGATACCACATGATAAGGATCAAGGGGATGATCCAATGATTGTTGTCCCGATCTTTCACAGCGAGTAAACCGGATAGATAAATCCTTCCAACAACGTCGATGAACGTCACCTGAAGGTGGGGAATAAATCCAGCGAGCAACGTGATGAAGATCACCACGCCTCTAGCCTGAGCACGATAACACTTGATGAACACAAGCACCCTCGCAGCAATCTTTATTACAAACTGATAAATGGCATCGCCGTCCCCGGAGGGATGCTTCACCAACGAGCTCAAAGTCTATGGACTGTTTTTAATCTAAACTGAAGCTAACCCTAAAACGATGCCTAGCAGCTCCTTATATGAGGGATGCTATAGTACCGCGCTACAGTACCGCCCCACTAATGGGCCCAACGTTGACTTGGTTGGACAGGCCCAAACCAAGCCCAAACTCATAATTATTAAAAACTCTAATTATTTAAAATAGCAACACACGACGAATACATCTAACTTGGTGGAGTCCTAAAATTGGGCTGCACCTCCCCCGTCGTGCCCATATCAATCAACTCCTAAGCATGCTAGTAACCGGAAACAAGCATAGGATATAGGTAGGCATATCAGGAATAACTGGACTTCTATCAGGCTATGCAAATCTAATAGGAATCGTAAGACACAACAGAACGGAAGTCCTAAAGCATGCAAGACAGGAATAGGCATCACATGAGAAAGTTGGGGAGGGGCTGCTTGCCTGTTGGCTCAGTAGCCTGGTACTGGGCTAGATCCTCGGAGGTGTTGGGGTACTCAGCAACGTCGTCGTCTACGGAAAACCCCAAACATAACAAAAAGGAAAATCAATACAAATGCATGACATGACAAATTTAATTATGCAGCATTTTAAGTGCTAAACATTTTATTAGGCAAGTTAAAATTAGGGTTTAGCAATTTAATAATTAATTAAGGCATGTAGGCATTTTAATTAGTTCAATTAATGAATTTTCCATTTATCCCGAAAGTTAAATTGCTCATTAAATGCATGAAAAATTATATTTAACCAGATTACATTTTTAGCTTTAATTTGATATAAAATTCATAATTTTTGGATAAGTAGATCAAAAGTTATGAATTTTGCAAGATTAATTAATTAACAAAAGATTTATTTATTTTAGCCATTTAAATTCATTCCAAAAATTAAACAAAATTTATATTTGGACAGATTACAATTTTATGAGTTCAAAACATATTTTTATTGCAATATTTGAAAAATGTTTAGCCAAGATTTAATTGGTTGAAAAACGGGACAGGAACATGTCAAAAGGACCTATTTGCAAAAGAAGTTCAAAAACTGGGTTTTCCTGCAAAAACGTCAGATCTAGATCTGGAGATATTTTTGTCACCGAGGTGGGTCCTATCTATTAGCATGACATGTGGGACCCAGGGGCCCACTTGTTAGCAGCCATGCTAAAAAGGAGAAAAAGGGGGTGGATTTATTCGGCCAAGGTGGGGATCGAACCCGGGACAGATCGGTGTGTAACAGGGGCAGTGACAAGTCGGGCTGTGCTGTGGATCTTGTCCAAGTACAGAACCTGAACCATTTGAGGTGTTGCTGTCCTGTTATCTGAACTTTGACAGAAAAGTTCAGACATCCAGAGCACTGACTGCGAAGGAAACAGCAAACGCGGCGGCCGACGACGACCAGGATCGGGCGGCGCATTACGTGCTCGTGCGCGTGCGGACGGTGTGCAGGTGGTGCAGGGGTGGTGCGAGTGCAAGCAGAAGGGTGTGCGCCGGGTGCTTGTGTGGTGTGAGGGTGGCGTGCAGGTGAGGCGCCGTTGTGCATGCAGGGGCTCGAGGGCAGAGGAGCTGGTGCTCGTGCCCGTGTGCGTGGTGCATCAGGAGGGTGCAGGTGCTCGTGCATTCACGGCAGGAGCAGCACGAGCTCGAGCTCGAGCTGCTCGTGCTTGGCATGGTGGGAACTGACGACAAGGAGACCGACGACGCGCGAAGGCGACCGTCCAGAGCAAGGGAAGAGCGGAGAATGGCCGGTGGTGTAGACGAAGCCGGTGGTCGAGGAAGAAGCCGAGGTGAGGGAGGGGACGCAGGCCTTGAGTCTACTCATCTGGATCCAGATCCGGTCATCGTCGTCGTCATGCTCCTGCTCGGCTACCCCGGTACAACTTCCATGGCGACGAGCTTCTTCGGCTAGGTGAGGTGGTGTGGCTCGGGTGTTGAAGAAAAAGGAGCTGAGAGGGAGAGAGGATGGGCGGCAACGAGGGAAGAGGCTAGGGTTTGGGGAGAGCACTGGCTGGGTGCTTGCTTTATAGAGGAGCGGGCAGGTGAGCTGCGGATGGCGCCCTGGCGAGGTGGCGACGGAAACGGCGGGGCGCGCCGTCGCCTGGAGGAGGGGTGCGTGAGAAGAAGAAAAAGGCAAAAGGCCAGGTGGGCTGGGCCGTAAGTGGGCTGTGTGGGAAGAAGGAAGAGGGAGGAGAGAAGAGAGGGGAGCTGGGCTTCGGTCCAGCTCCTGTTTTTTTTTTGTTTTTGCATTTTCCTTTTAACAGAAATTTAGAGAAGAGAAGAAAAGAGATAAAACCCAAAGCAAACTTTAGGGTTTTGATTTTTCCCAAATTATTTTGTTAATTTGCAAAATCAAAATAACATTAAGGTTTGCTTTGTCCAAAATAATTTTGGTTTTTAATTATTTGGTTTGCCATTTAGAAATTAGGTATTGCATGTGATAACACATAAAACACAAATTCTTTTGTTTGTTTTTCTTTTATTTTGCAAAACCACAAATGCAACAACAATATGATGTCATGATGATGCAATAATTGAAAACAAATTTGGAAAGTTAGAGGGGATTACTTTTGGGATGTTACACCCGGTCCAAAACATGAAGGCTGCAGAGATAGCGGCCGCCGAACTCCCTCACCTTCAAGGTGAAGAGCTACGCCAGCAAGCATACCGAGTTCAAGAGCTCATCGCCAGGGCCAACCGGCTGCAACGGGAAACCGAGCCGGCCGCAAGAAGAGATTTAACGCTCTATGCTCCTCCTCCCGGCTACGACGCCGCCGGTAAATCCAAGTAAGGCTATGAGGCATCATCTACAAGATGCGGCAGAGAGAAGAACAAGCAGCCACGAGCTCATCGCGAGAGGAGTGTGAGTTCACACCCTCGAGACCACGGTCATGATCCGGCGGGACGACATGACGACGGCGACGACAACAATCCACGAGCCAGCCGCAGCGCCAAGGAACGAGTTGGCCACAAGGTCACCATCGACCAACGCCTGGGGGCACTAGGAACCGAAGTCGGCAACGACGCTCGCCAATGCATCAAGTCGCTCAAGGCATCAAGTATCATCGAGGAGGAAGACATTGCCACACATCGCTGCTTTGGACCGCGTATCCGGACTGAGCAATTACCGAAGGGATTCACGCTCCCGAGGGACACACCCAAGTACAACGGCACCGCCAAGCCGGAAGACTAGCTGGCCGACTACGTCACCGCAGTCGGCATTACAGGTGGGAACAAGCGAGTGGCCGTATGCTACGTGCCGCTCATGCTCCAAGGATCGGCTCGAACCTGGCTGAACAGCCTCCCACCGGAAAGCGTCAACATCTGGTTGGACTTCGAGGAAGTGTTCAACCGCAACTTCACCAGAACCTACCTGCGCCCAGGCAACGCGCAGCTGCTCGCGATGTGCAAGCAGAAGGAGGATGAGTCGGACTGTGCCTACCTTACCCGGTGGACAAGCCTGCACAACTCCTGCGAAGGGATCCTGGAATCCCAAGTCGTCCAGTACTTCGTCCAAGGCTGCTGAGATCAGACGATACTCCGACACAAACTCCTAAGGAAGAATCCAAAGACCATGGCGCAACTAATGGCCATTGCCGATGAGTACGCCACCGCCGACACGGCCATGACAAATCCGATTCGGCTCGACGAAGCCGGCAGGATCGTCATGGGCGGGCCGACTACACGCAGAAGCCGGACGGAAGCGCAAGAGGGAGGAAGATCAACCTGGCGCGACTCTGACGCGTCCGGCATGCGCAAGTCTACTGATGACCGCGTCGAGTCCAAGGTTGTCGCCACTACGAAGGGGAGACCAGCAGGCAGCTTCGATAGCCGCCGCATGAGGACGAGCAGCGACGTGCGCTGGACAAGGGCGAGGAACAATTACGAGTCTTTGCTCAACCAGCCATGCCGATACCATGGCGACCGGCCGGCTAACCACACTGTCAGGCAATGCAACCTCGGCCGTCCAAGAGAACCACCGCAATACGAGCGGCGAGATCTACCTCCTCCACCAAATGAAGCCGGACGTGACGATCAGAGACGCGATGACAGGCGTCGTGATGACAGGAATGATGATGATCGACAACGTGAGGACCAAAGAGACCGCCTGCCCCCTCCACCACCAAGGGACCGCGACGAGTACTGGAACCCGGGCGCCGCTTACATCGTGTTCATCAGCGAGCGTGACGACAAGTGAAGCCGGCGCGAAAGATTCAAGGAGGTGAATGTTGTGGTTCCCCCCGTTCCCCAGTATCTTAACTGGTCGGAAGAGGCGATCACATGGGATCGCAGTGACCACCCGGAGGTGATGCCCAACCCAGGCGGATACGCTCTAGTCCTGGAGCCCATGCTCATCTCCCCCAAGCGCGCATGCACGTTTTCACGCATCCTCATCGACGGAGGCAGCAGCATCAACATATCGCCACACATTGGGAAAGCTAGGCGTCTCCGAATCCATCCTGATGCCAAGCCGGACGGTCTTCCACGACATCGTCCCCAGACACGCCGGCTCCTCCATGGGGCTAATCCGGCTTGACGCCCTATTCGGCACCAAGGACAACCACCGGCGCGAGTCCGTCTTGTTCGAGGTGGTCGACCACACCAGTGCTTGTCACGCCATCGTCGGACGGCCAGCGCTCGCCAAATTCATGGCGGTGCTGCACTACGCCTACCTCAAAATGAAGATGCCTGGTCCACGCGGAATCATCACCATTTCTGGGGACTACAAACGTTCCATCGCCTGCGCAACGGACAGCGCGAAGGTGGCCGAGACCATGGTCTGCAACGAGGAGATGCGGCAGTTCAAGCGCAAGGTCAGTGAAGAACGGCTGGAGGTGCCGGAGTCGGCCAAGCCTTCTGGCGAATCAAGTTTCTAGTCAGGACGGGACACCAAGAAGATCTACTTCGACGACATCGACAAATCCAAGTTCGTTACCGTGGGGGCCAACCTAGACCCCAAATAGGAAAGCGAGCTCGTCGAATTCCTCCGTGAGAATCGGGACATCTTCGCGTGGTCCCCCAAGGACATGCCTGGTGTACTGAGGGAATTCGCCGAAAACTCTCTACACGTCCGGCCAGACACAAAGCCGGTCAAACAATCCCTACGCCGCTCCGCAGAAGAAAGAAGGAAGATAATAGGAGAAGAAATTGTCCGGCTGCTCGCAGCCAGTTTCATCATGGAAGTGTATCATCCGGATTGGCTGTCCAATCCGGTCCTAGTGCTCAAGAAGAATGGGAAGTGGCGAATGTGCATCGATTAAACCAGTCTCAACAAGGCCTGCACCAAGGACCCCTTCGCCTTGCCACGCATCGACCAAGTGATCGACTCAAATGCCGGCTGCGACCTCCTCTCCCTCCTAGACGCTTACTCCGGCTACCATCAAATACCGCCGAACCCGGCAGATCAACTCAAAACTGCCTTCATCACCCCCTACGGAGCATACTGCTACACCACCATGCCATTCGGCTTGAAGAATGCGGGAGCAACGTACCAGCGATGCATGCAAAAGTGCCTGCACGACCAAATCGGTCGTAACGCCCATGCATATGTTGACGACATCGTCATCACAACCAAGGAGAAGCGCACCCTGCTTGACGACCTCAAGGAGACATTAGACAACCTACGCCGCTTCCAAGTGAAGCTCAACCCGAAGAAATGTGTGTTGGGCGTGCCATCCGGAAAGCTACTTGGTTTCCTCGTATCGGCACGAGGGATGAAAGCCAACCCGGAGAAGATAGCCGCCATCGACAACATGCGACGGCCAAGAAGCATTAGGGACATCCATAAATTCGCCGGTTGCCTGGCATCTCTGAGTCGGTTCATCAGCCGGCTTGGAGAAAAGGCTCTTCTGCTGTACCACCTGTTGAAGAAAATGGACAAGTTCGTCTGGAGCGAGGCGGCCGATGCCGCCTTCACCGAACTCAAGCGTGTGCTCGTCACCACTCCCGTTCTGGCACCTCCAACCCCGAAGGAGCCCATTCTTCTCTACATCGCCGCCTCGAACCGAGTTGTCAGCATCGTCCTGGTGGTGGAGCGAGAAGAAGCCGACAAGCAGCAGCCGGTACAGCGGCCTGTTTATTACCTCAGCGAGGTGCTCTCGCAATCAAAGCAAAACTACCCGCACTACCAGAAGCTCGCATATAGCGTATACTTTCAAGAGCATCCGATTAAAGTGATAAGCGAGGCTGCACTCGCCGAAATCATATGCAACAGAGATGCAACCGGTAGGGTTGCCAAATGGGCAATCAACCTGGCGGCACACGGAATCGACTACGACAAGAGAACTGCAATCAAGTCGCAAGTGCTCGCCAATTTCCTCGTCGACTGGATGGAGACGGAACACATACCGCCGCCTCCCGACACCGGCCTCCACTGGCTCATGCACTTCGACGGCTCCAAAAGATACTAGGGACTCGGAGCCGGAGTCGTCCTCACCTCTCCCAAGGGAGGCCGACTCGATTACGTACTGCAAATCCACTTCACGGCGTCCAACAACGTAGCCGAATATGAAGCACTCGTGCATGGCCTCAAACTCGCGAAGGCTATGGACATCAAGCGGATCCTCTGCTACGGGGATTCTGACCTGATGGTTCACCAGACCACCGGGCATTGGGACACCAAGGACGCTAACATGGCCGCCTACCGCTTCTTCGTCCAGCAGCTTGCCAGGTACTTTGACGGATGCGAGTTCCACCACATCCACCACACCAACAACGAGGCGGCAGACACATTGGCAAACATTGGTTTCCTCAGGCAAGAAATTCCACCCGGCGTTGCCCTCGAGAAGCTGTACAAGCCATCCATTATGCCGTGTCCCGGCTCCGAATCCATCCGGATGCCCCAAGGCGTGGAGCCGGACGAGCCAACTGCCCGCCAGCCGGAAGCCGTCGACGTCGTCTTCATCAAAGAGGCTCCATCATGGATGCAACCCTTCCTCGCTTATCTCGCCAACGATGAGCTTCCGGCGAATGAGCTCGCCGCCAGGAAAATCAAGCGTCGAGCAAGCGCCTACACCATCATCAACAACGAGTTATACAAATGCAGAGTTTCTAGCATCTTCCAATGCTGTGTGAGCCAAGAAGAAGGGATCAAAATCCTCATGGACATTCACCAAAGCGAATGCGCTCACCATGCATCATCAAGGGCGATCGTTGCCAAGGCATTCAGGCATGGTTTCTATTGGCCGACTGCGCTGGCAGATGCAAACCAGCTAGTCCGGCTCTGCAACGGTTGCCAGTGATTCGCAACACAGAAGTATACGCCGGCTGCAGCACTCAGAACAATCCCCATCACCTGGCCATTTGCCGTCTGGGGGCTGGACAAGGTCGGCCCACTGAAGACGGCGAGCAGTGGCATGACACATCTGCTGGTGGTTGTCGACAAGTTCACGAAATGGATTGAAGCCAAGCCGATCAAGAAGCTAGACGGCCCAATGGCTGTTAAGTTCTTCAAGAGCATCATTTACCGCTTTGGCTACCCCAACAGCATCATTACAGATAATGGCTCAAACTTCGTCAAGGGCGAGTTTGCCAGGTTCTGCAGCAGAACCGGCATCCAGCTTGACGTCGCCTCTGTCGCACATCCGCGATCAAATGGGCAAGTCGAATGAGCAAACAGACTCATCCTGGCCAGCATCAAAACTCGACTGCTTGAGTCGTTCCACCGAGCAGCCGGCGCATGGCAGGAAGAACTACCATCCTTCCTCTGGAGCCTAAGGACGACCTCGAATCGCTCAACCGGCTTCACCCCCTTCTTCCTCGTCTACGGAGCCGAAGCGGTCATGCCAACCGATATCGAGCACGATGCACCTCGAGTCATCCTATTCACGGAAGCAGAGGCCAAACAAGCTTACGAAGACGGGGTCGATCTACTCGAGGAAGCACGCCAACTCACTGAGTCAAGGTCAGCATTATATCAGCAGCAACTCCGCAACTACCACAGCCGGCGTGTCAGGCCTGTTCGCTTCCGCGAAGGAGACCTAGTGCTCCGGCTAATCCAAGACACCAAGAACATGCACAAGTTGTCATCACCCAGGGAGGTACCGTTCATCGTATGCAAAGCACTCATCAACGACGCCTACTACTTGATCGATGCCCGCGAGCACAAGGAAGACAAGATGGACGAGGAAGGAGACGAGACGGAAAGGCCATGGAATGCCTCCCTCTTATGCCGATTCTACACTTGAGAGAATACCACATATGTATCACCCATGCTATGAATAAAGGAATGAAAATGATGAACACATGAGTCAATCTTTGTCATTTTCTGCTTTTCCTTTTCTAAAATTCCGGCTCCTCCGGCAGCCGGCAAACTTCCCTTGTGCGGCCGTGTAGCGTGAACGAGCTCTAAACGGCTAACTCTTCAAATCCGGTTAAGGCCGGCAAGAGAATAAGCTGGAGGATGCCCAACACGTGAAAAATGCTTAAAGGAAAGTTGTGCCGGCTGGTAAAAACTCCGCTTTGCAAACTCGGCCAAGCCGGCAGTCGGCAACCTTTTCTCCCAACACGAATGATTAACATACACGGCGCTAAACGGCAAACTCTTCGAATCCGGTTAAGGCCGGCAAGAGAACAAGCTGGAGGCTGCCTGTATGTGAAAGACTTAAGAATAGAATTCGTTGCCGACTGAAAAACCTCTGGCCTAATAACCCAAACCCTAATGTTATAGTAGCGTGCATGATCCCACATGACTGTGAAGCGCACGCGAACTAAGGAAGTAACGGCTACAGGCCAGTGCATAATTTGGTTCATCAAAATAGAAAATAATGTTCACAATCGATCGAGCAAACTAACCATCTCATCATCCATTCTATGCACAAAAAACGCTGCCTGCCGGCTATGGAGATCCGAAAGTCGGATGTAGAACAACTCGCAGCACGTAAAGACCGGGAGCCGGTCTCTAGTACACAGATCCAAGAACTAAACAGCAAATGATACTCGGCTTCAAACGCTGAGTCAGCAATACAGCAGCAAATTCCAAAGGGCTCACAAGCAGCTACAAAACAAAATAGAGTACATGAGCAAAAAGAGGCGGTCGACAGGCGGACACCCTCGCACACAAGTGAAGCTGGCTACAAAGCTACCTAAACCTAGGACGGAGGCGGCGCCATATCGTCATTGCTCTCCTCCCACTCCTTGAGGCAGAGGGAGCCGTCGAAGACCTTGATGTGGAAGACCCCAATCCGACGCTTTAGCTGAAAGCGGACGATGAAGGGAGGAGCCAGCCGATAAAATTTGGTGAAGCCTTTCTAGCCGCTGTAAAACTCCGCCCGCCTACGGACCTCTTCACCTTCACGGCTGACAACAACCCGGACAAGCACCTCCCAAGGTCCTTGACAAGCTCCCACTCGATGAAGAAGGAAGCGAAAGGGGCCGTCGCCTTCAAGCGCATCCGCGACGGCTCGAGGAAGCCACTGAGTGCACTTGATGGGCTCATACAGCGTCAGCACAAACTAAGAAATGGGGAATTCATCCCAGTAGCAGCCGATGGGGGAGCCAGATCGGACAGGGGAAGAGCTCCTCCTTTCCCCATCCGTCTCCTCCGCGACAAGGTCTCCAACACCCCTGGCCACGCCCACGACCGCATCCACGACCACCACCACCACGGCCACCTACGCCGCGGCCACGCTTCGGTGGGCGACCCCTCCCGCGCTTCACCGGCGCGCTCGAGGAACCACCAACATCCTCCTTCTTCGGTGCCATAGCTACGGAAGTGGAAAGAAGAACAGAATATGGAGCAGGATAGAAGAAACAAATGAGCCCGCCCCGCTACTTATACTGGAGCAAAGGGGTATCTCAACCATCGCCGCCGTATTCCCAAGTGACACATGGCAGCCAGCGCGAAGGACACTAACCGCAAAGGACCCGAGATGATCAGATAACCACAGAAAATCCCGGGTGGAGATGCCGAGGAGACAACCAGTACCGGCGCAGGAAGCCAACCAAAACAATTCCGACACCTGGCCACTACGTGCCGCAAGACAGCGAAAGCATACCCGGGGGCTGCGCAACCGCCATGCCGGCTCCGCAGACCTAGACGTTCATCTACATCACCCCGAGTCGGGACTCGGGGGCTGCCACGCCGTCAGCCGGCAGAAATTATTCCCGGGGGCTGCGCAACTGCCAAGCCGGCTCCGCAGACCTGGATGTTCATCTACATCACCCCGAGTCAGGGACTCGGGGGCTGCCACGCCATCAGCCGGCAGAAATTATTCCTGGGGGGCTACGCAGTCGCCAAGCTGGCTCTGCAGACCCGGACGTTCATCTACATCACCCCGAGTCGGGGACTCGGGGGCTGCCACGCCGTCAGCCGACAGAAATCATACCCGGGGGCTGCGCAGCCGCAAAGCCGGCTCCGCAGACCCGAACGTTCATCTACATCACCCCGAGTCAGGGACTCGGGGGCTGCCACGCTGTCAGCCGGTAGAAAGCACACCCGGGGGCTGTGCAGCCGCCAAGCCGGCTCCGCAGACCCAGACGTTCACCTAAATCACCCGAAGTCAAGGACTCGGGGGCTGCCACGCCGTCAGCCGGCAGAAATCACACCCGTGGGCTGTCACACCGCGAAGCCGGCTTCGCAGACCCGGGCACTCATCCAAATCACCCCGAGTCAAGACTCGGGGGCTGCACGCTGCCATGACGGCATCAGGAAACGAAAAATTTCGACCCGACTTGCTACTCAAGCCGACCCGAAATTCGGGGGCTAGGCATGGTGAACATCACCAAATCAAGACACAAATTACTACAGAAAAGCTCAACAACTCCAAAGGCAAAGGTTCTAAAGCAGCAGCAAACAAAGTGGAAACAGATCCACATTACAACAGACAGTAGTCCACGGCAGGCATCAAGCCCAATCAACACAGTAGTTCAAGAAACAGTTCAACAAATACGCCCGGCATCCCGGGGAACAAACGATCTAAGGAAGTGCAGAGTCGGTAGTAGAAGTGACATTTGCAGTTTCAGCATATTCAGTCGGCCAGACTGCTGGAGACGACTCAGCAAGAATGAGCTGTGTCAGGTCGACCGCCTTGGCGATACGCCTAGAGGCCATAAGGATCCCTGGTCATAGACTTCAAGAGAGGTGCCCGTGTGGAAGCCTCCCGTCAGCATATCCACCTTCACATCAGGATACCAAGACATCACAAGGGCCAGCGCAATGTCGGTGCCGCCTTGAGCCTCCATCTCCACTTGTTCATCAATGCCAGCCGGCGCCCCATCAAGACGGATGGACAAATCGTGGAGAGTCTCAGGAACAGGAGCATCCGGCCACAAATTCTCGAGGACGCCGCCAGCCGCTTCCTTCAACGCCTGAAACTCCTGGCCAAACTGAAGAAGGCGAGAGCTGACAGACGACGCAACACCAGCAGCAGCACCAGAATGCTCCGGCAGCACATGCACAGAAGCAGCCGCCTTCCGGACGTGCACGTCCACCTCAGGATAAAAAAGCCTACACATCAAGCCGACAAGGTCATGATGAGAATCATAAACTGAAGATGAAGAAAAACAAAATGCTCCCTGCCAAGGATCGTTTCATTCGCGCGCTCGGCCTCCGACTAGCTGCTTGTTCTCAAGCTCGTGTTCCATGGACGCCAGAACAGTCTGGTCATGGGCATCAATGGCCTCCTTCAACTTGAGCTTCAGATCTTCCCCGTTCTTCCGAAGGATCTCGACCCATCCTGCCTTTGCTTCTCCGTCTTTTGCAATCGCTTCATGTCCTCGCACAGCTGGACGACCTCAAGGCGGCGTTCCTCTGACACGCTCGCCGCAGACTGGAGATCAGCCACAGCCAGCGCATGTGCGGCATCCTTCTGCTTCAGCTTATCATTGAGCACGGTTAGAGGGACGGAAGTCGCCAACTACTTCTCCAAGCTGGCACGAGAGGTAGAATCGCCTAATGAGTTGGAGTCATCATCGAGATCAAGGAACCAAAGGAAAAACTGGAGAACCGAAGAGAAGGAAAGCAGGGAAAGGAAGTCCAACCCTTAGCAGCGTCGAGCTCCCTCTTGAGCGTCGCGATCTCCCTGGTTGCATGATGTCTACTATACGCTTCTATTCTTGTAGACTTGTTGGGCCTCCAAGCGCAGTGGTTTGTAGGACAGCGGCAAATTTCCCTTCCAAGCGCATGATGTCTACTATACGCTTCTATTCTTGTAGACTTGTTGGGCCTCCAAACGCAGTGAGTAACCCAAGGTTTATCGAATCCACGGGAGGAAGAGGTTGAACGTATCCTCTCTCAAGCAATCCTGGAATTAAGATACAAGAAGTCTCTTGTGCCCCCAACACACCTAATACAATGGCTAATTGTATAGGTGCACTAGTTCAGCAAAGAGATAGTAAAATGCAAGTGATATGGATGGTAAAAGGTGATATTATAATTCTGTAAGAAAAATGGCAGCAAGCAAACAAGTGACAAAAGTGACTAAAAACGGTGTATCAATGCTTGGAAACAAGGCCTAGGCTTCATACTTTCACTAGTGACTACTCTCAACATCATTAACATAATTAAACACATAATAGTTCCCACAAAAACACATGCATGGTAGACGTTACTCGGAGATCATTCTTTCGTGGATCAAATAGGATGAGAATTGCATAGGGCTACGAAAAGCACACCTTAAAGTTCGTATTCCACATCTATGGACACTTCATGCTGTCACTATCCGCATCCAAAGATAGTACTAACAAACACCACAACCTATTTCTTGAATAGTCTCTTTCTTCAATAACACAAGCATCAAGAAACCTCATGATCTATTTAATCCAACAATAATAAAGAACAAACTCATGATGAAGATCCCTCCAAGCTTTTATCATTAGAGTCACACACGGCACCCACACTGTCACCGAGATACCGTTATCACAACGGTGACTTCTGAACTTATACTAGATGACACCACTTGAGCAAAATCATATCCATTACACATAGGGAAACATAATGTATTCAACTATACTAACAAAGCTCATGATCACAACGAAGATCACATCATGGGAGAGAGAGATAACCACATAGCTACTTGTATAAGCCTCAGCCCCGGTGAGGGACTACTCCCTCCTCATCACGGGAAGCAGCGGTGTTGATGGAGATGGCTCCGGCAGTCGATCCCCGTCTCGGCAGGGTGCCGGAACAGGACCTTCTGAAACCCCCAAAACTTGTCGGTGATGGCGGCGGAGCTCTGTATCGTATTTGGGAAAATCCTTCGGGGGTTAGGGTTTTTTCGTCGGGAATGATTTTATATGCGTTGGAGGCGGCCGAGAGGTGCCCCACAGGGCAGGGACGGGTCCCACCCACGGGTGGACCCTAGGCCGCGGCCACAGGTCGCCCCTGGCCTGTGGGCTACCCCCTGTGTCGCCCTTTTGGCTCCGGTCTTCATTTGTCCAATAAAAAATCACCGTAAATTTTTGTCCAATTCCGAGAATATTTTCAGAAGTAACTTTCTGCAACAAAAACATGACAAAAATAGGGAACTGGCACTAGGCATCTTGTCAATAGGTTAGTCCAATAAAATGCCTTAAAATGATATTATAAGATGGCAAAAATGTGTGACAATGACATAAAACAAGCATGGATCAATCGAAAAGTATAGATACATTTGACACGTATTAGCATCCCCAAGCTTAACTCCTACTCGTACTCGAGTAGGTAAGTGATAACAAAATAATTTTTGATGAGACATGCAACCAACACAATCTTGATCAAGATAGTAATGTAAAGCATAGGACGTGAATGAAGTGATACAACACAATTGTTTATAGTTGATAGTAAGAAAGCAATGAATAACCAAGTTGAATCATTCAAGCAAACCCTTTCATAAATAGTATGTTAAAGACATGAAAACAATGTGACCCACATATTTGACTAATTCTCAAAGGTAATAGTTCCACAACAAAAGTGTTTGAGAATCAACACAAGGAAGATGTAAGTATTAGCAAAAAGCTTCAACTTCCAACTGCTTATCTTATAGATAAAGTCAATATAAAGATTCATGTTTAATCTGACGATGCAATATGATCAATGATACCCAGGGTCAATGCTATATGTTTGCTTCGGTGGAGATAGAAGGAAAAGGAAAACTGACTCAACATTAAAAGTAAAAGAAAGGCCCATCGCAGAGGGAAGTAGGGATTAGTCATGTGCTAGAGCTTTTTATTTTTATAAAACAGAAGTAAAACAATTTTGAGAGATGCATGCTTTCACCAACGATTTCACAACAGAGAAGCTATCTAGTCCCCCATAACAAGCAAGGATTTTAGACTTGTGAGAGCAGCTGGTTTTAGAGGAACGAGTACATTCCTCTTTCTCCTTGGTTTCACCACTGTCCAATGTTTAGAGCTGATTTCTCAGATTTTTATTGCGCGGAGAAAAATGGTGAGTTGTATTTATATTTTGCTTAAGCTGCTCTCGGGTTGATTCAAGTGAAGACATAAACCATTGACACCGGGTGAAAAGGGGGGGGGGGGAATGACCTTGCTTGTCACAAGTTATATCTAGCTCTCTACTGCTTCCTCATGAGCTTAAAAACAGAGGCACAAAAAGGAGTATTTTGAATATTTTAAAGATAGCACGTGACAAATTTACTTGGAATGGCAAGAAATACCATGCATAGGTAGATATGGTGGACTCAGCTGGCAAGATAGTTTGGCTTTGGGATTTGGATGCACGAGTGAACTCTACACTCAGTACAAATTTTTAGGCTTTGCAAAAATGGTATTTGAAGCAAACATCTAACATTAACCGGTAACAGAGTAACATAAGACATTAGCCTATCATAACCATAAACACTCCATACCATCTCCCTTGTTGACCAAACAGTTCTTTTGATGGAAAGGTTAGCTTTATGAATTAACAACTACGAAACACCACACAGTTTCAAGCTTTTAACTGTATTTCTTTACTAATCAATTACACTCAAATAACCAGCAAGTTTAATCATTCATCTTAATATCTCAAAACAATTGAGAAGCATCCAATATCCACACAATGATCTACAAGACTATGCAGGCTTTCATTTCATTCCAATGTCACATGGATAGCATTTTGTCACTTTGATAATTCAAGCAATTTGTCAAAAAAAAACTCTCCAACAAGTATAAGTGAAGAACAAGAGAGTTTAACATCACAACTAGCAGCCCTAAATAAGATAAAAGCTAAAAGCGAGAGCTTACTAGCAAACAAACCTTCTGCTTCTCCCTTTCCTCCTCCTCCTCTGCTGGGGCTATCCTAGCTCGAGCCGCAGCTTCGATCGCCTCAACCTCCCTCTCTGCCTTCGAATTCCCAGAAGGTGCCAAGCCGGCAGTGGTCGGCCGGCTCGACGCCGAAGACAGCTTCTTTACGGGCAGCACGCCCCGTTTCACGAAGCAGCCTGCCCTCTTGCGAAGGACTTTGCCGCATCCGAGTCGGCGGCCGTCTTCGACCACCTCTCCTTCAAGATCTGCTTGGAAGGTGCCGCCTGAGCCCTCCACGCGACCGCCTCCAGCTCTTTGGTATTATGGGTGGACGGAGGCGGCTTGGAGACTGGCACGGAAGAAGAACCCTCAGAGTTCGGATCGGAACCACTGGAGAGATCTACAACTTCACGTGCGCCGCCGCTGACTTGCTCGGCGACATCGGGCACAGGAAACTTATAGCGGGACGACAGAACCGGAGGAGGAACGTCACGCTCAAGCTCTGAGTCCTCGTAAGCGCTCGAGTCAGAGTGAGTGGCTGCCGAGGGAGCGGGACTCGCCACGACATGGCCGCCATCGCCATCGACATCGGACGACTCGGTGGTGTCTCGCGCCTATCCGCTTGCTCCCCCACATCAGAGGGAGCAGGGGCGTCATCCGACGCCTCTCTGTCCGATGCGGCACCTTCAGCTTCTGCCGCCTGCTTGCCGGAGGCGGCCCTTTCGACAATGGCCACCTGCTCCTCAAAGAGAGGACCCGCCAAATCTTCTTCGAAGAAAACTTCAAAGTCTTCAACTCTTTGAAGCACGCAAAGCTGCAAAGTACGCCAGCCGGATCAAATCACAGCCGGCCAGAAAGAATTTGAGACAAGCACAAGAGCAACAAGGAAAACTAACCTCAGGAGCGCGCTCCGCGCGCGAATATGGCCTTTGACCTAACTTCCAGTTCCTCCCAACCCTGTCGGTGATTGCTGCTATATTAAAATAAGTTGGGTGGTGCCCCAAGCGAAGGCGGAATTGCAGCTAGTAGCAGTTTTCCCTCGTTTAACAAACCGAGGTTTATCGAACCAGTAGGACTTTGAAATCAACAACGAGGTGAATGTTGAAGATCTCTGGCGCTTGACCTTCAACAGACGTGGACCTGCACACACACAACCAAAATACTTTGCCCCCAACGGCGGAAAGGTTGTCAATCTTTCCGGTCTCGCAGAAAACAAAGCTGTTAATTGTATGATGAAATAGATGAAATATGAAAAGTGACCATAGGAGCAATGATGATTAAAAGCAAGTAAATGAGGTTGTAAACAATGTAAAAAGATGGACCGGGGGCCATGGGTTCACTAGTGGAGTCTCTCAAGTAAATAAAATATGCATGTGATGGGTGAACGAATTACAGCTAGGCAATTGACAAGATCATGACACAAACCCAATTTAGCTATGACAAAAAGGACATGATAATATTTATGGACGCATCACGACAAGGAACAAAGACCGTTGAGTCCAACTGCGTCTTTGTCTAAAAAGTCCACCGTGGAATCGCTATCCAGCCTGTCACCCAACGGTATTAAGTTGCAAGCGACAAACAATTGCATTAAGTAAAGTGCATGAAGTAAGCAATACTAATATCAAAAGAGACATTAACACCGCTGTTTTACCCTTAGTAGCAACATCACACCCTCGCCCTTAGACATTTCTGTCACTCGTGCCCAGGAACAAAAGGGGGCATGAACCCACTATCTAGCATAAATACCCTCTCTTGGAGATACACACAATCACTTGGCGAAAGTAACTACGCACATCGGAGAGCATGCAAGAACATAAATTACTCATATAAGAATCATGCACAATCTGAACATAACTTCATAATCCATCGGATCCCAGCAAACACATCACATAGCATTACAATAATCGATCTTGATCATGTTAGGCAGCTCACAAGATCATAAGACATGAAGCACAAGAGAGAGAGACTACCAACTAGCTAATGCCATGGACCCGTAGTCCAAGGTGAGACTAGTCACAAATAATCCCGGAGGAAGGCATGACGATGAAGAGCCCTCCGAGATCGATCTCCCCTCCGGCAGAGTGCCGGGATCAGCTTCAGATTGGACCCAGAACTAGGGTTTTCGGTGATGGCGCATCGGGGTCGAGTTTCTGGAAAATAATGGCCGCCTCGTCATTTTTAGGGTAAAAGGCAATTTATAGCCGTCGGAGGGGGCCGAGGTGAGGTCCCACGGGCAGGGGCGGGCCCCACCCGTGGGTGACCCCCAGGCCGCAGCAGGGGGGCGCCTCTGCCCTGTGGGCCTCCCCTCCGGCTCTCCTTCGGACTGGTACTTCGTCGTGGCAAATAAAAATTCCCCGTAAATTTTCGTCCAATTCCGAAAATATTTCCAGAAATAAATTTCTGAAACAAAAAAATAGCAAAAACAGGGAACTGGCACTTGGCATCTTGTCAATATGTTAGTCTGACAAAATGCATAAAAATGATATAAATGACAGTAAAAACATGTGACAATATCACAAAACTAGCATGGATCACTCAAAAATTATAGATACGTTTGAGACGTATCAGCATTCCCAAGCTTAACTCCTACTCGTCCTCGAGTAGGTAAGTGATAACAAATATTTTTTGATGAGACATGCAACCAACACAATCTTGATCAAGATAGTGATGCAAATCAAAGGATGTGAATGAAGAGATACAAAACAATTGTCTATAACTGATAGCAAGAAAGCAATGAATAAACCAGTTGAATCATCCAAGCAAAATCTTTCATAAATAGTACGTCAAAGACATGAAAACAATGTGATCAACATATTTGACTAATTCACAAGGATAATAATTCCATGACAAAAGTGTTTGAGAATCAACACAAATGAAGATGTAAGCATTAGCAAAGAGCTTCAACTTCCAACGGCTTATCTTATAGATAAAGTCAATATAAAGATTCATGTTTAATCTTGATAATGTAATATGCTCAACGATACCCAGGGTCAATGCTAGATGTTTGCTTTTTGTGGAGATGGAAGGAAAAAGTGAAAACTGACTCAACATTAAAAGTAAAAGAAAGGCCCTTCGCAGAGGGAAGCAGGGATTAGCCATGTGCTAGAGCTTTTTGGTTTTTAAAACAGAAGTAAAATGATTCTGAGGTATGCATGCTTTCGTCAACGACTTCACAACAAAGAAGCTATCTAGTCCCTCATGACAAGCAAGGTTTTTAGACTTGTGAGAGCACCTGGTTCTTAGAAGAGCGAGTCCGCTCTTCTTTCTCCTTGGTTTCACCATTGTCCAATGTTTGGGACGATTTCTCAGATTTGCATTGCGCGGAGGAGAATTGTGAGTTATATTTATATTTTTGCTTAAGATGCTCTCGGGTTGATTCAAGTGAAGACGTAATCCATCAACACCGGGTGAAAGGGGGAAATGAGCTCGCTTGTCACAAGTTATATCTAGCTCTCTACTGCTCCCTCATGAGCTTAAAAACAGAGGCACAAAGAAGAAGTATTTTGAATTTTTAAAGGTAGCACATGACAAATTTACTTGGAATGGTAGGAAATACCATGCATAGGTAGATATGGTGGAGTCAGCTGGCAAGAAAGTTTGGCTCTGGGGATTGGATGCACGAGTGAACCATACACTCAGTACGAATTTTTAGGCTTAGCAAAAAAAAGGTGTTTGAAGCAAACATCTAACAATAACTGGTAACAGAACAACATAAGACATTTACCGGGCATAACCATAAAAAATCTACACCGTCTCCCTTGTTGACCAAACAATTCTTTTGAAGGAAAGATTAGCACTATGAATTAACAACTGTGAAAAACCACACAATTTCAAGCTTTCAACCATATTTCTTTACTAATCAATTCCACTCAAATAACCAGCAAGTTTAAGCATTCAACTTAATATCTCAAAACAATTGAGAAGCATCAAGTATCCACACCATGATCTACAAAACTATGCAGGCTTTTCATTTTATTCTATCATCACACAAACAACATTTTGTCGCATTGAAAATTCAAGCAATTTTTCAACAACAACTCTCCAACAAGTATAAGTGAAGAACAAGAGAGTTTAACTTAACAACTAGCCTCTAAACAAGATAAAAGCTAAAAGCGAGAGCTTATTAGAAAACAGACAGTAGCTAAGAATACTCAAAAAGATATAAGCGAAGCAAAGGAGTATTCAAACGAAAAAGCGGAGCGTGTCTCTCTCCCACACAAATAAAGCTAGGATCCAACAAAGATATGACTAGCAAACAAACAAACAAAACTGAAAGTAAAAAGACGCTCCAAGCATAGCGCATAGTATGTAAAGTGATAAAAACGAAGTTAAACGAAGACGACCTTATGATAGTCGATGAAGATGAGGGGATGCTTTGGGCATCCCCAAGCTTTGACTCTTGATAGTTGTTGATATTCAGAGGGGGTGCCATGGGGGCATCCCCAAGCTTGAGCTCTGATCCATCCTCGATTTCTTCACATTCCTCTCCTTTGGAACTTAAAAACTCCCTTCACACAAAACTTCTCATAATTTGATTAGAGGGTTAGTGCTTATAATTAAAATGCACATGTGTTCAACTCATGAAAAATTGCAAACAAACTTCATTAGACATTAGATACTGTTTACTAAGCCTCAATGTGGCACTGTAACACTAGAGTATCACATATGACGATGGTAAAGAGACAAATGCAAAATAAAAGCAGAATCTGTCAAAATCTGAACAGTCTGTAAAGATCGAATTTTTTGAGGCACTTCTGCAGCTCAAATAAAAAAACTTAAAACTAACCAATGATAGATAAAATCATCAGGCTTGCTGTCAAACATTATCAGAAAAAGATAAAATCCTGGCGATTTTAGGATTTTCGTGCAACAGGCGCACAGAATCTGTTTTTGGACAGCAACACAATACCTCGCACTTTCAATGCATTAGAGGCTAAACTTGGCACAAAAAACCAAAAGAAAAAGATACAATGAAGTTTCTACAGAGGTAATAACTTCATGACTCAAGAAAATCAAAAAGCAAACTGAAAATAAAAGATGGGTTGCCTCCCAACAAGCGCTTTTCTTTAACGCCTTTTAGCAACTTGCCACAAAAAACAAAAAGAAAAAGATACAATGAAGTTGCTACAGAGGTAATAACTTCATGACTCAAGAAAATCAAAAAGCAAACTGAAAATAAAAGATGGGTTGCCTCCCAACAAGCGCTTTTCTTTAACGCCTTTTAGCTAGGCGCAATACCAAATATCAAGTTTTTTCGGGATCAAGGGCATCATCATTCTTATCAAATTCATGAATTGTGGAACTTGGAAAAGGACCTCCAGCAATACTATTAGTACCAACAATTGGTGGAGCAAAAGTAGTTTTACCCACTAGGGCTCCTCCCTTAAAATCCTTGGAAATTTGAGCTTCCTTCACCATCCTCAACTCCTCTTTTCCTGCAAATGATGTATTAATTTTAGTAGTATTCTTTGGCACAAATATAAATTTAGGTACTTTGGGGGTCGAAGCGTCTCTCTTTTTAAATTTAGATGGAGAAAAGGGTGCTCCCGAGGTATCAATTGCTTCCCCCAATTTATCAATTCGATTAATAGCTCTTGTAGCTTCAAGGGACTTAATACTTTTAGCAATGTCTTTTAGGCACCCATCAAGCTTGTTAATACCATCAAGAATTCCCTTATCTATTTCTCTTATCATATCCACACTTGGTACATTATCTTCTATAACTTCTATCCTTTGCATGACATGTTCTAAAGTGATTTCAATTTTACGATCATTAGTTTGTGGAATCCCCACAAGACCCTCTATAACATTAAAAGCTTCCAAAGCATTAATTCCTAGGAAGTTTCCACCTGTGATAGTATCTAGGACATACCTATACCAACTTGTAATGCCAATATAAAAATTTCTAAGGAGAACAGTGGCCAATGGTTTTTTAGCGAATCTATGACGAGCATCATTAATTCTGTACCAAGCATCTTTCAAACTCTCCCCACCTCTTTGTTTGAAGGTGAGGACTTCGGACTCGGGTTTCTCAACAGGAGGAAAAGAACTAGTCATGAAGATAAGATAAAATAACAAGACAGGAATAAAGACTATACTAATTTTTTTTGGGTTTTAAAATTTTGAAATAGGAAAATAAACTAAACGAGATATAAAGCAAGCAAGACAAAAACAAAGTAAAGAGATTGAGAGTATGAGACTCCCCTTGCTGTAGCTCCAAAGTCCCCGGCAACGGCGCCAGAAAAGAGCTTGCTGCTGTATTAAAATAAGTTGGGTGGTGCCCCAAGCGAAGCCGGAATTGCAGCTAGTAGCAGTTTTCCCTCGTTTAACGAACCGAGGTTTAAATCAACAACAAGGTGAATGTTGAAGATCTCTGGCACTTGACCTTCAACAGACATGGACCTACACACACTCAACCAAAATACTTTGACCCCAACGGCGGAAAGGTTGTCAATCTTTCCGGTCTCGCAGAAAACAAAGCGGTTAATTGTATGATGAAATATGAAAAGTGACCAGAGGAGTAATGATGATTAAAAGCAAGTAAATGAGGTTGTAAACAATGTAAAAAGATGGACCGGGGGCCATGGGTTCACTAGTGGAGTCTCTCAAGTAAATAAAATATGCATGTGATGGGTGAACGAATTACAACTAGGCAATTGACAAGATCATGACACAAACCCAATTTAGCTATGACAAAAAGGACATGATAATATTTATGGAGGAATCATGACAAGGAACAAAGACCGTTGAGTCCAACTGCGTCTTTGTTCTAAAAAGTCCACCGTGGGATCGCTATCCAGCCTGTCACCCAACGGTATTAAGTTGCAAGCGACACACAATTACATTAAGTAAAGTGCATGAAGTAAGCAATACTAATATCAAAAGAGACATTAACACCACTGTTTTACCCTTAGTAGCAGCAGCAAACCCTCGCCCTTAGACGTTTCTGTCACTCGTGCCCAGGAACAAAAGGGGGCATGAACCCACTATCTAGCATAAATACCCTCTCTTGGAGATACACACAATCACTTGGCCAAAGTAACTACGCACATCGGAGAGCATGCAAGAACATATATTACTCATATAAGAATCATGCACAATCTGAACATAACTTCATAATCCATCGGATCCCAGCAAACACATCACATAGCATTACAATAATCGATCTTGATCATGTTAGGCAGCTCACAAGATCATAAGACATGAAGCACAAGAGAGAGAGACTACGAACTAGCTACTGCCATGGACCCATAATCCAAGGTAAGACTACACACAAATCATCCCGGAGGAAGGCATGACGATGAAGAGCCCTCCGGGATCAATCTCCCCTCCGGCAGAGTGCCGGGATCAGCTTCAGATTGGACCCCGAACTAGGATTTTTGGTGACGGCGCGTCGGGGTCGAGTTTCTGGAAAATAATGGCCGCCTCGATGTTTTTAGGGTAAAAGGCAATTTATAGGCGTCAGAGGGGGCCGAGGTAAGGTCTCACGGGCAGGGGCGGGCCCCACCCACGGGTGACCCCCAGGCCGCGGCAGGGGGGCGCCTCTGCCCTGTTGGCCTCCCCTCCGGCTCTCCTTCGGACTGGTACTTCGTCGTGGAAAATAAAAATTCCCCGTAAATTTTCGTCCAATTCCGAGAATATTTCCAGAAGTAAATTTCTGACACAACAAGACAGCAAAAACAGGGAACTGGCACTTGGCATCTTGTCAATAGGTTAGTCCGACAAAATGCATAAAAAATGATATAAATGACAGTAAAAACATGTGACAATATCACAAAACTAGCATGGATCAATAAAAAATTATAGATACATTTGAGACGTATCAGTGATCACGACGGCGGCCCAGCCACGCATCTCCTCCAGCGGCAAGGCTTCCAAGCTGATACGGGTGGGATCCCTAATCCCGGAATAGAAACACATCTTGTGCTTCCCCGCCCGTAGCGGGAACACCCGACGAGACATCCAAGCCAGAGTCAAGTCTGTGGATGTCAAGACGGCGTCCACCAGCACCCTCAGCCAGCCCATCTGAGTCTCCTCCAGAGCCTCATCAACAAGAACCTTCCGGCTCCAGGACCTGGATGCAGGCAGCACATTGGAGAAAGCAAGCAGCCGAATCCGGTCCGTCTCCGTGAGATTCCGGACATAGAAGTAGGTGTTCTGCCACTTCTTAACGGAGTCGGGAAGATGGATTTTGGGAAGAATGGAGTTCTTCGTGTAGATGGAGACGCTGCCGCACTCACGCAGTTTCCCGTCGGTGGTCTGCGCCCGAATGTAAAAGAGCATGCTTAAGTTCTCCACGCAGGGCCAGATGCCCAAATACGCTTCGCACTGTGTGATGAAGCATGCGAGCTGCGTAATGCTATTGGCCCGCAGATGGTGAAGTTGCAGGCCATAGAAGTTCAGGAACTGCGAGAGGAAGGGGCTCACCGGTAGCCCTAATCCCCTCGCCAGGTGCGAGGAGAACACCACGAACTCGTCCACCCTCTGGTCCGGCGAGATCTCATCCGGGCCGGGAGCGTGCGTTCCCACTTCCTCCTTTGAACCGAGGAACCTCCTCCGGCGGAGCCTCCTGAGTCCCGGGCCGTCCACACAGGAGCCTATCCAGGCGCCTGAACTCACCATTGATCCCTGATTCCCCGTCGAAAGGTGGACGATGCCGGCGGAGATGAAGACGTGAAGAAGAAGAAGAAGAAGAAGAAGAGGAGGATGAAGAGCACAGGAATAAGTTTGGCAGGAGGGCGCGAGAATGGGGAACGGTAACCAGAGCCGTTCCCCCTCCTTTCCCCTTTAAAGGAAAACATGGCGGAATGGCCGCCTCCCACTGCGCTTCCTGGCGCACGATCTCGACCGTTTCCTCCGCAAAAGATCCCGCCAATTGATGGTTGCCGCAGAAGATCCCGCATGGCGAAGCCGAGGAGACGTTCCTCTCACCTCGGACAGAGAACCGCCAGTCAAGCGAGATGTGGGAACGTGGCTGACACGAGCGACGATCCGCGTCCTCAAGCCACCCTAACAAAATCGTCAAAGTCTTCAAATTCCGGCTGCACGCAGCCGGCCAAGTCGTCTTCAAGATCTTCAAGCAAGCCGGCTACTCTCAGCCGGATCCTTCGACCTCAACAATACACAACAAAAATCGGGGAAAGCTCGCGAAGCCTTCCTAGCAAGCAGACAAGCCTCCACGAGCTCGGGGGCTAGTGTTGGGGAGATAACCCACAGATACCCTCAAGGCGACCACGTCCCAGACTGTTCAAGCCGGCCAAGTCAAGGCGGCCAAGTCTATCCGGTTGGAGAGCAGCCGGACCTACCAACCGACAGGTCCGTACAAGTGGGCTAGCCCCACACAACCGTTGCTGATGAACAGTAGGCCCTGTCGGGCATTACCTCTACACGTCATGATGCTCCAGTTCAAGCCGGATCGTACTGTCGATGATGTCATAGGAGTAATCTTGTAATATCCTTGTAAACCCAAAACCCTAGCCCGCTGCCTTTATAAGGCGGGCTAGAGCTCCTTCCGAGGGGCAAGTAAGAAGAGCACTTAGACGATCGCCATCTTCTTCTTCCACCTCTAGCCGGCTGAGCAACCAAGCCGGCTTTCACCCGAAACACAGCTCCAGGAGCACCATTGTAGACCGAGTTCTTGTGATCAAGCAATAGAAAGAGACTAAGCAGGATGTAGGGGTGTTACCTCCTCAAGAGGGCCCCGAACCTGGGTACATCACGTGTGTTTGCCGTGCTTGTTACCCAATCCCGCGCGAGCAGCATTGTCACCTCGCTCCACATCTTTTCCATCTCCGATGGACATGTCGTTGAAGCCACCACGACAAGTGAGGTCCGGCACTTCCTTTCGTACAGAGCCTCGAACGGTGACATTTTCAAGCTGCTCTGATGGCTACTGTTGTAGGAGAATTCTACGTAGGGTAAGCTGTCTTCCCAACCGGCTCCGTAGGAGAGTACACATGAGCGGAGCATATCCTCTAGGATTTGGTTGACTCGTTCAGTTTGCCCGTCAGTTTGAGGGTGATAAGCCATGCTGAAGGATAGTCCTGTCCCCATAGAACGGTGCAAGCTTGTCCATAACTTAGAGGTGAATTGGGTACCTCTATCTGACACGATGGTCTTTGGTACGCCGTGAAGCTTGACAATCTTGTTTACGTAGAGTTGAGCGAGCTGGTCAGACCGATGAGTGGTCTTGACAGGAATGAAGTTGGCCACTTTGGTTAGGCGATCGACAATGACCCATATAGAGTCATTCCCCTTGCTAGACTTGGGGAGTCTGACGATGAAGTCCATGCAGATATTGTTCCACTTCCATTCAGCTACCTTGAGAGGTTGGAGGAGTCCTGCCGGTTTCTGGTGCTCGACCTTGACTAAGTTGGAGGTGTTGCAGCAGGTGACATGGTACGCAATTTCTTTCTTCATGCTCGCCCACCAAAATATTTGCTTCAGATCCTGGTACATCTTGGTACTTCCGAGGTGAATGGAATAGGCGGACTCATGGGCTTCCTTGAGGATCTTTTGTTTTAGTGCAATGTCATCGGGTACACAAAGGAGGTTTCCATAACGGAGTATGCCATGGTCGTCCTCTGAGAATTCCTTAGCCTTCCCTAAAGGAATCTTGGCCCTAATCTCCGCTATGCCCGGGTTGTTGGTTTCCCGATTTTTTTTTCTTCCTCAAGATCGGGCTTCACTTCCAAGGTGCTCAAGTAGGCCTAATTCCCTACGCACAGATTTAGTTTGGCGAACTCACCTTCAAGACTTGGCGGTAAGGTAGTGGATTTCCGGCTTAGTGCATCCGCCACGATGTTGGCTTTTCCGGGGTGGTAGTGAATTCCGAGGTCATAGTCTTTTATCAATTCCAACCACCTCCTTTGCCTTAGGTTGAGGTCGGGTTGGGTGAAGATATACTTCAAACTTTTATGGTCAGTGTAGATTTCACACCTTCGGCTGACAAGGTGGTGTCTCCATGCCTTCAAGGCATGGACGACGGCCGCTAACTCCAATTCATGGGTGGGGTAGTTTGACTCGTAAGTCTTGAGTTGCTTGGACGCGTCATCGTTACGGCTCCCAGTCCATCCCGAGGAAGGCGTCAGTACGGCTCCCAGTCCACTTCTCGAGGCATCACAGTAAACGGTGAAGTCCTTGGTGTCATCGGGTAACACGAGTATCGGGGTTGTGGTCAACCGGGTTTTTAATTCCTCGAAGCTTGACTGACATTCGGCGGTCCAGGTGTACTTTCGGTTCTTCTTCAATAGGTCGGTCATGGGCTTGGCTATCTTTGAGAAATTCTCGATGAACCTCCGGTAATATCCTGCCAGTCCCAAGATGTCGTGTCTTGGATCACGGACACCGTGAGTAAAGGATACTTCCTTTTTAGGTTCGGTATGGGGCGCAGAGGAGGCCGAAGATCGTCTTCCGCTCGGGGGCTTCGCTCGATGCTCGAGATCTACGTACTAGCAAGCATCACAGAGACACAAGGAGTTTACCCAGGTTCGGGCCGCCCGGAGGCTAACAACCCTACTCCTGCATGTCTGGATTGAGAGGTGTATCATGGTGTAGCTTTACAATGGTGGTCGCCCACCTTTTCCAGAGAGGGCGGACAGAGGCTGACAGCTTTTCCGCCTCTGCACCCCTTTGGCGCCTCCGTCTTCTTGGTGCCCAAGTCTTCTAGGAGCTTCCAGCCGGAGCTGGCAAGCTTTTCCTCTTGGCGCGGTGGAGGTTGGTTCCCGGGGGTGAGCCTGGCCTCCTGCCGGACGTAGGGGTCCCCGGGACCTCCGTGCCTGCTTCCGGGTCGAGGGGGCCCCGGAGGGTCCCCGAGTCCTTTGCCTTGGTTGTCGATGCAGCGCGTGTCGGGACGCCGCGGGGCAGATGGGGGGGGGCCCATCTGCCAGTCTTGAGCCTTTGCCTTGAGTGCCTCTTTTGGTGGGCCCATGTGCGATGGACCCACTTTGACCGCATCAGGGGAACCCCATGTTCCACTGTTGCGAAAGTAGCCCCTGGACATAGTCCCGGCGGCCACGCCCTTCTGCCGCCGGGGCTATGACCAAAAAGAGTCAAAGTGGGTCCCCGGCGTCAGGTCTTGATCATCTTGTCACATCCTCCTGAGCCGCGCACTACGGAGGTGCGCGCCCCACGGGTCTCGAAGTTATCCACCCGGTGGAGTAATTGCGCGAGCCTCCTCGATTCTCGGTAACGGAGAAAGCGAGGAGACGGCCGCTGAGGGCGCACCTGAGCCTTCTTAAAGGCAGGGATACCTCTCAGGATCTTCATTCGTCTTGATTCTGATGTAGGGCTAGGCCCGATCTTCACGGATTTGAGGGGGAAACGGGGATGAACACGAGGAACACGAGGGGAAACGAGGGAGATTCGTGGGCAAAACACAAGGATAACTAGCAAATCCTGCTAAGAACTCCACCCAACAACAAACCCTCAAAAAGGTAGCCTTTGGATCGAAGAATCAAAGCCAAACTTACTCTTGTTGAAACCGATTGCTCTTACCGGCCGGTCCACCGATCCAATAGAATCACCGCAGTGAAAGATTGGTTTGCACTACTAGAGACACCGCAGTGAAAGAGTAGCAATAACAAGATCTACCTCAACGAGGCACCCTAGCTACGAGGGAGGAGGAGCATAGCTCTCACAAGTCTCAGATTCAGTCTGGCCTCGAAATGGGGAAAGTGGAAAGCTATTTATAGTCTATTACAAAACGGGCAGGGAAAGCGGGGAACCGGCCTAGGGGCCGGCCTAGGCCGGCCTGGAGGCCGGCTGGCTCTGGCGGGGATCCGGCCTGGGGGCCGGCCTAGGCCGGCCTGGAGGCCGGCCGGCTCAGGTGGATGACCGGCCTGGGGGCCGGCCTAGGCCGGCCTGGAGGCCGGCTGGGAGGCCGGCGCGTGGGCCGGCGGCGTCGGGATGTGGCCCGGCCTGGGGGCCGGCCTGGGCCGGTATGGAGGCCGGCGGCTTCGGGTGGGTGCCCGGCCTGGAGGCCGGCCTGGGCCGGCTGGGAGGCCGGCGGCTTCGGGTTGGTGCCCGGCCTGGAGGCCGGCCTAGGCCGGCTGGGAGGCCGGCCACCCAGTCTTCGCTCCTTCCCTCCTCTTCTTGTCCATCTGCTTGGGTCTCCTCTTGGTCATCTCCTTGACTCCATTGTGGGCCATCAACCGGGTGGATCCTGAGTATGCACAAGGTACCGGCATGAAGTAGCAACCCATTCAAAGGAAGGTCAAGATCACACATCGAGAGGAGCGAGGTCACCTTTTCATGAAGAGCCTTGACTCTTGATCTTGTCATTGGGCCATTTGGCATGGTGTCCATGGTGTTGTCCACGTGTGGGGCTACATCATCTCCCCCCCCTTCGGAAAGAGTCGTCTTCGACTCGTCATCCTCTTGAACGCTTGCATCTCCGTGGAAAGGGGATAGGTCGGCGACGTTGAACGTGTCATGCACCAAGTACTTTGAGGTTGGTATGTCGATCTTGTATGCGTTGTCGTTGATGCGCTTGAGCACTCTGAAAGGTCCGTCACCGCGAGGAGCAAGCTTGGATTTCCTTTCATCCGGAAAACGGTCCTTGCGGAGGTGTAGCCACACAAGGTCTCCTTCTTCGAATACCATGGGCCTCTTCAACTTGTTGATCTTGGTGGCTTGGCGCTTTGTGTGCTCCTCTAGAGTTGCTCGTGTTGACTCATGTAGTGTCTTCATGTAGTCGGCTCTTTTGTCGACGTCCATGTCGGTGCGCTCGTGTAGAGGAAGTGGTAGGATGTCTAGGGCGGTGTTGGGGTTGAACCCATAGACAACCTCAAACGGGCTTCGCTTGGTCGCCCGGTGGGAGGCACGGTTGTAGGCGAACTCGGCGTGCGGTATGCATTCCTCCCAACCCTTGATGTTTGGCTTGATTAATGCGCGAAGGAGAGTTGATAAGCTTCGATTCACCACCTCGGTTTGGCCGTCGGTTTGTGGGTGGTAAGCGGTGGAGAAGAGGAGCTTGACTCCTAGCTTTGCCATCAATGCCTTCCAAAAGTAGCTTGTGAACTTGACATCGCGGTACGAAACAATGGTCTTCGGCACTCCATGTAGACGAACGATTTCCCTAAAGAACAAAGTTGCAATGTGTGAAGCATCGTTGGTCTTATTGCAAGGAATAAAGTGTGCCATTTTCGAGAAGCGATCGACAACAACAAATATGGAATCTTTGCCATTCTTTGTGCGAGGTAATCCTAAGACGAAATCCATGCTAATGTCGGACCAAGGTGTGTGTGGTATTGGTAAAGGCATATAAAGGCCATGAGAGTTCAATGTGGACTTAGCTTTGAGGCAAGTTGGGCAACGGCGCACCAAGCGCTCCACATCACGCGTCATCCGTGGCCAAAAGTAGTGTGTAGATAGCATGGCGAGTGTCTTGTCACGTCCAAAGTGTCCCATTAGTCCTCCACTATGTGATTCCTGTAGAAGTAACAAACGGAGCGAGGACTCGGGAATGCATAGTTTGTTAGCCTTAAACAAGAAACCCTTGTGCAAGTAGAAATCATCGCAACCTTTGTCAATTGTGCACTTGGTAAATATAGGACCAAAGAAAGAATCGGAAGCATAGAGTTCTTTAAGGTCATCAAGACCCAAAACATTGATTTCAAGTTGGGTGAGTAAGATCATCTTGCGGGAAAGAGCATCCGCAACGATATTGTCCTTGCCTTTTTTGTACTTCACCACATAGGGAAAAGACTCGATGAATTCAACCCATTTGGCATGCCTTTTGTTCAAATTGGCTTGGGTTTTCAAATATTTCAAAGATTCATGATCGGAATGGATAACAAACTCTTTGGGCCAAAGGTAGTGTTGCCACACTTCCAAAACACGTACTAAGGCATAGAGTTCCTTGTCGTAGATTGGGTAGTTTAGGCGAGCACCATCAAGTTTTTCGCTATAATAGGCAACGGGACGGCCACATTGCATGAGGACGCCACCGATGCCAAGGCCACTAGCGTCACACTCAAGTTCGAAAGTTTTGGAGAAATCCGGTAAAGCAAGTAAAGGAGCTTCGGTCAATCTCTTCTTGAGTTCATTGAAAGCCGATTCTTGAGCATTGCCCCAAATGAAGGGTACATTCTTTTTGGTAAGCTCATTCAAGGGGCAAGCAATTGTGCTAAAATCTTTCACAAAGCGACGATAAAACCCAAACAAACCAAGAGCACTACGAAGTTGAGCAAGATTAGTTGGCGGTGGCCAATTTGTGATTGCCTCAACCTTAGAGGTGTCAACTTCAATCCCTTTTGAAGAAACCACATAACCCAAGAATACAAGCTTGTCGGTGCAAAAGGTGCATTTCTTGAGATTGGCAAAAAGCGAAGCATTACGAAGGGCCAACAAAACTTGCTTCACATGGTCGACATGTTCATGCAAGGATTTGCTATAAACAAGGATATCATCAAAGTAGACAACCACAAACTTGCCAATGAAAGTCCGCAAGACGTGATTCATAAGACGCATAAATGTTGAAGGAGCATTTGAAAGACCAAAGGGCATGACAAGCCACTCATAAAGACCAAGTTTTGTTTTAAATGCGGTTTTCCATTCATCTCCTTCATGCATACGGATTTGGTGATAGCCACTTTTTAAATCAATTTTGGAGAAAATAGTGGCACCACTAAGCTCATCTAGCATGTCATCAAGTCGTGGGATAGGATGTCGATACCTCACCATGATATTGTTGATGGGACGGCAATCCATGCACATTCGGAGTGTGTCGTCTTGCTTGGGGACGAGGATTACCGGAACGGCGCACGGACTCAAGCTTTCACGAACATGTCCCTTGGCGAGGAGTTCTTGAATTTGGCGCTCGATCTCCTTCGTCTCCTCGGGGTTGGTGCGGTATGGCGCTCTATTGGGTAGAGGGGCGCCGGGAATGAGGTCGATGCGATGCTCGATTCCACGTAGGGGAGGAAGGCCTTGAGGAAGCTCATCCGGAAAGACATCTTTGAATTCCTGCAAGATAGACAACATAGACGGAGGAACTTGGGTTAAGTCGTTAGTGTCTTTGCCATCTCCTTTGCATAAGAGCACGAAGTGGAAAGTGGATGGGTTTGCTCTCACTTCTCTCATCTCACTTTTGGTGGCTAACAAGACTACGCCGGGACTCACTCTTTTCCCTTTTTCACTCATATTTGGCTTGTGGCTCTCACTCACGTGAATGTGGTTCGCTCTCTCACCACTCAACTCACTAGGGGATTGTTTTTCTTGCGCTCTTACAATTGTCTTGGCGTTGTCGGCGATGATTTGGCTTGGAGTCATTGGGCGGAGCACTAGGATCTTATTGTTCCATTTGAAGCTATAGTAGTTGGTGCGCCCATCATGAGTGGCGGCCTTGTCAAATTGCCAAGGGCGGCCAAGAAGTAAGTGGCAAACCGACATTGGTACCACATCACAATCCACCGTGTCCTCGTAAGAGCCAATCTTGAAGGATACTTGAACCGTGTGTTGGATCTTCACGGTGCCGGAGTCACTAAGCCATTGCACATGGTAAGGATTGGGGTGCTTCTTGTACGTCAAGTTGAGTTTCTCACATAGCTCCTTGCTTGCCAAGTTGTGACAACTCCCACCATCAATGATTACCTTGATTGATTTGCCGTTGATGCCGGCCTTGGTTTGGAACAAGTTGCATCTTTGAGCGTCATCACCTTGGTTGATTGTAGTCAAGACTCGAGTGACAACTAGAGTGGGGTTGGGGTCACCATCACAATAGATGTAGTCATCGTCGTCATCCAAGCTTTGCATCGTGGCCACCTTGTTCAATGCGTGGTACTCATCTTCACTCATGGACTCATAGTCTCCATTTTCATTGACTATCATCACCTTCTTGTTGGTGCATTCAAATGACTTGTGCCCTTGACCTCCACACTTGTAGCAAGTGATATATGACTTGACGGCTTGTGGTGAGGGCGTCGTCTTCTTGGAAGTGGTAGTGGGTTGCGGTGTAGCACTTTTGGCATTGCCTTGGGCTTGGACTTGAGTCATGGGTTGTGTTGATGATGAAGCTCTAGTGGCGAAGAAGGACTTGGCCTTGACATACTTGAGCTCTTCGGCGACTTGGCGCTCGGCCTTCATGGCTTGATGCACGAGCTCAACAAGGTTCTCATAAGGTTGGAATTCCACTATCTTCTTGATGGGGTACGTGAGGCCGTTCAAGAAACGTGCCATTGATTGTTCCTCGGACTCTACAATGTGTGCACGGGAGAGAGTGGACTCCATCTCCTTGTAGTACTCGTCGACCGTCTTGATACCTTGCTTGAGTTCTTGTAGCTTCTTGAACAAATCGCGTGCATAGTGATGTGGCACAAAGCGCTTGTGCATTTCCTTCTTCATGTCATTCCATGTGTCTATTGGGTCTTCAAAGGATGCTTGGAGTTGTTCCCACCATAGTTGCGCATAGCCTTCAAACTCGAGGGATGCGAGGTCAACTCGTTTGTCTTGCGGCACCTTGTAGACTCGAAATAGCTTGGAGACCTTGGATTCCCATGCTATGTAGTCCTCCGGGTCGTTGGTGCCGTGGAACTTAGGAATGACGAGCTTGGGAGGATTGAAGCGGTTCTTGTGATCATCCTCATCATCATCATCATGGTGGCGATGGCGGTCTCGGTGACGATGCCTTGGATGGTGGTGTGGAACATAATCCTCGTCATCTTCAATATCAACATGATTGTCGGCCAATGGCACTCGGCGGGCTCGATGTGGAGGGAGATCATGACGATGATGTCGATTGTCCTCATGGCGGTGTGGGGGATCCAAATTATCATTTGGAATTGGAATTTCTTGTCGATGGCGATCTTGATGTTGATGATGGTGTACGATCGCCTGGGGGTGCGGCTCTTCTTGACGATGTTGGTCTTGGTGTTGTTGAGGATCCATGTTCACTTGTTGATTAGGTATCTCTTGGCGATGGCGCTCTTGGCGATGGCGATGCCCTTGATCATTCTCACTCCGTGCGTGGCTTCTTGCGGTGGAGTGGCGAGAGCTTCGCGAACTTGACCTTGAAGAGTGTCGACGATCTCGTTCGAGGAGCTCTTGGATTTGAGCGAAGCGCTCATTGTTTTCACATTGAGCGGCTTGATGGCGCTCCTCATACCGACGGAAGTTGTCGTCAATGTACCGCCTAAGGGCCTCCGCTTGTTTGCCGAAGTCGACGTCTTGTTCTTCCCTAGCCATGAGAAGCAAACACAAGTGATATGTGGAATATGTGGTGGCTAAAAACCGCTCTTACCTTTGGTTGATAATATTGGACAAGTGGGCTTGCCGTCCGAGACAATGGTGTCACAAGAGTAAAAGTGTTTGATTAGCAATCCAAAAGCGACCCACACACACACTTATGAGGAGCTTGGGTATGGTAAAGTGGCAAGAAATCGAAACGAAACCAACAAAAAGGCTATTGCAAAAAGTGGAGGATAACCACAAAGACCACGAAACAAAAGAGACTAACCACACTATCCGAGAAACAAAAGAGACTCACACGTGGAGACAAACGTGGATGGTGCGACTATAGGGAGGAGCAACTTGGACCTAACGAAGACTATGCTCGTGCCGCACCACCTCTCGAAGGACAACTAGCTCAAGTGTATGTGAAGGAGCACCCGATTTGCACAAGTGTACCCATTTATCTATTGGTAAGTGGAGCTTGAGGATAACTAGGATCACGGCTCGGCTTTTCTCTTTTTTTTTTTAATCTTTTCTATTTCTCTTTTGCTTTATGCTTTTGCCCGAGCCGAGTCCGCTACAACTAGATGCTCACAAGATGATGATATGGTTACTTGGTGTCACACAAGTGCAATGCTCACACTATGAAGAGCTAGCTCCTAGGAAAAAGTTTCGCGAAATGGAAAGGGATGTGTCGGAAGCTATACCTTTGATGTCGTCGAGGTAGCGATGAAGCGACACGAAGATGAAATCGGTGAATAGTCGTGCGGCGGTAGCACCGGCCGAACGGGCGGTAAGACCGATTGCGGGCGGTAGTAACGGCCGTTCGGACGGTAGTACCGCCGGCGACGAATTACGCGGCACGTGATATGGCTAAGGTAGTCCGATCTTTCGATGAGATGAGATACGTCGATTCTGGTGGAGTTCGACCTTGGCGATCCGACTTCCACGTACAAGTACGCAGCGCCTATGCAATCGCTAAACCAATCTCCGTGAGTTACCAACCTTGCAGCAGCACGATCGGCCTGACCAAAAAGGTCTAGTTCTACCTGCGATCGAGAAACAAGTAAGAACCGAAATTGCAATCACGAAATTGCGGATGAAAGATGAGCTTTATTTAAAAGGTGGGATTCCGAGAAGCGGTCTTGATCTGGTCGTTGAACACAAACCGAGTACACGAAGTTGCGGCAGTTGGCTAACTTTTAACTAAACAAAATCCGAGTCTAAAGGACGACCTAACGGGGGTATATAAGGAGGAGAGGTGTGGGATTTCGTCCAGCCATGGGGTGGCGGCCGAATCCTACCCTAGGAAGGCTTTCCTCCTTAGATACGGACTCTAAAACTGCCTATTAAAAGGTATCTCGAAAATACATGGGCCTGGCCCAAAAACGAGGTGGCGCAGCACCTAAGAAAAGCCTTGGACGAAATTCATTAATTGATATCTTCTAAAATTCGTCCAAGCCTTCAAGCATCTTTATGGTGGCTTCAAATCACGGTAGTCTCCATTGGTAGCATCATCATCTCCGTTGGTTGTACTCCTGCTGCCATCTCCTCCAACGTACATGCTCCATAGCTTGTCCCTCTCATCCATGCTTGGTCCATCATTCCTAAGAGAGACAAACACATTTGATTTAGGCAGCATCATATTCTCATGAATATTAGGACTAGCTTGTAAGAACGAAAGTACCTGTTGATTAAGTTGACGTGCACGAGCTCTTGTCATAGGTCCTTGTAATGTAGGTGGTGTAGTAGTGGCGGTTGCATCTATAGCAGGGATGTCCTCATCATCCTCCCCTTCTTGAATTGAAGTCGTCCTCGACGCCATCTCATCATTCTCTCCCAAATATGGCTTCAAATCTGCAACGTTAAATGTGGGACTAACCCCAAAATCTGCAGGCAACTCAAGTTTATATGCATTATCATTTATTTTCTCTAACACCTTAAAAGGACCATCAGCTCGTGGCATTAACTTGGACTTGCGCAAATCAGGAAAACGATCTTTGCGCAAATGTAACCAAACAAGATCTCCAGGTTCAAACACAATTTTCTTTCTCCCCTTATCCACATACATTTTATATTTTGCATTCATGCGTTCAATATTTTCTTTAACAGTGGCATGCAACTTTAACACCAAATCAGCACGTTGTGTAGCATCTAGATCATTTGGCACCGATGATGGAAGAGGCAATAAATCAATAGGTGCACGAGGAACAAAACCATACACAACCTCAAAAGGACACATTTTAGTAGTAGAATGCATGGAACGATTGTAAGCAAATTCGATATGAGGCAAGCATTCTTCCCACTTTTTTAAATTCTGTTTTAAAACAGCCCTTAACATAGTAGACAAAGTTCTATTAACCACTTCAGTTTGCCCATCAGTTTGGGGATGACATGTAGTACTAAATAGCAACTTAGTTCCCAACTTTGCCCATAAGCATCTCCAAAAATGGCTAAGAAATTTAGTGTCACGATCTGAAACTATAGTATTTGGCACACCATGCAAACGAACAATTTCACGAAAGAACAAATCAGCAACATGTGTGGCATCATCAGTTTTGTGACAGGGAATAAAGTGTGCCATTTTCGAAAATCTATCCACAACAACAAAAATACTATCCCTCCCCTTCTGTGTGCGAGGCAATCCCAAAACAAAGTCCATAGAAATATCCTCCCAAGGCACACTAGGGACAGGAAGAGGCATATATAAACCATGTGGATTAAGACGTGACTTAGCTTTTTGACATGTTGTGCAGCGGCCAACAAATCTCTCAACGTCCCGACGCATCCGTGGCCAAAAGAAGTGTGCAGCAAGGACGTCCTCTGTTTTCTTCACACCAAAATGACCCATCAATCCTCCTCCATGTGCTTCCTGCAACAACAAAAGACGAACGGAACTATCTGGAATGCAAGTTGTTAGCGCGGAACACAAATCCATCATTGAGGACGAATTTGTTCCAAGTTCTCCCTTCTTTACAATTCTGCAACACATCTTTGAAATCAACATCATGTATATATTGTTCTTTAATGGTTTCCAATCCAAAATTTTGAAGTCAAGCTGAGACAACATAGTATAGCGTCGTGATAAAGCATCAGCAATAACATTGTCTTTACCCTTTTTGTGTTTAATGACATAAGGAAAAGACTCAATAAATTCAACCCACTTAGCATGACGACGGTTCAGTTTTGCTTGACTACGAATATGCTTTAAAGATTCATGATCAGAATGTATAACAAATTCTTTAGGCCATAAATAATGTTGCCAAGTTTCTAAAGTCCGAACAAGAGCATATAATTCCTTATCATAAGTTGAATAGTTCAGACTAGGCCCACTCAATTTTTCACTAAAATATGCAACAGGTTTTCCATCTTGTAATAACACACCTCCCAACCCAATTCCACTAGCATCACATTCAAGCTCAAAAGTCTTATTAAAATCAGGAAGTTGGAGCAAAGGAGCATGTGTTAACTTATCTTTCAATAGCATGAAAGCCTCCTGTTGTGCATTGCCCCAAACAAAGGGCACATCCTTCTTTGTAAGCTCATTCAGCGGCGCTGCAATAGACCCAAAGTCTTTGACAAAACGCCGGTAGAACCCAGCGAGGCCAAGGAAACTCCTCACTTGGGTGACCGTTAGCGGAGTCGGCCAACTCGAAATCGCCTCAATCTTTGCGGGATCCACTTCAATGCCCTGTGCGGTAACAACATAGCCAAGAAACACAACTCGATCGGTGCAAAAGGTGCACTTCTCAAGGTTACCAAATAAACGTGCAGCACGCAAAGCATCAAAAACAGCACGCAAATGAGCCACATGATCCTCTAAAGATTTGCTGTAAATCAATATATCATCAAAGTAGACCACCACAAAACGTCCAATGAAAGCACGCAAAACTTCATGCATTAATCTCATGAAAGTACTAGGAGCATTAGTTAAACCAAAAGGCATCACTAACCACTCATAGAGACCAAATTTTGTTTTGAATGCTGTTTTCCATTCATCTCCTAATTTCATACGAATTTGGTGGTAACCACTACGCAAATCAACTTTAGAGAACATGGTAGAGCCACTCAATTCATCAAGCATATCATCCAAACGTGGTATAGGGTGTCTATAACGAATTGTGATATTATTAATAGCCCTACAATCAGTACACATGCGAGAAGAACCATCTTTCTTTGGTACCAAAAGAATAGGAACAGCACATGGACTAAGAGACTCACGAACATAACCTTTGTCGAGTAGTTGTTGAATTTGTCGTTCAATCTCTTTCGTCTCCTCAGGGTTGGTACGGTAGGCTGCACGGTTTGGAAGCGAAGCACCCGGTATGAGATCAATTTGGTGCTCTATTCCTCGAATAGGTGGCAGCCCCGGTGGCATCTCCTTGGGAAAAACGTCCGCATACTCCTGCAAAATGTTAGCAACAGCGGGTGGCAAAGAGGAAGGCATATCCTCAAAAGAAAACAGGACCTCTTTGCATATGATTGCATAACAAACAGAAGTATTCACATCCAAGTCAGAAATATCAGATTTGGTAGCAAGTAAAGTTGGATGCTTCAAACGAATTTCATTAGGTAATTTGGAACCAGATTTAGTAGTATTCTTATGTGGCATCACTTCATTAGCAACAATCTGGTTTTCACTCTTTTGTTTCTCCTGATTTTTTGCTCTACTAGCTCTAGCAAGATCATCTTTCAAAATATGTTCAGGAGTCATAGGTTTAAGACCAATTTTCGTTCCATCATGTATAAGAGTGTAATGATTAGTTCTACCATTATGCACAGATTCTTTATCATATTGCCATGGTCTACCAAGTAACAATGAACAAGCTTGCATGGGCACAACATCACAATCAACAAAATCAGAATATGTCCCAATATTAAAATGCACACGTGTAGTTCGTGTTACCTTTAGTCTACCTGTGCTGTCGAACCATTGAATATGGTATGGGTGGGGGTGCTGCCGTGTAGGGAGAGAAAGCTTCTCCACCATCTCAATGCTTGCTAAATTATTACAGCTTCCACCATCAATGATGATTCGAATAGCACGGTCCTTCACAACACCGCGTGTGTGAAACAAGTTGTGGCGCTGATTCTGTTCTTGACTAAGCTGCACACTCAAAGCGCGATGTGCAACCAAGCTCCTATAATTATCAGCATCCTCAGCGCCCATGACCTCTATGTCCTGCTCAGAATCTTCATTATCTTCTTGTTGTGCAGAAATAAGCGCGAGAGTCTCTTCATCATAATCACTTGCAGAATCATACTCTCCATCTTCACGCACGATCATCACACGTTGTGTCTTGCACTCTCTCTCGATGTGACCATATCCCCAACAACGGCGGCATTGCACATCCCTTGTTCTTCCCGTGGACACCGAACTCCGAGCTGGCCCATGAGATGTTGATGGAGGACTCGGTGCCGGTGTGCGTGAAGGTGGCATGCTAGACTTGTTGGTCGAAGGAGGAGGTGCAGAACCACGGGAGCTGGCCTCCGGTTGGCGTGGCGTCCAGGAAGACGTACGACCTGTAGAAAAATTAGGCCTTGTCCGCGGTTGACGATCCTGCACTTCACGTTCAGCTTTGCAAGCAAGATGAAATAAACGGGTGATAGTATTGTACTCCTTATATTCAAGAATTGTTTGAATCTCCCTATTCAACCCACCCAAAAATCGTGCAAACATAGCTTCATTATCCTCAATAATACCACAACGAATCAAACCTGTTTGCAATTCTTGATAGTACTCTTCTACAGATTTTTTACCTTGTTGTAAATGGGTGAGTTTTTGTAACATTTCACGCTGATAATATGGAGGTACAAAACGACTACGCATAGCATCTTTTAAAGCAGCCCAAGTAGTAGGAATATTATCATGATAAAGACGACAATGTTCAGACCACCAAACAGAAGCAAAGCCAGTAAATTCACAAGTGGCAGCACAAACACGTCTATCCTCGGGATACTGTAAACATGCAAAACGTTGTTCTATTTCTAGTTCCCATGTAAGATAAGCATCAGGATTATAGCGACCCTCAAAAGGTGGAATAACTAATTTCAGTTTAGCAACATGGTCGTCTTCACGTACCTGCGCTTGCTGCCGGTGTGCAAGGTTGCGTGGATGTACATGTGGACGACCCGGTGGATATTCGGCGTCCGCTGCGTATCCGTCACCATGCTCGACGGGATTGACGACATGGCCAGCAGCAGATGCTGCCGAAGCTTGAGGGTCCTGGAGAGGTACACGACCTGCCCGTGGGACTACGGCGCCTTGCACCACGGGAGGCGGTATGCGGGGTGGCTGCCACTGTCCCAACAAGCGATCAAACTTGCCGGACAATTCAGCCAAGGTGGTGTTGACGTCGTCGAACTTCCCATTGAAAGCAACCTCCAAGCCATCGATCTTGTCCATAGCACCACGGATCCGGTCCTCGGTGTCCAAAGCATGGTCCGTAACCATCTTCTCAAAGTGCTCCTGCAGCTCCTTGTTGGTCATTTCGATCTTCTCGTCCCCTGACATGATTAGTAGAAAACAAGAAACAAATACAAGTATATGTTCCTATCGACTACTAGGGTGTGGTAGAAAACACGCAATCCGTAAAGCAAAATATAAAGCTCTTACAAGTTCCTTACCAAACAGGAGAGCGTCACGGCAACCACAAAGATCAGCACTCTGAAGATTGGACAAAGCGATCACCAGGCGAGGTACAAAGTACGTAGGAGAAATCTGTGGAGCTTTAGGACGGCTTTATATATGGTATAGCAATAATCCAAACAGGAATGCAAGTTGAAACAACGCTCAACGACGGTACCGTGCTGGTCCTAGGCTAGATCGTACTAGAGACGCGAGCCGAGGGCACCAACGAAGTCACGGCGCGGCACAATGAGGCCACACAAAAACAGCTCTCAGCAGCAAGATATAAGTGAAGATCACAGAAAAGTAACAGGTATGCACTGAAAGTGAGATGGTATGCTCTGTGAAGCGTGCGACGCGCTGAAAACGCGAAAAAGTCGCAAAAATATCACTATGATGACAACTGTCTCAAAAGAATCCCCGTACTGAAAAACGAGGGTAGGCTCAAAATTTTTTTTTCGAAATTGCTCTGAAAAGCGTGCGAAATTTGGGTTTTGATTTTTTTTTTTTTTTTTTTTTTTTTTTTTTTTTTTATGGATGAGTGGGGCGACGCGAGCAAGGAGTAACCGAGTTGAGCTCTACCTCGTTACGTAGAATTGGCGGATAAGGAAACAAGGGGAAAAGTACTCTCCCAAACCCTAACCCTAATTGATCTGGTGGCGCAACAAGGGGTGTGGCCGCAAGAAGGAGGGTATGGGGGCGAGGGTATGATGGAGTAGGGGTGGTCGGTGTTGGCGGCGGAAGGTTGTGGTGGATGGTGGTGGCGGACAGGTGGTGGCGGAAGTTGAACTGCGACGTGCAAAAGATGCGGCGACGGTGACTAGATGTGACACGAACTCGAAACTCTAAAGGAAGTAGACGCTACGACCAGCACTTTGACACGACGATGCAGACAAAGATTCAACAATGCAATACACTGAAAATATTATGCAACAGGCCCGGACTGGTTTTAGGACGGGATGATCTAACCCTAATATTTTTTTTTTTTGGCTTTTTCGTGGACTGTAGGTATGAAGAAAACAGATGCAATCTACACTAGTAAAACTGTAAATCTCACCGATCAACCTGAAATCTGATACCACTTGATATGGCTAAGGTAGTCCGATCTTTCGATGAGATGAGATACGTCGATTCTGGTGGAGTTCGACCTTGGCGATCCGACTTCCACGTACAAGTACGCAGCGCCTATGCAATCGCTAAACCAATCTCCGTGAGTTACCAACCTTGCAGCAGCACGATCGGCCTGACCAAAAAGGTCTAGTTCTACCTGCGATCGAGAAACAAGTAAGAACCGAAATTGCAATCACGAAATTGCGGATGAAAGATGAGCTTTATTTAAAAGGTGGGATTCCGAGAAGCGGTCTTGATCTGGTCGTTGAACACAAACCGAGTACACGAAGTTGCGGCAGTTGGCTAACTTTTAACTAAACAAAATCCGAGTCTAAAGGACGACCTAACGGGGGTATATAAGGAGGAGAGGTGTGGGATTTCGTCCAGCCATGGGGTGGCGGCCGAATCCTACCCTAGGAAGGCTTTCCTCCTTAGATACGGACTCTAAAACTGCCTATTAAAAGGTATCTCGAAAATACATGGGCCTGGCCCAAAAACGAGGTGGCGCAGCACCTAAGAAAAGCCTTGGACGAAATTCATTAATTGATATCTTCTAAAATTCGTCCAAGCCTTCAAGCATCTTTATGGTGGCTTCAAATCACGGTAGTCTCCATTGGTAGCATCATCATCTCCGTTGGTTGTACTCCTGCTGCCATCTCCTCCAACGTACATGCTCCATAGCTTGTCCCTCTCATCCATGCTTGGTCCATCATTCCTAAGAGAGACAAACACATTTGATTTAGGCAGCATCATATTCTCATGAATATTAGGACTAGCTTGTAAGAACTGAAAGTACCTGTTGATTAAGTTGACGTGCACGAGCTCTTGTCATAGGTCCTTGTAATGTAGGTGGTGTAGTAGTGGCGGTTGCATCTATAGCAGGGATGTCCTCATCAGCACGCTTGGGCTTGGAGCGGAAAGGCCTCCGGAAAACACCAACGGAAAGTGGGGAAAAGGTCTTAAGCACGAGATCCGTGGATCAAAACCACAAATTGCTCACCAAATCGAAAGATCGAACGAAATCCATATGGGCTATTTTTTTTGGAATTTTCGAAATTGGTATGGGAAAGAAAAATTTTGGTGGAAGATGGCTAATAAACGGTGGAAACACGATCCAAATCCGTGGAAACCCTTGCTCTTGATACCAAATGATGTAGGGCTAGGCCCGATCTTCACGGATTTGAGGGGGAAACGGGGATGAACACGAGGAACACGAGGGGAAACGAGGGAGATTCGTGGGCAAAACACAAGGATATCTAGCAAATCCTGCTAAGAACTCCACCCAACAACAAACCCTCAAAAAGGTAGCCTTTGGATCGAAGAATCAAAGCCAAACTTACTCTTGTTGAAACCGATTGCTCTTACCTGGCCGGTCCACCGATCCAATAGAATCACCGCAGTGAAAGATTGGTTTGCACTACTAGAGACACCGCAGTGAAAGAGTAGCAACAACAAGATCTACCTCAACGAGGCACCCTAGCTACGAGGGAGGAGGAGCATAGCTCTCACAAGTCTCAGATTCAGTCTGACCTCGAAATGGGGAAAGTGGAAAGCTATTTATAGTCTATTACAAAACGGGCAGGGAAAGCGGGGAACCGGCCTGGGGGCCGGCCTAGGCCGGCCTGGAGGCCGGCTGGCTCTGGCGGGGATCCGGCCTGGGGGCCGGCCTAGGCCGGCCTGGAGGCCGGCCGGCTCAGGTGGATGACCGGCCTGGGGGCCGGCCTAGGCCGGCCTGGAGGCCGGCTGGGAGGCCGGCGCGTGGGCCGGCGGCGTCGGGATGTGGCCCGGCCTGGGGGCCGGCCTGGGCCGGTATGGAGGCCGGCGGCTTCGGATGGGTGCCCGGCCTGGAGGCCGGCCTGGCCGGCTGGAGGCCGGCGGCTTCGGGTTGGTGCCCGGCCTGGAGGCCGGCCTAGGCCGGCCACCCAGTCTTCGCTCCTTCCCTCCTCTTCTTGTCCATCTGCTTGTGTCTCCTCTTGGTCATCTCCTTGACTCCATTGTGGGCCATCAACCGGGTGAATCCTGAGTATGCACCGGCATGAAGTAGCAACCCATTCAAAGGAAGGTCAAGATCACACATCAAGAGGAGCGAGGTCACCTTTTCATGAAGAGCCTTGACTCTTGATCTTGTCATTGGGCCATTTGGCATGGTGTCCATGGTGTTGTCCACGTGTGGGGCTACATCAGATTCCTTCTTCAACCCCACCTTCCCTCAGAGGTGAGCGCGTCGATGGCGGGGGCTAAGAGAGGAGCTGGTCGCTTGCGCTCGTCCTCGGTGGGAGCAGAGGTGGCGTCCGGTAGTCGCGGAAGAGTTGCTCCCCGAGGCCGAGGGAGGCGCGGCCGCGGTCGTGGAAGCCGAGGTCGTGGAGGTCACGGAGCGGGAGATTCGCCGAGCCCTTCCTCGAGGAGGACGACCCACATCGGCTTCCCTCCGTTCGAGTTCGTCGTGGATCTGGATAGAAGTCTGCGCGACCGGCTTCATTTGCCGGACTCCTTCGTTGCGGCGGTGGACACGGACGACGGCCGGCCCATCGGCTTATGGTTGCAGGTCGAGGGCTGTCCCAACGGCCCCTCCTGGGTCGAAGTGGAGAACACCGTCGCCGGCTCCATGCTCCTGGGGAAGGGATGGAAAGCGTTCACACGCTCCTGTCGCCTTACCCGGGGGCAGTACCTATCGTTCGAGTACGACGGGGATGAGACGCTCTTCGTGAAGATCTTCCGTGGCGACGGAGGACGCGAGGATTGTTGTGCGGAGAGCGACAGCAGCAATCGCAGCAGCAGCTACGACGAGGAGGACGATGATGAAGATGAAGAGGACTCCCTCAGCATCAAGGCTGAGAGGAGGCTGCTTCCCTGAAGGTGCGGGGGCGGCACCGCGGCAGCGCCACCCGAAGATGTCCTTGACCTCCTTCTTGGCGGCCTCGTCTTCGTACTTCTGGAAGTAGCGCCTTCCGTGGTGCAGGGATGCTCCTTGCTTGCGTAGGAGCCAACCTTTCTTTGTAAAAAGTAGGCCCCATTGTAGACCTTTGGATGACGAAAAGCTTGTACTCTTGTTGTCGCTTGGCCTTCGAGCTGAATAGATGCAATCGGGAATGGCTTTCTGCAAAACTCGCTCTTGAATGCGGCACCAGCTGAACCGTCAGGGGGCTAGTGGGGAACAGAGGGCCTATAAAAGGCTCTCTAGCCCCCAGTTCCATGGCCACCCTTAGTCTTGTTGTCTCTTGCTTCTTGCCCTTCCTGCCCCTTCACAAACCACAGGGCCATGTCGGGGCACGTAGGGATGTCCTTCTCAGGGACGTCGACGGCGGCATCCGTGCACCGGGGCGCGGCGGAGGCTCCTAGGGAAGCTGGGGCCAGTGCCGCTGGAGAAGAGGATGAGGTGATGTCGCGCCTGGCCCTCGCCATGGGTGTCTCGCGCTTAGCGACGATCTCTAGTCCGGCAGCCCAGGAGGAGGCTCGGGTGCGGGCGCTCCGCATGACTCAGCTTCTGGCGGCCTTGAAGGAGAAGACCGCGGGGATCCCAGAGGTATCCCAGCTCTGGGAGGAGTTCGATGCCATCGAACAGGTCAGTGTTGTGCTTCCCTCGGCCCCTCGCTCCTCTTGGGCCAGGTCTAGATCCTGACCGAACTTGTCCCCTGTCGCAAGCGGACGACAACGCCATGAGCGAGGCGGCGGCCGAGGTGGTCTCCCTGCTCCACTGTCTGGCGCCCGGACGTACCAGATAGCCAGGAGACGCCTGAAAAAATCCTTCCGGGTTCTCCCTCCAATCCCAGGCGTCCCCGAGAATTGAGAGGTCCCCCGTCGGGTGTGAACAAGGCAAGGGTGCGCAGCAAGGAGAGCTAACTCCAAGCTGGCCTTAGTAGCACAGGGTCTAGTAGTTGCACAACCGAATGTAAATTCAAGAATGTAATTCAGAATGTAAATTCGGATGTATGCAACCCTAGACTCAACTCCCTGGGTCATTTACCAAATCTTCCTTTGCACTAACGCGCCATCTGGTTTTCTGAGGAGGCCGCTTAGGTGCCAAGGCACTCTACCTCCGCACGATAGATGTACCCCCTAAGTCGGACTATACCTTACGGAAGTCCTTCGCCACTGTCCACGGGTACTAGGCCAGAGGGAAACGGACCGTTCACCGGGGTGGTCGCCTACCCCCGCAAAGGCTCTCATTAACCGTCAAGCATGCGCAGGTCAATGGTATATTGACTCCGAGCGAGATGTCATGCCTAAATGCAGGATGCTGATGCAAAAACTTAGCTGTTTTCTTGTCGCGCCTCCATCCCATCCAGTCCTTCCCGGGTGTCGAGCTCCTTTGGTGTCCCACCGCCCAATCCTGCCCCGGGAAGGAGCTACACACAGCAAACTTTCAGTAGGAAAAGAATGGACCCTCTTTCCTATCATGCTAGCGTGTTATCCAAAGCAAACCGTAAGCACAGTTAGTAGTACATTTCTGTGGTGAGGTGCATTTCACCACAGCACTGCCCGATTCCCCTCTCCGCGGCAGCACGGCATGATCGGGCGGCGGTGCCTAGCCCACCGAGGCCACTCGTGGCGCTTCTACCCGTCTGCCACCGGCACATACCAGCCCCCTGCTTACGGGTTGCTAAGGATAACACGTTTCCATGGAAGGATTGAGGCTCATGGAAATTGAAATAACTTATCTTTTATTCTCCTGGCAACGATTCTCACACCCTATTACAGAACAATAGCCCCCTGGGCGTGCTTTAACGGATCCGACGTTTGCGATTCATGTTCGTAATCAGGGGTAGAATTTCCGAAGATTCTCGATGTTCCAGGCGTTGCCTTCCGGCCGGCCTTGCTCGTCCTCAAGGTACACCATTCCGGGTTTCAGGGTATGTATCACCCGGAAGGGTCCTTCCCACTTTGATGACATTTTGTTCAGGCCTTGCATGCTTTGCCTCTTGCGGAGTACCATGTCTCCGGGTTGCAGCTCTCGCGAGTGAACATGACGATTGTGGTATCGGCGGAGTCCTTGCTGGTACCGAGCTGACCGTAAGGAGGCCCGGCACCTACTCTCTTCCAGCAGGTTTATGTCATCGATCCTTCGCTCTTCTTGCGTGTTTTCATCATATGCAAGCACCCGGGGTGATCCGTACTTGAGTTCTGATGGCAGGATAGCTTCTGCTCCGTAGACAAGGAAGAAGGGTGTCTCTCTAGTGGCTCTGCTTGGTGTTGTTCTGAGTGACCACAGTACGCTTGGCAGCTGATTAATCTAGTTTTTTCCCTTGTTCTCCAGCTTGTCAAAGGCTTTGGTCTTCAATCCCTTGAGAACTTCTGCATTTGCTCGCTCTACTTGCCCGTTGCTTCTTGGGTAGGACACCGAGGCGAAACACACCTTGATGCCCATTTCTTTGCAGAAGTTGAGGAAGGCTTTGCTTGTGAACTGAGTGCCATTGTCGGTGATGATTCTGTTTGGTACTCCGAATCGGTAGACGATTCCTTCGATGAACTTGATGGCGGCCTGAGCCGTCTGACGTGGAACTGGCATTGCTTCCACCGACTTTGTGAACTTGTCGATTGCCACGAATAGGTACTCGTGACCTCCCACAGACTTTGGTATCTTGCCGACGATGTCCAGCCCCCAGACCGCGAACGGCCAGGAGATTGGTATCGGCTGCAACGCTTGAGCTGGCTGGTGCGTGTTCTTGGCGTAGTACTGGGAAGCTTCGTAGGTCTTGACTAGATGCTCCGCGTCATGAAGCACCGCTGGCCAGTAGAACCCTTGCGGAAAACCTTCCCCGCCAAAGATCTTGAAGCCACATGACTTGAGCATATCCCTTCGCGTATGTCCCTCAGTAGTTCTCGGCCTTGTTCTTGCGATATGCATCATAGCTTGACTCCGTTTTCGCGCCGCCGGTAGACCTCGCCGTCGATTAGGACGTAGAGCTTTGCCCGTCGGGCCACTTGCTCGGCTTCGTGGTCGTCCTCCGGAAGGACGTGCTCCACCATGTACTTGATGATGTCCTGGGCCCAGGGCGGGTGGGTCCGTTCCACCAGCAGTACCTCCTGGCCAGAAGGAAGCAGAGCTTCTTCGGCCGCGGGCATTGCCGGGTCTTGAGCTTCCGGGCTGGCCACCCGTGTTGTCGATGTAGAAGGGTTGCCAGCCTCCTTTGTCGCTGAAGAACTTGGCTTCAACCTCTCGGGAGAGACTGAAGTTCGCTTGAGCACCTCGATGTAGATCTCGGGAGGTACCGGTTCTCGCTTGGATGCCAGTTGTGATAGCTCGTCCGCAGATGTGTTTTCCTCCCGCAGCACGTAAGCAGCTTTGAAGCTACTGAAGCGCCGCTGAAGTTTCCACACTTCTTCGACGTACGACACCATCTGAGGATAGGCGTACTCTTTGTTGACTTGCTTGATGACCAGCTGAGAGTCACCCTTGACGATGATCTTGCCGATGCCGAGGCGATGGAAGCGCGAAGTCCCGCGAGCAGACCTTCGTACTCCGTTGTGTTGTTGGAGATGTTTCCTTGGTAGTGCATTTGGATGACGTATTTCAGGCGTTCACCAGTTGGTGAAGTGAGGACGACCCCGGCACCTCCTTGCCCCTTGGTGTAGGAGCCGTCGAAGTGCATGGTCCAGGTGTCGGGATCCTCCTTCCCGGGAAGGCTCATCTCCTTCTCCGGGTTGTCGATCGCCGTCTCGGTGCACTCAGCTGTGAAGTCAGCCAGCGCTTGGCTCTTGATGTTGTCCGTGTGCTTAAACTTGAGCCCGAAACCCTGAAGTTCCATGGCCCACTGATCAGTGGCATTTGTATCCAAATTGCAAGCATGTTTATGTGCATAATTCACTCACATTTGAAGCTATGTTGACTAATTATGCCACAGAAATAGTAGTAATTACTACATATTCATTTCATAAGACACTTTACAGCCTTGCTTTAATATTTGCTGGATTGGTGCACAAAGGCACCAACTTTCTACACAAGAGATGTCCAAGGGTCTGCTAGCAACAACCACTTAACAGAGGAGGACCTGAACAGAAAAGAGCAGGGATCTTCTTGGGCAGAAAGAAGAGAAGTGGAGGGACCAAGCTGCAAAAGAACCAGATCAGATCAAGAATAAAAGGGGCAGCCAGCTCCATCGCATCCAGGCCTGGCACTTCTCTCCCCCTACCCCTGAGCTGCTCCACCACCGGCTGCCGCCACGGCCAGGCAGGCGTGGCGACGCGCCACCGCGACTCCACCGATCCGCCACCACCACCGGCTGCTGCTCTTCCTCTTCCTCCTGCCCTTCACCAACGACTCAGCGACGACGACGACCTCCCCAAGAACTACGATCTGCTGCTCTTCCTCAACCTCCTCAACTGCTGCTGTTCTTCCGTATCTGTCCCTGTCTCGTACCTTGCTTCCCCTTCGTCTGTATCTGTCCATGTCTCGTACCTTGCTTCTCCTGCTTCCAGATCTTGTGCTAAACCTGTGGTTGTTGGGTAGTGATTTGCTCAGATTAAATACATGTGTGTGTAAATCTTGCTTATTTCAGTTGTTACAGTAAGTTGAGTGACACAACTAATTGTTGATTCTGAGATTTTGCTGGTTTTGCTCAGGTGTAGTTTGATCTGTGGCGTGTATGGCTAGTCCCTGCACGTCGTTTTGTTGCAACATCTTTCCCTTGCCTCCAATTGCTTGTTAACTCGCTTGGATCTGGCCTGACAACCCAGAAAAGAGTGATCTTCATATTTTGAATTTTCTCCTTCCCAAATCTGCTAAAATCCTTTCTCTGCCTAAAACCTCTCCAGGGAAAAAACCTCTCGAGGCAAAAATCCTCTCGAGGCAAAAACCCTCTCCAGGGAAAAAACCCTCTCGAGGCAAAAACCCTCTCGAGGCAAAAATCCTCTCGAGGCAAAAACCCTCTCGAGGCAAAAACCCTCTCGAGGCAAAAACCCTCTCGAGGCAAAAACCCTTTCGAGGCAAAAAACCCTCTCGAGGCAAAAATCCTCTCGAGGGAAAAAGCCTCTCGAAGGAAAAATCCTCTTGAGGAGTCGTCAGTTGAAACCTGCTGCTTTGCAACCTGCTCCTTTGAAGTTGACCTAGCTTTAGCCGAAGCTTGAATGTTGATTGCCTAGTCCCTGTGGAGAACACGACAACTCGCAGTTGGGCGAAATACCTACTGCTATATTTGCACTACGATCAAATTGGCGCCGTTGCCGGGGACTAGCGTCGAACAATTGAGTTAGGCTATAGACTAGGTCTTTGTTTGTCTTTGTGTGCATATTTTTAACCTCTAACCCTTGTCCTAGTTATTTTGTGTGTTTCTTCTTTCTTTTGTGCAGATTGTAGTTGAACAAGTTTCACCTTGAATATGGCATTCTATTCAGATCATCATGGACAGGTGAATGATTGCTCCATTACTATGGAAAAAATTCAAGAACATGAAAGTAAGCTTTTTCAAAGATTGCATCAATTGGCTCTTGAGAGAGGTATAGTTTTAGGTGATGGGCCTATGCATTCTAATCATTTCAATTCCAATGGTTATTCTCATGTTGTCCCTATATGTCACATTTGTGGTATTCATGGCCATACACCTGCTGATTGTCAGCATGGTGGTTATGCACCCACTCCAGATTGTTTTGGCATGAACCTTGCTCCACAGCATGGTTCACACCACAACAATTACTACCCTGGATGGCCTGAAAACCCAAGTATGACATATAGGAACAGCAGCCCACCTATCTCATCATTTTCTCCTAGCTATCCCGTGCAGGAATTTAGGTGTGCAGATGAGAATCAGTACAATCACCATCAATCCAGCACTCAGTCCACCCCTCAAGAAGAGCATTCATCATGGGTATCAGAATTCAAGAAGAAGCAACAAGAGTTGATGGACCAGATAAATTCACAATTGAAGAAGCTGAATGAGAGTGTTTCACAAACAACAACACTTGAGCCTCAACACCAACTCCCAGGGTCTGTACCAATGGAGTATCCTCCTGAAGTGCAAGCACCCAAAGAAGTGTTTGATGATACAGAGAAGCTCAGGGACACGGTCTCATTTCAGCTTGAGCTAGAGTATAATGAAGCTGCTGCACTTGAAGATGGAGAGAAAGAACAGATTCAAGCAAAACAGGAGTCACAATTGGAATGCACAAGTGACCTTGCTGAAGATCCAACATCTGTTACTCTTGAGCATGAAGAAGAAGCTGCTGCTGAAGATAAGGAGTTGGAGATTCTTGAGGATGTGCACATTGTCATGCAAGAGTCCGATGAAACAGGTTTACCTAATCCTCTTGATGTTATGCTTGCTTCTGAATTTTCTGCTCCTGTCTCTCAGTACATAATACCATTTCTAAATGCAAAACTAAAACATGACTTGGATAAATCTGATAATGCATATTATGCCATTGATTCTGCCCATGATCGAATTCACGTCTCACATAATCCAAATGCTAAAATTAAACTTGAGAATGCATGCTTTGATAATTCCCATATCCCCCATGATGATAATTGTTGCCTTGATTATGATACCATGCTTAATGTTGCATTTTGCTCTCACCATGTGCCTTATTGCTATACTTATATTATTGGTTACTCCATTGATGATTTAGTGGCTGTGAACCCTATCACTTGTGCAAGTTGTTCTTTGTGTGTGTGTACTTTCAGGAATTTGCTTGTGCACTACTCCTTGAGGCTGAAAATGGTTCGAGTCGACATCCCATGGGATCCTGGTGGATTCTTGGCATGGTGATGAGGAGTTGAGAGGAGCTAGAGCATGAAGATAGGGAGGAGACGCAGAAGGTTGTGAGCTGCTACATTATGTGCCCGGTGAGCTGTTTCTTACCCCAGCAGATTGTGTTATACTTGTTGTAAATTCTAAGTGGGGGGAGATTCATTTACTACACATTCATAATTCGGTTGCATTGTTTAACATGTTGAGAATGAATTTCTTGCAACAATGTTTAAAGAAAGAAAGCTTGAGCCCTATTTGTTTTAGATAAGCTAATCATCTGCATGTTTTTCTTGCCAAAACTGAAATAAACATCATTTGAATTTGTCCTGTGCTTAATCTTTTCTATATAAGCCTCCATGTTTCTTTGAGTCTTTTCGAAATTATGTTTATGACTCTTGAAAAGCAACTGCAGAATGAACTTTCAGTCGAACATTTCTGTGCTTCTCTGTTTTAAAACTTTTGAAATTCTAGGATGCTCATGTAAGTTCTAAACCCAAATCTCATGATCCTCTTATGGGCCTGTTCTAACTAACTCCCTTTTGCATTAGCAGTTATGATCTCGGGATCAGTAACATGTGAAGCACTAACTTTTGAAAAAAGCAAGTTCTGGTTCATTCAAAGTTCTATGATTGTCAATCAACCAATTTTGGCGTTAGCATGTCATGATCTCGGGATTGGTGACATGTGAGGCACTAATTTAAACTAAAATAAGCTTGCTCTCGCATTAGCCTGCTATGATCTCGGGATCTGTAGCAGGTGAAGCACTAACTACATTAACATGAGAAACCTCTGCTCATTGACTTTTGACTTAGCATTAGCTTACCATGATCCAGGGATCTGCGGTAGGTCAAGCACTAACTCATTTCCTTTTTCAGGCCAATTTGTGGATCATGCTTTTTGAGTCTATTACTTACCGTTTCATCCTAGTAGTTCAAAAATATTTTAAAACCTAGAAGCACCTAAATTCTCAAGTGAAAAGTTCACTCTGAAGTTGCCTTTCACCTTTCATAGGCAGTAATCCTGAAATGAAACAAAGTCACATGGAAACTTATATCTTTAAGATAAACCACCGTTCACTTTTCAACTGATGTCCTTTCTCTGAATGTAAGCTTTACTTGAGGACAAGCAAAGATTCAAGTGTGGGGGAGTTGATCAGTGGCATTTGTATCCAAATTGCAAGCATGTTTATGTGCATAATTCACTCACATTTGAAGCTATGTTGACTAATTATGCCACAGAAATAGTAGTAATTACTACATATTCATTTCATCAGACACTTTACAGCCTTGCTTTAATATTTGCAGGATCGGTGCGCAAAGGCACCAACTTTCTACACAAGAGCTGTCCAAGGGTCTGCTAGCAACAACCACTTAACAGAGGAGGACCTGAACAGAAAAGAGCAGGGATCTTCTTGGGCAGAAAGAAGAGAAGTGGAGGGACCAAGCTGCAAAAGAACCAGATCAGATCAAGAATAAAAGGGGGCAGCCAGCTCCATCGCATCCAGGCCTGGCACTTCTCTCCCCCTACCCCCGAGCTGCTCCACCACCGGTCGCCGCCACGGCCAGGCAGGCGTGGCGACACGCCACCGTGACTCCACCGATCCGCCACCACCACCGGCTGCTGCTATTCCTCGACCTCCTGCCCTTCAGCAACGACTCAGCGAGGACGACGACCTCCCCAAGAACTGCGATCTGCTGCTCTTCCTCAACCTCCTCAACTGCTGCTGCTCTTCCGTATTTGTCCCTGTCTCGTACCTTGCTTCCCCTTCGTCTGTATCTGTCCATGTCTCGTACCTTGCTTCTCCTGCTTCCAGATCTTGTGCTAAACCTGTGATTGTTGGGTAGTGATTTGCTCAGATTAAATACGTGTGTGTAAATCTTGCTTATTTCAGTTGTTACAGTAAGTTGAGTGACACAACTAATTGTTGATTCTGAGATTTTGCTGGTTTTGCACAGGTGTAGTTTGATCTGTGGCGTGTATGGGTAGTCCCTGCACGTCGTTTTGTTGCAACATCTTTCCCTTGCCTCCAATTGCTTGTTAACTCGCTTGGATCTGGCCTGACAACCCAGAAAAGAGTGATCTTTGTATTTTGAATTTTCTCCTTCCCAAATCTGCTAAAATCCTTTCTCTGCCTGAAACCTCTCCAGGGAAAAAACCTCTCGAGGCAAAAATCCTCTCGAGGCAAAAACCCTCTCCAGCGAAAAAACCCTCTCGAGGTAAAAATCCTCTCGAGGCAAAAACCCTCTCAAGGCAAAAACCCTCTCGAGGCAAAAATCCTCTCGAGGCAAAATCCCTCTCGAGGCAAAAAACCCTCTCGAGGCAAAAATCCTCTCGAGGGAAAAAGCCTCTCGAAGCAAAAATCCTCTTGAGGAGTTGTCAATTGAAACCTGCTCCTTTGAAGTTGACCTAGCTTTAGCCGAAGCTTGAATGTTGATTGCCTAGTCCCTGTGGAGAACACGACAACTCGCAGTTGGGCGAAATACCTACTGCTATATTTGCACTACGATCACCCACGCCGAGATGCGTCCGGTGGCCAGCGGGTTCTCCAGAGGACTCCTCAGGTTGTACTTGGACACCACCGTGATTGGGTGCCCCTCAAAGTATGGCCTCATCTTGCGGGAGGTGATGAGGATCGCTAGCAGCAGCTTCTGCATCATGGGATACCGCTCCCGAGCATCGCGCAGCACTGAGCTGACGAAGTAGACCAGGTGCTGCACCTTGCGGGTCGCCGATCCTTTGACGGGTTTGGCGTCTTCCACGTCCTCGGCGCTCCGGGGTGTTGTCGAAGTAGCCCCCGGCTGCGTCGCCTTGGAGTGTGCTCCTTCGTCCTCAACGCGTGGTTTGATGATGACGGGAGGGGGCGGTGTGCTGGGATCCTTGATCACCTGAACACCTGGCCGCCCCTTCTTGCTTGTCTGCCCCAGGAACGGGTCCCCGGGACGCTTGCCCTTGCTTGACTTCTTTGGAGATGCATCGCGCTCGGCCACCAGCACGGCGCTGACCACCTGGTTGGTGGCCGCGATGTACAGCAGCAGGGGCTCCTTTTCCTTTGGGGCCACGAGGATGGGTGGCGAGGCGAGGTAGCTCTTGAGAGATTGGAGACCTTCCTCAGCCTCGGGGTTCCACTCCACGGGGCCCAATTTCTTGAGCAACTTTAAGAACGGCAAAGCCCGCTCTCCAAGCCTTGAGATGAAGCGCCCGAGTGCCGTGATGCACCCGTTGAGGCGCTGCACGTCCTTGACTCGCGAGGGCGCTTCCATTCATTCGATGGCCTAGATCTTGTCGGGATTCACCTCGATCCCCAGGTGGGAGATCAGGAAACCCAACAGCTTGCCGGATGGGACCCCGAACACGCACTTGTAGGGGTTGACCTTGAAGTTGACCCGGCGGAGGTTGTCAAAAGTCTCATGCAGGTCTTGGACAAGAGAGTCCTGGAACCTTGTCTTGACCACGATGTCGTCGATGTAGGCTTCAATGTTGCGGCCCAGCTGGGACCCAAGGCACGCTTGCATCGCGCGCTGGAAGGTAGCGCCAGTGTTCCGGAGGCCGAAAGGCATCCGGGTGTAGCAGTAGCAGCCCCTGGGGGTGATGAAGGCCATCTTCTCCTGGTCCTCGACCGCCATCAGGATCTGGTGGTACCCGGAAAAGGCATCCAGGAAACACAGTGACTCGCAACCGGCTGTAGAGTGCACGATCTGATCGATGCACGGCAGAGGGAACCGGTCCTCGGGGCAGGCCTTGTTCAGGTCTGTGAAGTCGACGCAGAGTCGCAGCTTGGAGGAGTTCGGCTTTGGCACCACCACTGGGTTGGCTACCCAGGTGGGATGAGGCACCACCTTGATGACGCCAGCTTCTAGTAGCTTGTCGGTCTCGGAGACGATGAACTCCAACTTTTCCTTGCTCTGCTTCTGCATAACTTGCTTCACGGGGTGGGCGTCCGTGTTTACCGCCAGCTTGTGCTCAATCACCTCCCTTGGTACACCGGGCAAACCTGACGCTTCCCATGTGAAGACGTCAGAATTTTCCTGAAGGAAGGCGACGAGCGCGCTTTCCTATTTGTTGGTGAGGTGGGCGCCGATGGTGATGGTGCGTCCTCTTGGAGGCCGCGGGCATCGAGCTCCAGGGGTTCCCTCCGTCCCCGAGAGCAGCATCAGCACCAGCGTCTTGCATGTCTTGTCGGGTGTCCGCCGTCGCGGCCACCGTCTGGTTCAGTCTCTGGACGTAGTAGATGGCGTCGTCGATGTCGGCCTTGATCCTGATCACCCCCCAAGCCGCCGGGATTTTCATCATGTTGCAGGCGAAATGGGAGATGGCAATGAACTTGGCCAGCGCGAGTCGGCCGAGTATGCCGTTGTAGGGGAGCGGCGTGTCAGCGATGACGAAGACAATCTCCTCGGTGCGGAAGTTCTCGGGGCCACCATACGTGACCGGAAGAGAGATCTTCCCCAGAGGCCGTGTGATATTCCCGTTCACGCCTTGGAACACGCCGGTGTCTTGCAGGCGGGAGAAAGGGATTTGCAAAGTGGCCAGGACCTTTGCCGTCAGCAGGTTGAGGCTGGAGCCTCCATCGACCAGCATCTTGGTGACCTTGACGTTGTGGATGATGGGCGACACGACCAGGGGCAGTGTCCCTACCCCGACGGTGTTGTCAGGGTGATCTTCTGGGTCGAAGGAGATGACCTGGTTAGACAACTCCATGGGCTTTGACGGCGCCGGGGCGACCGCGTTCAGCTCCCGGACGATTCTCTTGCTGGCGCTGTTGGAGGGAGGCAGGGAGGCTCCCCGTGAATGCACCTGATGACGCCATTGACATCTTGGAATTGTCCGTTGTTGCCGCCCTGAGGAGCCGGAGCGTCCCTGTTGTCAGCGAACTCCGCGTTGTTTGGCCCACGTCCGCCTTGACCACCGTGCCCTCCTCCACGTCCTCCACCACGTCCCCATCCCCGGCCGCCACTGCCTTGGCGACCGGTGGGACAGTTCCGGGAGTAGTGCCCGTGAAGTCCGCAGTTGAAGCAGACACCTGGGCTGGTCCCGCCTCCTTGACGTTGCGTGCGCGCGGCGAGGCCGTTCACTTGACGGCAGTCCTTGAGCAGGTGATTGCCGTCGGGGTGGACATGGCACCATGGATCTTCATCCCCCTCAGAAGTCGAAGCTGGCTTGACCTTCTTGGGGAGAGGCTCGGTGAAGAAGACGCGCTTGTCGGGACCGGAGTCCCGCTTCTTGCTCTTGGTGGGGCTGGCCTTGTCCTCGGCTTCCTCCTCCCCGAGAACTCTGACCTTCTTGCTCTTGGCGGGGGTGGCCTTGTCCTCAGGTTCCTCCTCCCCGAGAACTCTAACCCCCTCTTCTACGCGGGCACAGCGGTCTGCAAGCTCCCATAGCTCGCGGGTAGTCTCGATGCGATGAGTGCTCAACTTCTCGCGCATCCGGGTATCTCGAACGTTGGCGTGGAAGGACTGAATCACTAGCTCCTGCTTGATGCTGGGGATGGTGTTCATCTTCTGGGTAAAGCGTTGGATGAACTTGCGGAGAGTTTCACCCGGAAGCTGCTTGAAGTCCTGCAGGTCGCTGGGAACTCCTGGGCGCTGGTAGCCACCCTGGAAAGCTCCCAGGAACGCCTCCTTTAGTGCCCGCCAGGATCGGATGGAGCACTTGGGGAGGTTGAGAAGCCATGACTGAGCGTCTCCCTTCAGGGCCAATGGGAACCAATTGGCCATCATGACTTCGTCGGCCCCGGCAACCACTGCGGCCAGCGAGTACAGCTGCACGAAGTCCCGGGGTTTGGTGGTGCCATCGTAGCGGAGGACGTCGATCTTGAACTTCTTGGGCCAGGTGGCCTGGCGAAACTCGGGAGAAAGGGCGAGGCAGCCCTCGGCGATGTCGTCGTCCCGATCTTCCCGCTGATGACGCTCTCGACGACGCTCGATGCGGGTGCGTGCATCCTCGTGGAGACGGTTATTGAGGTCGTTGCGCAGATCTAGGTTGCGCGTGGAGGATGAACCAACGGAGATGGCCGGGCCGCCGTTGTGGTTCACCCGACCCGTCGTGGGAGGGTTTGCTTGAGGAGGCACGGCTTCACCTGGACGATCTCCCCGGGGAGGGTCCCGGGGTTCTCGCGCTTCTGCTCCCTTGGCTCCGGGGTTGTCGACGGTGGGGGCGTGAACGGGCTCACACCTGGGACCGCCGTCGGCGAAGTGGAGGAGTTCCTCCACTCGGGTCCGCCACTCCTGGTAGACCTTGGGGTTGTCGGTGCTGGGTGGAAACTGGATCAGAGCCTTGGCGGTGACGAGGGCATCGTGACGGGCCTGCGCAACGTCCGAGAGGAGAGTGCAGGACTTGCTCTTGGTGCCCTGCTGACCCTTGCCAGCGCGGGTACCCTCGCTCTTTTCTCAGGAAGAGAAGTCTTTGCCGGTGTTGACGCCCATGCTTTTCTCCACGCCACCATCTTCACCGCCCTGGGTTGGGCCGCCTGCCCCGCCGAGAGCGTCCTTCTCCGGAGGTGGAGGAGGAGAAGCCCGGGTTGCCGCAGCAGCGCGACGCTCGCCGGTAGCCTGAGAGCGCGTAGGAGAGGCCGCCTTTGACGTCTGGACGTCGGGCTTCTTCTTTGGCGCCATGGTCGATGAAGAACTTGACGCAGATCTCCTTGAAGATCTCGAAGTCGATGAAGAGCTCGAGGATGATCTCGACGAAGAACTTGAAGTCGGCGAAGAAGAACTTAGCACTTGCGCCCCCCTACCTGGCGCTCCAGATGTCGTGTCTTGGATCACGGACACCGGGAGTAAAGGATACCCCCTTTTTAGGTTCGGTATGGGGCGCAGAGGAGGCCGAAGATCGTCTTCCGCCCGGGGGCTTCGCTCAACACTCGAGATCTACGTACTAGCAAGCATCACAGAGACACAAGGAGTTTACCCAGGTTCGGGCCGCCCGGAGGCTAACAACCCTACTCCTGCATGTCTGGATTGAGAGTAGTATTATGGTGTAGCTTTACAATGGTGGTCGCGGGTGAGAACCCGGGAGGTGTTGGCTAGAGGTTGAAGACAAGCAGATCCTGACCCTGAGGAGATCACCTCTCGCCTAAGCTAATCGGGGACTTGTGCGCTACCTAGCCTAGCCTCCTTCTCCTCCCTTCTGGACCTGTCCCTTTGGGGTGCCTCGGTCCTCCTTTATAGGCTAAGGGGATACCACAGGTGCACCCTTGGGGCCGGAGGGGTTTTGGCGGGGAAATCCCTCCGGGTTCTCTTTAGGAGGCGACGTGGCCTCCTCTCGTCCAAGTATTCTTCTCAGAGGGGGTAGGTGGGATCGTCCACCTTTTCCAGAGAGGGCGGACAGAGGCTGACAGCTTTTCCGCCTCTGCCCCCCTTTGGCGCCTCCGTCTTCTTGGCGCCCAAGTCTTCTAGGAGCTTCCAGCCAGAGCTGGCGGGCTTATCCTCTTGGCGTGGTGGAGGTTGGTTCCCGGGGGTGAGCCTGGCCTCCTACCGGGCGTCGGGGTCCCCGGGACCTCCGTGCCTGCTTCCGGGTCGAGGGGGCCCCGGAGGGTCCCCAAGTCCTTTGCCTTGGTTGTCGATGCAGCGCGTGTCGGGACACCGCGGGGCAGATGCGGGGGGGCCATCTGCCAGTCTTGAGCCTTTGCCTTGAGTGCCTCTTTGATGGGCCCATGTGCGATGGACCCACTTTGACCGCATCAGGGGAACCCCATGTCTTCTGATCTCAAACACATTGGTGGGTGTCTTCTATTCCAACACGTCGGAAATCTTGCTGGGGTTCACAGCTACGCCGGCTCCTGACAGTACATGTCCCAAGAACTCAACTTCCTTCAACCAGAACTAACACTTGCTGAACCTGGCGTAGAGTTGTTGGTCTTGTAGACGCTGGAGGACCAGTCTAAGGTGTTGGCCGTGCTCCTCCTCATCCTTACAGTAGATAAGAATGTCGTCGATGAATACTGAGACGAACTTGTCAAGATATTCCATGAATACTTTATTCATCATGCCCATAAAGTAGGCGGCGGCGTTGGTTAGGCCAAATGACATGACCGTAGATTCATAAAGCCTGCATCTGGTGGTAAAAGCGGTCTTGGGTATATCACTTTCTCGAATTTTCAATTGGTAGTATCCCGTGCAGAGGTCAATTTTTGAGAATACCCGTGCACCTCGAAGTTGTTCAAGCAAATCATTGATCCGGGGTAGGGGGTACTTGTTCTTGATGGTGACCTGATTGAGGGCTCGATAGTCGATGCATAATCTGAGCGTACCGTCACTCTTCTTGGCGAATAGAACGGGAGAACCCCAAGGGGAAACACTTGGGCGGATGAACTTCTTCTCAATTAGATCGTCCAGTTGCCTCTTTAGTTCCACTAACTCAGGACTTGTCATTGGATAATGCTTCTTGAATATGGGATTGGTTCCGGGCACCACTTCATTGACAAATTCGACGTCACGGTTGGGAGGCATTCCTGGTAACTCGTCGGGAAACACATCAGGGTATTCACTGACCACATAGATTTCACCTATTTCCGGTGCTTGAATCGAAAACATCCTGGCCCTCACTTGGTGTGGCTTATTTGGCAGATAGGTGCTGCGGATGCCTTCCGGGTTGGTGAGGGTAACTGATCGGTAAGCGCAGTCAATTTGGGCTGCATGCTGCACTAGCCAGTCCATCCCGAGGATGGCGTCTAGGCCAGGTGTGTCGAGAGTGTTGAGCTGACCTGGAAATTCCACTTGGTTGATGCTGATGGTTAATTGTCGGCAACCCGTGTTGGTCCTCATCTTGGAGGCGGGGGTTTGTATCACCAAAAGATGGTCCAGTGGAAAAACGGGAAAACAGTGCTTTGCAACAACATCCTTGGAGATGAAAGAGTGGGAAGCTCCAGAGTCAAATAAAACTAGCGTGGGTTTAGTGTTGATAGTACACATACCAAGCACCACTTCTAAAGCCTCGTATGCCTCCTCGGTGGACATGTGATCGACTCGGGCAACTTGAGGTGGCTTGGCGGTGCCGACGGAAGGATTGTTGGGGGCGCGGTGGTTGTTGGCGCCATTGTTGTTGTGCGCCAGGGGGCAGTCGGCTATGTAATGTCCAGTCTTTCCACACTTGAAGCATGAGTTGTCCCTCTTGCAGTCATCTACCAGTGGGCGCTTGTGGTAGAATTCATTCCGGGTGTATCCTTCTCTTTTGGGCGGGTTCCAGGTATCCGGACGAGCTGAGGCTTGTGAGTTGGGTGGCCAAGTGCGTGGCCTAGAGTGAGTCCCCTCCGGCTGGTGTTTGCGAGGCTCAAACTTCCTTTTGTGAGGATCATAAATGGTGCGGTGCTCCCTTTCGGAAATCAGGGCAGTGTTAACCATGGCTTGAAAATCCGGAAACTGTAGGACGTTGAGCTGAGTCTTGATGGCCTGGTGCATTCCATGGAGGAACCTGTCTTTCTTCTTCTCGTCTGTGTTGACATCATCCGGGGCATAACGGGCAAGGTCGTTGAATTTGGTTAGGTACTTGCTTATGGTTGAGTTGCCTTGAGTGAGTGCTAGAAGTTCTTGCTGCTTCATCTTCATAAGACTTGAGGGTATGTAGGCTTTACGGAAAATCTCACGGAATTAGGCCCAAGTGATGGCTGCCTCATCCTCTCTCATAATAAATTGGCTGTCCCACCACACATCGGCTGGTCCTTCAAGATAGTGGGTGACGAAGGGCACCTTGTCCAGCTCATCAACACGAGCGATCTCTAACTTCTTTTCCATGGTACGGAGCCAATCATCTGCTTCGAGTGGGTTGGTGGCCTGTGAGAACTTGGGCGGCTGAGTGCGCTGGAAGTCCTGCAGCTTGGAGTGAGTGGGGCGAGGGGTATTCTGAGCTTGCATATAGCTTCCAAACTCCCTCATGATCTGAGTCATGTGTAGATGGTGACGCTCATCCATCATCAACATCAGCTGGCTTGGAGTTGGTTCTGGTGGGGGTGGAGGAGGAGTGGGCGGCAGTGGAGGCATTGGGTCCACGCCGGCTTGTCAGGCAGAACGGCGGACTGGGGTTCCTTGGCTGCCACCTGTACTAGTATTGGGCCTCATCATGGGGGGATCGAAGGTGGGACGTGCCATGATCATCCATGAGGGAAAAGAAATGTAACATCCCAGAAAATCCAAATAAGAGCAAGAGATAAAACAAATGCGTTATTATATAGTGGAGAGTTGGGTTATATGGCATACATTACATGATATAATACAAGATACAAGCCGTAACCACTACTTTATTCTTGCAAGCGTTTGACTACGTGGTCATCGACTACGATACATGACTAAGATACACGTGCGATCGCTCCTGGGGCTAGTGCCTAAAATTCCATCTCGAGGGGAGTTGTTGGTGCGATGATATCGAGGCTGTCGTCGCTTTCTTCCTTGTCGTCGGCGTTGGTCGCAGAAGGCGCCCTGGGGGTGTACGTGGGAGTCAGCGGGGCGGCGGTGGTGCGGCGTCACTGGGCGGGAGGCTCTGGTGGAAGCTCGGTGGAGGGGCAGGGCCTGAAGCGAGGAGCGGTGGTGGAACTATGGAACGGGGCGGCTCAGACAAGAGCGAAAAGGAGCCTCGCCCTAAGATGATCAAGCGTACTACGGGGATGAGGAATGGGGCGAGGAGGAACAAACCCTGGCGCACTGGCGGCCTCAGCGGCAGTGAGGTTGGCACGAAGCACAAACGTCTGGAAAAGGGTGTCATGCAGATACTGGTGGAGGTGGGACGTGTACTGTAGGAGGGAGGTGAGCGCGGGGGTGGAGTCTTCGGGGTTGGGGAAGAGGACGTCCCCGTTGCTCAGGTCCAACCTCGGGAAGTAGACGTAGCGGGTGCACACCTTCATGACGGGGTCATGGGTGCGAAGGAAGACGAGGGTGTCTCCGGAGACCTCCTGGAGGGCACGGGTCACCTGGTTGGTGATGCCGGAGGAGAGGACGTAGGAGGGTCCATCTTCTCTAGGCTTGGCGTTCAGATAGACCGTGGCGGTGAACTCGGTGCGAGGCCCATGAGAACGGGAGTATAACACGTGGAACTTCAGGGGTGGCGCGGATGGGTAGAGATGACCCCAAGTCTCACGGAGGAACTTGACCGTGCCAAGCTCGTGCACAGCGGTGGTTTCTACGAGGAGTTCGAACGTCATAGGTAGCATAGATAGAAAAGGTGAGTGGCAAGATTAAGTAAGCACAAACAGATAGAGAACAATTGAACAAAACAACAAGGCAACGTTCGTTATCTAGGGTTTCCGCTAGAACTAGGGTATGCTACAGGCAGTTAGGCTCTGATACCAAGCTCTGTGGCACCCCGATCCGAGGGATCGAGTTACCCCATATACCAGTCCCAGAAGCACTGAGTATATGACAACTTGATAGCAGAACATAACCATAACTTTATTAAGGTCTCGATGGTACATTACGTGGGTCTCATTACAAGGCTACGCTCTAGCGCACACAACAGTTTGTACATTATTTATTGAACACAACTCCTTCAGAATGGCGGAAGCGTGTGATGAAGAGGGCCTAACTCCACGGGGCTCTGCCTGGATACTGGATCTAGTTCTCGTATAAGGGGTACTCGGCGACGGGGGTAGTAGGATCTGGCCACATGAAAAGCCAGGTGAGTACATGGAATGTACTCGCGAGACATCAATCCACAATCAACCGTAACCAATGATCCTATATGGCATGGCATGTGCAAGTGTGAGTCCAAGCTTAATGTCGCAACAGTGGAACACGGGGTTCCCCTAATGCGGTCAAAGTGGGTCCACCGCCTGTGGGCCCACCAAGAAGGCAAACAAGGCCAAGGTTCAAGACTGGCCGATGCGCCCCCCATCTGCCCCACAGCGACCAGGCAAGCACGGCATCGACAACCACGGCTAAGGACCAGGGGACCTTTCGGGGCCCCCTTCAACCCGGAAGACGACGCGGAGGTCCCGGGGGCCCTGATGCCCGGCAGGAGGCCAGGCTCATCCCCGGGATCCAACCTTTGCACACGCAAAGGGGATAGGCTTGCTAGCTCCGGCTGGAAGCTCCTAGAAGACTTGGGCGCCAAGAAGATGGCGGCGCCGTGGAGGGACAGGGTGGGAAACAGGTGTCAGCCTCTGTCCGTCCGCCCTGCGAAAGGTGGGCGACCAAACCTAACCCCCCTCAGAAGAATACTTGGACGAGAAGAAGCCACGTCAGCCTCGAAGAAGAACCCAGAGGGGTTTTCCCGCCAAAACCCCTCCGTCCCCAAAGGTGCACCTGTGGGATCCCCTTAGCATATAAAAGGAGGACCAAGGCACCAGAAGGAAGGAAGGGATTTCCAGAGAGTCGGAGGCTATGCTAGGTAGCGCACAAGACGAAGAGTAGCATAGGCGAGAGGTGATCTCCTCCGGGTCAGGATCTACTCATCTTTAACCTCTAGCCGACACCTCCTGGGTTGGCACCCGCAACCACCCCTATAAAGCTACACCATGATATACCACTCAATCCAGACATGCAGGAGTAGGGCTGTTAGCCTCCGGGCGGCCCGGACCTGGGTAAACTCCTTGTGTCTCTGCGTTGCTTGCTAATACGGAGATCTAAGGCGTAGACTAAGTCCTCCCGGCGGAAGACATTTCTCAGCCTCCTTCGCGCCCCATGACGAACCTAAAAAGGGGGTATCCTTTACTGCCGGTGTCTGTGATCCAAGACACGACATCTTGCGCACCAGGTAGGGGGTGCAAGCGCTGGATCCATCTTCATCGACTTCAAGATCTTCTTCTAGATCTCGATCAAGGTCTGCTCGACCTCGTCGCCAAGTTCATCGACAAGGTCTGCGTCGACCTCGTCGCTAAGTTCATCGACAAGGTCTGCGTCGACCTCAACGCCAAGTTCATTTATAAGGTCTGCGTCAACCTCATCGCCTGGTTCATCGACAAGTTCTGTGTCGACCTTGTCGCCAGGTTCATCAACAAGGTCTGCATCGACCTCGTCACTAGGTTCATCGACAAGGTCTGCGTCGACCTCATCGCCAAGTTCATCGACAAGGGCTGCTTTGACCTCTGGTTCATCGACAAGGTCTGTGTCGGCCTCAGGTTCATTGATAAGGTCTGCGTCGACCTCAGGTTCTTCGATAGGGTCTGCGTCAACCCCGTCGCAATGTTCGTCGCCAGGATCTGCCTCGGCCACATCGTCAAGCTCTGCGCTAGGGATGGCGCGGAAGAAAAAGGCCAAGACTGACGTGGAGTATCTTCGGCACCCGGGGCTTGGCTTCAACCCTGAAGAGTCCTCGGCGATGCCTTCAGTCCAAGGACAAGTCCGCGGGATTCAGTTCGTCCCCCCAGCGGCGCACGACAGCCTGGTTGCCAGTGGAGATAGGCATCAAGGAAGTGCTACCGGCATCGATGTACCTCGTTCCCCACGGACGCGTGGAGTGAAGGAGGAACTCTGCTTGGAAACACCACCTGCGGCACTCCTCCGAGAGGAGGAGAGTCAAGATTTGGATGTGAAGAACGAGCTTCTCGATGAAGATCCCCACATTTATGTGTCGCAAGAGATCCATATCCCTTTGGGCGAAGATGGTCAACCAGGACCCTGGTGCTCATTTCACCAATCCGATGGGCATAATGTTGATGACTGCCGCGAGCTCAAAAAGCACCCGAGAAGCGGAGAGTGCTACACCTGCGGGGAACTCGGTCACATCAGCAGGGACTGTCCTCTCAACCCGAGACCAAAGAAAGCCAAGAAAAAGAAATCTCAGAGAACTTTTGCCAACGTTTCCACTCAAGCCTACAATCTCGACGAACCCTACTCGCCACCAGCAACGCAAGGAACATGTAGCGCCCCAACCCCGGAATTATACAGAGAGGCTATGTAACCCACAGGCTATGCTACACAATCGAAGGGCATGGGGTTACCGCTCTCACGCAACACCTCGATCATGCCATAAACACTGGCATAGCTATCAATGTATAATAAAAAGATCAAGACTTGTGGAACAACTGGCACATCGCAGACTATACGACACAAAAGAGCGTATAGCAACTCATATAGCGAGAAAGATACAAATTAAACACAGAGGTCACAGACCCAATAGTACATCATGCGGAAGCGAGGTAGTTGTCTAATACAACAAGATCCAAAATATGGCCTAAGAGGCCTACAATAACATAAACCCAGCCACCCACTAGTGGTGGACCCACTTTGACCGCATCAGGGGAACCCCGTGTTCCACTGTTGCGACAGAAGGGTACCTCGGGGGCTCAGCATCAACTTCCTCCAAGATGGAGCCATTCCACAGCAACCAACAGATGACCAATAAGGTGGCACTTGCGAGCGATGGGGTTCGCACCGTCACCATCGGTGCCCACCTCGCTGACAAATAGGAAAGAGCGCTCGTCGCCTTCCTTCAGGAAAACTCTGATATCTTCGCGTGGGAGGTGTCAGGTTTACCCGGCGTACCAAGGGAGGTGATCGAGCACAAACTGGCGGTGTGCGCGGATGCTCGCCCTGTGAAGCAAGTTCTGCGGAAGCAGAGCAAGGAGAAGCTGGAGTTCATCGTCGCTGAAATTGAAGCAAGTTGATAGAAGCCGACGTTATCATGGCGGTTCCTCACCCAACCTGGGTGGCCAATCCCGTGGTGGTGCCAAAACCCATGACCTTCAAGCTGCGACTCTGCATCGACTTCACAGACCTGAACAAGGCCTGTCGCAAGGACCCATTCCCTCTGCCGCGTATCGACCTTATCGTGGACTCCACGCCCGGGTGCGAGCTGCTGTGTTTCTTCGATGCCTTCTCTGGGTATCATCAGATCATGATGGCGGTAGAGGACCAGGATAAGACGGCCTTCATCACTCCCAAGGGCTGCTAGCGCCACACTCGGATGCCATTCGGCCTCCGAAATGCCGGCGCAACCTTACAGCGCGCTAGCAGGCATGCCTTGGGCCTCAGCTGGGCAGTAACGTTGAAGCATACATTGACGACATTGTGGTAAAGACCCGGTACAAGGATTCCCTCATCCAAGACCTACACGAGACCTTCGACAACGTCCGCCGGGTCAACTTCAAGCTCAACCCTGACAAGTGCGTGTTCGGGGTCCCGTCCGGCAAGCTGCTGGGTTTCCTGATCTCCCACCGGGGGATAGAGGAAAACCCTGACAAGATCAAGGCCATCGAGCGCATGGAGGCACCCTGGCAGATCAAGGACATACAACACCTCAAAGGGTGCATCACTGCGCTCGGGCGCTTCATCTCAAGGCTTGGGGAGCGGGCCCTACCATTCTTCAAGTTGCTCAAGAAGTCTGGACCCGTGGAATGGACCCCCTAGGCCGAGGAAGCTCTCCAGTCCCTCAAGCGCTACCTCGCGTCGCCACCAATCCTCGTGGCCCCAACAGAGAAGGAGACCCTTCTGTTCTACATCGCTGCCACCAAAAAGGTGATCATTGCTGTGCTGGTAGCAGAGCGTGATGCTCCTCCGAAGGACAGGCATCCCGGCAACTCCTTCCCGGGGCAACCAGGCAAGAAGAGGCGGTCGGGCGACCAGGGGTTTGAAGATCCCAATGCCCTGACCCCGCCCACCGACATCGAGCCTGTCATCGCGGGGGACGGAGAGGTTCACTCCGAGAGAGCTCTGCCGGGGGCTACCTCACCAACACCCCGAGACGCCAAGGACATGGAGGAAGCTGAGCCCGGAAAGGACTCGGCGACCCACAAGGTCCAGCATCCGGTCTACTTCATCAGTTCAGTGCTGCGCGATGCCCGGTAGCGGTATCCCATGATGCAGAAGCTCTTGTTGGCGATCCTCATTGCTTCCCGCAAGATGAGGCCATACTTCGAAGGTCATCCAATTACGGTGGTACTGAAGTACAATCTGAGAAGCCCTTTGGAGAACCCGCTGACCATTGGACGCATATCATGCTAGGCCATGGAACTTCAAGGCTTCAGTCTCAAATTCGAGCACACGGACAACATCAAGAGCCAGGCACTGGCAGACTTCACAGCCGAGTGGACCGAGACGGCGTTCGACGACCCGGCAGAGGAGACATATCTCCTAGGGAAGGAGGACCCTAGCACCTGGACCATGCACTTCGACGGCTCCTACACAAAGAGGAAAGGGGGAGCTGGTGTTGTCCTAACCTCGCCAATCGGTGACTGCCTGAAGTACGTCTTCTAGATGCACTAACAAGGGAACATTTCGAACAACACGACGGAGTACGAAGGCCTACTCGCAGGAGTTCGTGCTGCCATCGGCCTCGGCATCAGCAAGCTCATCGTCAAGGGTGACTCTCATCTAGTCATTAAGAAAGTCAACAAGGAGTACGCTTGCCCTCAGATGGCATCGTATGTCAAGGAAGTATGGAAGCTCCGGTGGCGCTTCGGCAGCTTCAGGGCCGTGTACATCCCACGGGAAGAGAATACGTTCGCTGATGAGCTGTCGCAGCTGGCCTCCAAGTGGGAGCCAGTGCCTCCTGGGATCTACATCGAGGTGCTCAGGCAACCTTCGGTTTCTCCCGAGAGGCTCAAGACAAGGTCCGCACCGACACCGGGGGCTGGCGACCCTTCTATATCGACAACACGGGTAGCCAGCCCGGAAGCTCAAGACCCAGCAGTGCCCACGGCAAAAGAAGCTTTGCTTCCTTCTAGCCAAGTGGTACTACCGGTGGAAGGAACCCACCCGCCCTGGTGTAGCGCCCCGACCCCAGAACTATACAATGAAGCAGATTGATTGGTTGTCTTCCCCAGCAACAGGCTCGATGTGATAGCATCGTCCTTTGTAACGATCAAGACTAGTAAGTCCATCAGTCCAAACAGTTGTCCATGTACCAGTAGAAGATTCGGCAGCTACTGCAGTCCCTGCTTCTTTATCATACATCTTCTGTAGAACCAATAAATATAAGGGATATGTGTTAGCACCTTTTTTTGGCCAAAGAAAAACCCGTTTCCTGACACGATTGCCTCTTGCTTTATTTTTATATGATTTTCTGAAGTGATCTGTCCAACTAAGTAGAAAAGGACAGACGAGTGTGGCTACGCGTGGTATAGGGCTGCTCGTCCGCTTGCTAATGACGGAAGGCATCGTCAATGAAAGGGTCCTCGCGTGGGACTTAGTTGGAAAGGTAGGTGTTCGGCATGTCCCTTGCTTGCGAACTTATTTAGTAGGGCGGGTAGCTTTGGAGATCCCATTTTTTATGGTAAGAAATCTCGGGACCTAGAAATTCATTTCGTACAACTGAACCTTTTCCTCAGATGCTTCAATTGTAGATTTGAGTATTGAGCGAAAGGTTACACATGAATGTAGAAATCCGGATGCATATGGGACGATGATTGACTCACTATGGCACGAAGACTTCGTTAAGATGCTTGTCACATTATGGGTGATTTGGACAGCGCGTCGCAAAGCGATACATGAAGGGGACATACAAACTGGAAAAACAGCAATAGCTATCGATACTATATTAAACCAAAAGCAAATGAACTCAAGGGGCACAAATGATAGTGATACATTGTATTGTGTCTATAGACACTGGAAGAAAAAAAAGACACTCATTCATCTTCATCTATTAGTAAGTATGTTGTGCCCAGATCTTGGATCATAAAATGGTAAATCGATTGTTTGCCTGCCTGGGAGTGATCGTGAGCGGACGCTAGCCAAACAAATTCATTGCCGAGCTCCTCCTTTCACCTGGAGCAGTACAAAAGAAGGAAACATATGTTGATGAAGTCTACAGTAGTAGTGCCTTTTTCTTTGGAGCTTCAGAACTCTTGTATTCCACCGAATAACACTTCTTGAAATAATTGGAAGTCAAAGATCCCTTCGGACCTGGAGAACGTGTGACACTGGGTCGGGGTTTGGTGAACCAAGAGGTCGCTCCTTTAGTTGAAGTATCGGGCCCCTTTTTCGTTGCCTAGGTTACACCTTTGGAATACCGATTTTCGCACTACCAGAATGGGTCCTTATGTTTCTTATATTGGAGTGGAGCCACTTCTCCATCTGATTCCTATATAGCGAGTGTTCCCTAAAACACTACGTGTTGAAGTTGTGTCCTTCATCGCCTACCTTCTGAAGAGCCCTTCATTCTGTGACTCAGATAGGCTAGGATTCGTGTCTCAGCCGGAAGGGGTCGTAGGACTGACTCAGACAAAGCGTTAACAGTACGACCTCCGAATCTATAAGCTTTGGCCTCACTTTTCATTGGACAAAGAGGCGGTCCCGTGATCGGCTAGAACTGCCATCCATCCAGGGGGCAAGTGTTCTTCGGAATGACTGGGCGTAAAGTGCACGTAGGCGGTGAATCGGGTTGAAAGTGAAAGTCGCCAAAAAGTGGCGGGGCTTTTTTTCGTGGTTTTCTTTCCATCTCACAACTTCCATTTCTTGAGCCGACCTTGCCCGCTGGAAGTATGATTCCGATCTTTGAATCGAATTGCACTTATGCCCGGACTTGAAGTAGCATATATGAATTAAAGGGACATCTAATCAACGGAACTTTCATCTTTCTTCTGGTGCTGCCAAGACCTGCCTCAAAGTAGGAATTGAACCACTAGCGCGAATTGGATTTCGAGTCCAGGGCGCTAAACAAGCTTTGTGCAACCGGTCATGCTACACAATCGAAGGTTACTGGGGTTACCAATCCCAGGCCAAAACCTTTGGCAGGCGTGCTCAAAATGGATCATCGGCAACGCAACACTTCGATCATGTCATAAGCTCAGACATAGCTATCATGTATAGTAGAGAGATCAAGACTGCGGAACAACTGGCACATCACAGACTCTACGACACAAAGAGATCATATAGAACTCATATATGAGAAAGATACAAATTACACAAATGGGGTCACAGACCCATCAGTACATCATGCGGAAGCGAAGTAGTTGTCTAGTACAACAAGATCCAAATATATGGCCTAAGAGGCCTACACACAAACACAACCCAGCCAGCTTGTTCCGACGTCCCAAGCTGCCACCTGGGAACCCCGAACTACTCGTCGATGTCCAAGAAGAAACCACCTGTCTGCTCGGTGTCTTCTTCCTCTAAAACAATTTATAAAACCAGCAAAGAGAGACTGAGTACGACGTACTCGCAAGTTTAGTAGGGCGATATAGGCCCAATGATGATGGAGGCTCTAAAGCTGTATAGTAGTTATTTTGCATAAAGCTAGTTTCATTTTTTAAAGATATGACGACCCATGGCATCGACTACTCAGAAGATTTTCATAAAAGGGATAAGATAGAAATTTCATCTTTGGTTCTCATCGAACCCATAGTAACCATTTCTCATCGCTCATCTTCACCAAGGCACTCCCTCGAATCACCCTCGAGGAAATTAACCTTTTATCACACGTTGGGTTGCAACCTTTAGCTGCCAAATTTTAAGTAATTAGGTTATACTTCTCTATGAGATAATCCGCCTTTCCCATGATTTGTCCATAACCGTGGACATGGCTTTTTCAAAAGATTTACCCTACAGGGGTGTACTAATTTAGCCACCAGTACCGTCCGACCCCTTACCTGATCATTTAGCTCTCTTCCTTGGAAAGCCGACAGGGTGGGCGCGGTTAAACCTTTACAATGTGTGAGACTATCCAAGGGTTATCGTGGCGACATGACAAGTTTACCCAGCTTATTTCAGCCCCTGCCCCCATCGCCACCTCCTAAACACCACCATCCTCATCGTTTCTTTTTCCACCCACACACTCACACGCAAATGGAAATAGCAAACTAGAGGACCCTTGGATACGCCCATACAAATTATTCGGTTAAAGGGGATTCCATATGTCCCCACCGTTGGAAGCACACTCGGTTCTTGGTTCCAGCTAAAAGCACTCTCAGCCTAGGCGGCAGGAATGAGGCAAAACACCATCCCTAGATGGCAACTCATCCAAGCCTTTAAACAATTTAATTAAGTACTAGAAACATCCTCCACCTTGTCCGAACATTCCACCAAATTCATAATCATGGAAATAAATAACGGACAGCTAAGCATTCGACTAAGCATGGCTAAGCATAGCTAAGCATACAAATACAACAATTATATCCTTGTTTCAGGCCAACACATCAAACCTACGGTTCAAAGGTAGAGATACATGTATTGGTTCGGGGAAAAACATGTATTCATAGGATACTCTAGTATTGACCAAAAATTGACATAGAATCGAATGCAATATTATGCTGGATAAAATAAGTTTATAAAATAGTAGGATGCTTGATTCCAAGAAGGTTAGGTTATCTCTTGCCTTGCTGCCGGGGCGTGTAGTACTACTCGTCGGAATAGGCGAGGGAACCCTCGACTCCGGAATCTATCGATACCCAAGCAAGAATAGAAGAACAAAATAAATCATACGAAGTCAAGTGCAATGCACAAACATGATGGTATGTCAATTTCATGCAATGATATCAACATATTATTTAGCTAACAATATTAAATGGAGTGCCAAATAATTAGTGAAATTATTTGGAAGCAACCCCATATTTAACTTAATGACCACATTGTTCATACATTTATTAAATCACTCAAAGTGGTTTAAATATGCATGAACATGACATCATTGGATAGGTATTATTCTTCCGATCATTTTGGTACCTCATTTGTGAGTTTCCAATTATCAATGAATAAATAGTGAATTAAATGATTATTTGAATTTAATTCGTTTAATCATTTAAAGAATAACATCAAATAACTATTTGTGATCACGATGTCATATTAGCATGGTTTGATAGCATTTGAAGTGTTGATCACATTGATATTTTATTCAAAAATTTTGGTTAAATATTTAACAAGTTAATGATTTTTCCCAATTTGATATTATTTATGCCATTTTAGGAATTCTTAAATAAAGGCAAAAATATTTACTCAAAAGAGCATGGCAATATTACCAACAGATAGGAAATGTTTTCCTGAACAAATTGAAATTTAATTTGCTAAATTTGGAGCAATATTTAAATAGTTACTATTTATTTTGATTTGTTTTATTTTCCAAAAAGGAAAATCAATTCACAGGCAGGCCGGCCTTCAGCCGGCCAGGCCGGGCCATAGGCCGGGCAAAGGCCCGAAGGCATCGGCCTTTGGCCGGCCCAGGCTGGGGATCCAGGCCGGGCACGCTCCCGAAGCTGCCGGCCTCGTGCCGGCCCAGACCGGGCGTCCAGGCCGGGCGGGTGCCCGAGCCAGCCGGCCTTCGGCCAGCCCAAGTCGAGGCCAGGCCGGGCAAGCAGGGCATGCGTGTGGCGGCACCCGACGGAGACATCGGACGGCGTCGACCCCGTTCCGGCGGCGCTCCGCGGGTACGCGTGCGTGCCAAACGTGTGCGAGTGCGGGGCCGTAGCCGTGCGCATGCTCGGAGACGAAATGGAGGTGAACGGCGGCGTGCGCGTGCTCGACACCGCATGGCCACGGCGGATGGCCGGCGGCCTCTCGCACGGAGGCGAGGCTACCGAGGAGGAGGAGGGGAAAGGGGTTGTCCCGGAGATGCGCCAACTCACCCTGGACGGTCGGGGACGCGCGGCGTGGTCGGAGGAGGTCAGGAGCGGTGGCAATCGTGCCCGCAGCGCGGCGGCCGTAGTAGGAGAGGACACGGACGTCGGCGGCGATGCGGGCGACCCCGCGGTGATTCCTTGCCCGAGGACGAAGAGGACGACGAGGCGAAGCGGTCTGCGTGCTCAGCTGGCTCCGGGGAAGCTCCGGTGGACGGCGATGCGGCGGCGCGGCGACGGCGGCATGAGCTAGGCCACGGCATGACGCTAGCTAGGGTTAGGGTTTCCGGGTGCGAGGAAAAATGGGGGGGGGGGTCGAGAGAGGGAGCGGTAGGCATCGGGGAGCCCTCCTTATCCCTAGGGGAGCAGGTGGCGCGGCGGCATGGCGCGGGCGGCATTGCGGCACAGTGAAGAAGGAGGGGAAGAGGAGAGGCTGACAGGGGGACCCCACCGTCAGAGTTTTAAACATTTAGCCATTTTCCTTTTTCAAATAAAACCAGTAGTAATTTAGGGATTTTATTGAGGCCCTTAAACTACTTCAAAAATTATGAAATTTTTTGAGTAGGCTCCACTTATCAGGTAGTGACTCCACAAAAATTGGTGCTCTAAAATAAATTGTTTAGATTCAGATTTGTTCATAGTGTTGCAATATGATCATTTTTCATAAACTGCAAAATGCATTTATTTGGAGCACTTAAGCACATACAAAAATAGTAAAAATATTCATGGAGGCTCTCAGAATAATATTGAAGCTCCCCATGATTTTAGTTTGAATTTTTGGAAAGGTTTAGCTTGGTTTCAAAATAGGATTTGAATTGAACCAATTTTGGATTCTCAATTTCATTTCTTATTTGGCAATATTTAGATTTTGAGAATTGGTTATAAAATGTAAACTTGGAACTTCCTAAACAATTTGGAAGTCCAAGAATAATTTGATTGCCAAATTAAGCAATTGTATTTGGTGTGGAAGTTTGGAAAGGTTTAGCTTCCCCATTTTGATTGCTTTCATATGTGGATAGTTAGAAGTAGCAATTTCATATGGATGCTATGATGCAACACAAGAATGCAAAAAGTGGAAAAATTCTTCGTATTTTTCAGTACAAAGTTGGGGCTGTTACACCTGGGCCCAGAACATCATGAAGTACATGACGGAGCACCTGTCGACATCGGCAGCCGCGTGGCGGTGAGCGACAAGGTGCGGAAGGCCGCGGAGGCGTACGCCAAGATATTCGACCAAGTCGAGGTTGAGGAAGGCGTAGACGACGGCGAAGAGGACGCCCCGGAGGATGAGGTGGATGCCGCCGCGGACGGTGCGGGCACCTCAGGAGGCCCGATGGCCTAAGCTCCCTCCTGCAGCTAGATGTGCATGCGGCACACTTTATCTTAGCATTTTGTTTATAGAACTTTTGTAAAGACTTGTTTAAGCTTTATTTGAACATGCTTGGTGAATATCCCTCGGGAGGCTTTTATCTTTCCCCTTCATGTCTTTTTCGCTCTACGTCTTAGGACCCTATCTTAGCGCTACACCACCGCCGCTTCGGTATGTGAGAGTCAGGGCTCCACAAGGCCGGGGGGTGCGTGAGGCCTCGAGAGGTAAGAGCTCCCGAGTCGCGATGCTCGGGGCTCCCCTTTAACGCGCAAGCAGCCCATGAGGCATAGGAGAGAGAAAAGAGACTCGAGGGGCAAAAACCAGCGAAAGGAAATTCAACCAAGTGTTTGGACTTAGCTTCGCGAGGCGTTTTTTGCCTTGGAGAGGGTGTTGGTTCCCTAACGAGGCGTTTTCTTCCTGAGGTTGCCTGAGGCTTGGAGAGCCTGCTTTCCTGTGTTTGGACAGATGGGCATACCCACAAGCAATACATAGCTAGATAACTTCATGCGTGCTCGTAGGTTCCTTCATGTGTGTCTCGCGAGGAGAACAGGCACCAAGGTCCTTGGTGAGTTGACGTGCACGGGAGCCGGTCCATGAGTTCAGAGCTCCTTGGGAGTTGACATGCATGAGAGCTGACCCGTGAGTTCGGAGCTCGGATTCCTTGGGTTTGAGGCGCTGCTCGGATGCTCCCGAGGCACAGGCACCATGTCCAGCCCCCGCTCACGAGATACACAGGAGGGATCATACGAGCAAGGATGAAAAGCAATAACATAAGTGCTTACCGAAGCAACAACATATGCTGGCGCGAAGCGCAAAAGGTTCAAAGTGACCTGAAACAGAGGTTCATTACACTGGCGTGGCCAGAAATACAAAATCCGCCATGTCTGGGCATGGGGTTCCACATGGAGTGGCTGAGACTCGCGGCCCGAGGTGACGCATGTAGAGAAAGCTCAGAGAGGGGGCCCCTATGCGGGGGTGGCTTTTAGAGCCTGCGGTCCACCATGACTGGGCATGGGGATCCACCTCGCCAAGGCATGGTGCTTGAAGAAGTCACCTTGCCGAGGCGTGGTGGCTTGGGAGTCTTCTCGAACGGCCCGCGGCAACGTATATTAGAGAGGGGAGCCCGAAGTTTTTACTCGTGGAGGATGATGGCGTAAGGCTCTCCCTTGATGCAAAAAATTGCTCGTCGAGGACGATCAAGGGTAGAACTTGCGCAGGTCCTAGATGTTCCAGGGGTTGGTGATAGGGATGCCGTCCTCCGTCTCGAGCCGCGCGGAGCCAGGCCTGGCGATGTGCACGACTCTTTAGGGTCCTTCCCACATTGGCGAGAGATTGTGGAGGCCTGCCCTGGAGAGGATTCTCCTCAGGACAAGGTCTCCTGCTTCGAGAGTGCGCGGGCGGATGTGGCGGCTGTGGTAGCGACGGAGGTCTTGCTGGTACCTTGCCGCTCTCAGGGCCGCATTGCGGCGGAGCCCCTCAAGCAGCAGTAGGTCATTGTTGCAGAGCTCGTCCAGCTCAGCCTCCTTGAAGGCCAAGACTCGCGGAGAGCCGTGGGTGATCTCGCTGGGGAGGACGGCTTCAGCACCATAGACGAGGGAGAATGGCATCTCACCAGTTGGCTTTGTTGGCGTGGTGCGGATGGACCAGAGCACCGAGGGGAGCTCATCGATCCAGTGCTTGCCGCTGGCCTTGAGGCGGTTGAAGCTTCTCGTCTTGAGGCCCTTGAGCACCTCGGCGTTGGCTCGCTCAGCCTGCCCATTGCTCCGTGGGTGAGCCACCGAGGCGTAGCAGATTTGGGCGCCGAGGCTGCCGCAGTAGGACTTGAAGGCACCACTAATGAATTGTGAGCCGTTGTCGGTGATGATGCGGTTGGGCACGCCAAAGCGGCAGACCAAGCTCCTGATGAACTTCACAGCTGATTTCGCCGGGATGGTGCGCACGGGTTCCACCTCAGGCCACTTGGTGAATTTATCGATAGCGACGTAGAGGTAGCGATAGCCCCCGAGCGCTCGCGGGAAGGGTCCCAGGAGGTCCAGCCCCCAGACCGCGAACGGCCAGGAGAGCGGGATGGTTTGGAGTCCATGCGTGGGCTGGTGGATCTGCTTGGCGTGGAATTGGCAGGCATCGCAGGATTGGACGATTGCGACTGCATCTTGAAGCACTGAGGGCCAGTAGAAGCCACTCCGGAAGACCTTGCCTGCAAGGGTGCGCGAGGATGAATAGTGGCCGCACTCTCCGCTGTGGATGTCGTTGATGAGCTGGCGGCCTTACTCGGCAGGGACGCACCGCAACGCAACCCCATTGGGGCGCTTACGGTACATGTCTCCGTCGTGGAGGCAGTAGGACTTGGCCTGGCGGGCAACCGTTTCGTCTTCGGCGTCTTCTTCGGGGAGGACTAGATTTTGCAGGTAGTTCTTGATCTCGTCGATCCAACCAGTGTCTTGGCGTATCAAGGTCATCAGCAAGCGATCGCCTGAGGGCAGCCCGCAGTTTGGTGCTCCACTTGATGGGGCTGGTGGGAGCTCCTCATTGATGCTCATGTTGACAGCTGGTTGCTTGACGGAGGACTTGGCGAGTCTTTCCTCGAACACTCCAGGCTTCTGTGCTTCCCTTCTTGTTGCTCGCCTGGCGAGTTCATCTGCTTCTTGGTTCTCTCCTCGTGGGATATGCTTGAGCTCCATGCCCCTGAAGTGCTTCTCGAGTTTGCGTACCTCTTCAAGGTAGGCCACCATGTAGGTGTCCTTAGGCGTGTAGCTTTTGTTGGAGAAGTTGACGAGGAGCTGAGAGTCGCCCTTGATGAGGATGCGCTTGATGCCGAGGGCGATAGCAGCTCTGAGCCCGGCGAGGAGGCCTTCGTATTCAGCAATGTTGTTGGTGACCTTGTCGTTGTCTGATAAGGGGTGGCCGGATCTTCTCGTGAGCTTGATGATGGATGATTGATAACTAGTGGAACACCACGATCTCTCCTTGGCTAGTCCCCGCTGCCAATGCAACAGATTCAAACCCTTTTGGATATTCGCAATCTTACACTCCTGCGCAACGCAGCCGTCGACTACGAAACGGTCCTGTACCCCCTTATTCCCAATGGAACAGCAGATAACACGCAAACTTTGCAGTAGATGAACCACCAGATCGATACGAATTGGTGGGGGTAAATTCAGAGGAATGCTTGAAGCAATTCGATCTAGAATTCTAGGGTTTTAGTTTTAACGTAGTCTAACCTCTCTATGTCGCATCCCTCATCTATTTAAGGAGAGGAGGGGGTGCGGCACAACCAGCAACACAAAGTCTAACTCGACTAGGACTTGGACTCCTACGATACAAACCGACCTATAGTGGGTTCGGTCCAATTACTAGGCACGCATGCCCAACTTGTGTTGCACCATAATATTGAAGTCTTGGTACGCCACTTGATGTGCTAGCGTGGCCTTTGGTGATTCCCTCCAATGAAGCTTGTGCGCCTGCCTCCCTCTCCTCCCTCGCGCATCTTCTGATATTGGAATTAGTTCTTGGTGCAATTGTCTTCACCTCCAATGCTTGTGTTATCAACAAACCTGATCATACATAAATGCATAGACTTAGGCAGTATAAAGTTCTCATCAACACAAACATCAGATTCAATTAAGAGTGAGTTCACCTGTTGCTCGAGTAGCTTGGTTCGAGCTCTTGTCATTGGTCCAATCCTCACTTCATTAGGCTTGTCTTGTGCAGCAACATCATCACTAAGAAAAGATGGTAAAGGACTAGGGATGTCCTCATCATCCTCCCCCCTTGAAAAGGCGTCGTCCTCGACGCGTCAAGATCATCTCCGGTATACGGTGTCAAATCAGCAACATTGAAAGAATTGCTAACACCGAACTCATCAGCAGGAAGATCAATCTTGTACGCATTGTCATTGATTTTTGCTAGCACTTTATAAGGTCCACCTCCTTGCGGCATCAGTTTAGACTTGCGCAGGTTTGGGAACCTATCCTTGCGGAAGTGCACCCACACCATGTCACCCCGCTGAAACAACACCTCCTTGCGCTTCTTGTTGACACGCTGAGCTGTTTGCTTGCCCTTGTTCTCAATTGCTTCTCTGGTCTTGTCATGGATCTTCTTCACAAAATCAGCACGTTTTGAAGCCTCCATATTGACCCTCTCTTGTGATGGAAGTGGCAGCAAATCTAGCGGCGTAATTGGCTTGAAACCATACACCACCTCGAATGGACATAGCTGTGTGGTTGAGTGTACAGCCCGGTTATATGCAAACTCCACATGCGGTAGGCACTCTTCCCATTCCTTCAAATTTTTCTTGATCATGGTTCGCAGCAATGTGGAGAGCGTGCGATTAACCACCTCCGTTTGCCCATCTGTTTGGGGGTGACAAGTTGTACTGAATAGCAGCTTCGTTCCCAACTTCCCCCACAACGTCTTCCAAAAATAGCTCATAAACTTGACATCTCGATCAGAAACAATAGTCCTTGGTACTCCATGCAAGCGCACTATGTCCCTGAAAAACAGATTAGCAATATGCGACGCATCGTCGCTTTTGTGGCAGGCAATAAAATGTGACATTTTAGAAAACCTGTCAACTACCACAAAAATAGAATCATGTCCTCTCCTGGTTCTAGGCAATCCTAACACAAAATCCATGCTAATGTCTTCCCATGGAGAAGTAGGTGCAGGAAGAGGAGTATACAAACCATGAGGCTTCAGCTTGGACTTTTCCTTATTGCAAGTGATGCAACGTTTTACAAACCTGTCCACATCTCGCCTCATGCGTGGCCAATAGAAATGATCAGCCAACATCAACAACGTCTTCTCACGTCCAAAGTGTCCCATCAAACCGCCACTATGTGATTCCTGCAACAATAGCAAACCTATAGACGATTCTGGCACACACAACTTGTTAGCTCGAAATAGATATCCATCATGTATATGGTATTTGTCCCACGCTTTGACAGCAGAACACTTAGCAAAAGGCGTGGCAAAATCAGCATCAATAGCATATAATTCACGCAAACTCTCTAAACCAGGAACTTTTACATCCAAATGTGTCAACAAAATATTTTTCCTAGAGAGAGCATCAGCAACCACATTGTCTTTTCCTTTCTTGTACTTAATAATGTATGGGAAAGATTCAATGAATTCAACCCACTTAGCATGACGTTTATTCAGATTTGATTGGCTCTTTAAAAATTTCAAAGCCTCATGATCAGAATGTATGATAAATTCTTTTGGCCACAAATAATGTTGCCAAACCTCAAGAACTCTAACAAGCGCATACAATTCTTTGTCATAAACAGGATAGTTCAATTGTGCACCATTTAATTTTTCAGAGAAAAATGCAACCGGTTTACCCTCTTGCATCAACACACCTCCTATTCCAATACCACTAGCATCACATTCAATATCAAATTGCTTATGGAAATCAGGAAGTACAAGCAAAGGTGCAGGAATCAAATGACGTTTAAGCTCATCAAAAGCAGCATCTTGGGCTGCGCCCCAAGCAAATTCAACACCTTTTTTAGTTAGATCATTCAAAGGTGCAGCAATAGAACTGAAGTCTTTCACAAAACGTCTATAAAAACCAGCTAGACCAAGAAAGCTTCGGATCTGACTAATATTCATGGGAGTGGTCCAATTTTTAATAGCTTCAATTTTGGATTCATCAACTTCTACTCCATTCTTAGAAACAACAAAACCCAGAAATATGACCTTGTCTTTGCAAAAAGTGCACTTAACAAGATTACCATATAGTTTATTATCACGTAGCACTTGCAAAACTTGTCTAATATGATCACTATGCTCATATTCATTGCGGCTGTAAATTAATATATCATCAAAGTACACAACCACAAACTTGCCAATAAATTGCCTTAAAACATGATTCATTAACCTCATGAACGTACTAGGTGCATTAGTTAACCCAAAAGGCATGACTAACCACTCATATAAACCAAATTTCGTTTTAAAGGCAGTTTTCCACTCATCCCCTTCTTTCATCCTAATTTGATGATATCCACTACGCAAGTCAATTTTAGAGAATATAGCAGCACCACTTAATTCATCAAGCATGTCATCTAGACGTGGAATTGGATGACGATATCGTATAGTGATGTTGTTAATTGCTCGACAATCTACACACATGCGCCAAGTACCATCTTTCTTAGGAACCAAAATAACAGGAACAGCACAAGGACTTAGGCTTACTCTCACATAACCTTTATCAAGAAGTTCTTGTACTTGTCGCTGTATCTTCTTTGTTTCATCGGGGTTGGTGCGGTAGGGGGCTCGGTTGGCAAAGATGCTCCTGGAATCAAGTCAATTTGATGCTCAATACCCCTCAATGGTGGCAAACCAGCGGGTACCTCCTCCGGAAACACATCGCCAAATTCCTGTAACACATGAGAAACATCAAGAGGAAGAGGGGTCATGTCGTTAGAAACCAGAATTTTGCCCTTGCACATAAGCACAATAGGGACTTGAGTGGGATCCTCACAAAACTCTCTCAAATCTGATTTGGTGGCTAACATGACTAGAAGACTCTTTCCCTCACTTGTCTTTTCACTCATGTGTGGCTAGTGGCTCTCACTCACCGAGGTAGTATGCTCTCATCTATCTACTCTCTCACTCTCTTTTTCTAAATTCACTTCTGTTTTTTGACGAGATTCATTTACAATTTGCTGCGGTGTCATATGCCTCATAGTAATATCTTGCCCATGCCAATTCAAGTGATATGTGTTGGCTCTCCCATTGTGCTGAACATTCCTATCAAACTGCCATGGGCGACCCAACAAAAGATGACATACGGACATGGGCACCACATCACACTCAACGGTGTCTTTATATGATCTAATTTGAAACTCCACACGCACCATATAGCTGACCTTCATCTCCCCTTTGTCGCTCAGCCACTGAATATAATATGGATTGGGGTGCGGTATATACTTGAGTTTCAGTTTAGCGCAAAGATCCTTGCTTGCCAAATTCTTGCAGCTGCCACCATCCACTATAACCTTGCAAGCCATCTGAGGACCAACTACCGCCTTGGTTTGAAATAGATTACAACGTTGATCTTCAGAAATTTGCTTCAGATGTAGAGTGTTTTGAGAACAAACAATAGTGGGAAAATGTGTGGCATAGGCATCAAGGGCACCATCACTTGAGTACCCATGATCATCCAAATCCGCAGAATCTGGATCAGCATCATCACCGGTTTCATACTCATTGTCCTCATTGATAATCATAACTTTCTTGTTTGGACACTCTTTCTTGAAGTGCCCTTTGCCTCCACAAGTGTGACACTTCATGTCCCTGTTTCGGCCTATAGAAATTGAGGAACCAGCAGCACTAGCAGCAGGTTGTGCAGCTGTTTTTGCTCTTGAAACACCGGAATCTTGCTTGCTTGAAGAATTGCCACGAAAATTGGAATTGTTGGACTGCTGTGGCGTGCTTGCAGTAGGTTGAGTAAACCTACTACGAGCTGTAGCACGTGCTGAAAATTGTGCTTCTTCGGTTAGCTGTGCCTCAGCCTCAAGTGCATGATGTAGCAAGTCATTCATATCATGGTATTGGTGATGCCTAACAATGCTCTTGATCTTAAATTGCAAACCTGCGAGGAACCGCTGCATGGTCTGCTCTGGCTGTTCACGAACGCGAGCACGTTGCATGATCACCTCCATCTCTTGGAAGTATTCTGTCACGGTCTTGGTACCTTGCCTCAATTGCTGCAGCTTATCATAAAGAGAATGAATATAATTCCGTGGAACAAATCTGTCCCTCATCACTGCCTTCATAGTTCTCCATGTAACAATTGGCAGCTCTCCATCTTCTTCCCTGGTTCGAACAAGGTGATCCCACCAACGCAATGCATAACCATCAAATCCAGAGGATGCCAACTTGATTTTTCTGTCCTCTGTATAGTCATGCAACCTCCACAATTTTTCTATCTTCAGCTCCCATATAAGATACTCTTCAACATCAGGAGACCCCGTAAATTGTGGGATAGAGAATTTAGGCTTGCCCAGCCCGTCATCCTCTCTATTCTGTGGAGCAGCAGGAAAATCTAGGTGCCGACGTGCACCAATAGGAGCAAAACCCCGTCCTAGTCCAACACGAGCACGGCCACCACGTCCTCGATCACCTCGACCACCTCCACGGCCGAGCTGCTCTTGGTTGTCGCCCTGGGCATCAGCAGCAGGCTCATCTTCGCCATTGACACTATGATCATCATCGGCAGCTCGGTGTTGTTGAAAAAGTGTACGCAGCTCTGCGAATTGCTGTGTCAATGCATCAATGGAAGTCTGTATAGCTATGACTTGAACTTGTGTTTCCTCTGCCGTGGTTGCAAGTCCATCAACTTGCACACTAAGATTTTGCAGATCCTCATTGAGTGGGTCAATTTCAGTTGCAATTTTGCGCTGCAATGTGTCACGAAGTGCTTCATACTCGTTCCAATGCACAACAGCCGCGGGATCCTTCTTTGCCTGCACATCAACATCCTTAAGATACATGATTAGTGGGTTAGTGCAAACCAAAATAGGATGTGGTGGATACTCTCACAACTCACTCCAAACTAAAAGAAAGGTGAATCTTACCGTTCCAAAGTGAATAGAAAGTACTTACCAATCTGGCAGAAAACGGTGCATGCACGGATGTAACAAAGCGAATACCGAGGGTCCAAATTATCACACGACAAACCAGGGTATATGGTGGAGCTTGGGTTGGATACCTAACAACACCAAATTACAAATCCTAGTGCTGATCGTATGACACACTGGAAACGCACACGGTGTAGATAAAATGGGGCAATGCAACTCTGAAAATGAGCTCAGAAATATGATATATGCTCGTGTTGCAATGCACAAGAGAGACACTAGCAAAGCTCAAAGTATAAGGGCACAAGATTGCTCAATCTAAAAGGTGTAAACAGCACGTTAAACAGCTCCAAACTGCTATAGATATGAACAAACTTTTAGCTCCCTTTCTATTTTTCGCTCTTTTTTTTACTCCTTCTTTTCTGTTTTCTCTTTTTTTATACTTTTTCACTGTAGCACTTCTCCTTTGGCCACTATTTGTCGCACCGCGGAGAAAAAATTTACCAACACGGCAGAAAAACGTGACACCAAACTTGCCTATTTGAGCAGCCCAAGAGAACGAATATGCTAGTCTCGTGGGTAAGTGCCTACCACAAATATGTATAGAAAGGCTGTGGCTAAGGTTGACAAATGGGGAAAGAAAAGAAAGCTAGATGGACTCGGATTGAAACAAAAACAGAAAAAGGAAACCGACTCTGACTAGAAAACGCTGTCGCGGCAGAGAAAAGGAAAGAAAAAACATGTCGCGGCAGGGCGCGCGCGGCAGAGTCCGAGTACGAAACGGAGATCGCGGCAGAGAAAACAGCGAGATTGTGTGCCGCGGCAGATCGATTCAAACTCCAACTCGAACTCGAATTGACTAATTTTTTTTTTTGGATTTTTGATAGTTGGACTCCGACTCAAACTAGATGATGAACACGGAAGTAAAAACCTAGACTCCTAAACACGAGAAAAAGGCAGCACAAAGAGGAGAAACGATCAGCAACTAGGAAAAGAAAAATTCGGTGCTATCTAGGCTATGGCGAAAAAAATTCTAACCCTAATATTTTTGTGAGGCTTTTTCTGGATAGGATAAAAACAGTAAAACTAATCTATGAGATTGATTGCTCACCGAGGAAACCCGAAAATCTGATACCAAGATGATAAGGGGTGGCCCGATCTTCTCGTGAGCTTGATGATGGATGATTGATAACTAGTGGAACACCACGATCTCTCCTTGGCTAGTCCCCGCTGCCAATGCAACAGATTCAAACCCTTTTGGATATTCGCAATCTTACACTCTTGCGCAACACAGCCGTCGACTACGAAACGGTCCTGTACCCCCTTATTCCCAATGGAACAGCAGATAACACGCAAACTTTGCAGTAGATGAACCACCAGATCGATACGAATTGGTGGGGGTAAATTCAGAGGAATGCTTGAAGCAATTCGATCTAGAATTCTAGGGTTTTAGTTTTAACGTAGTCTAACCTCTCTATGTCGCATCCCTCATCTATTTAAGGAGAGGAGGGGGTGCGGCACAACTAGCAACACAAAGTCTAACTCGACTAGGACTTGGACACCTACGATACAAACCGACCTATAGTGGGTTCGGTCCAATTACTAGGCACGCAGGCCCAACTTGTGTTGCACCATAATATTGAAGTCTTGGTACGCCACTTGATGTGCTAGCGTGGCCATTGGTGATTCCCTCCAATGAATCTTGTGCGTCTGCCTCCCTCTCCTCCCTCGCGCATCTTCTGATATTGGAATCAGTTCTTGGTGCAATTGTCTTCACCTCCAATGCTTGTGTTATCAACAAACCTGATCATACATAAATGCATAGACTTAGGCAGTATAAAGTTCTCATCAACACAAACATCAGATTCAATTAAGAGTGAGTTCACCTATTGCTCGAGTAGCTTGGTTCGAGCTCTTGTCATTGGTCCAATCCTCACTTCATTAGGCTTGTCTTGTGCAGCAACATCATCACTAGGAAAAGATGGTAAAGGACTAGGGATGTCCTCATCATTGTCCTTGAAGCACAGCTGGACGGCGTAGTAGAGCTTGTCGCTTGTTGGTGAGGTGAGGACAGCACCAGTCCCTGCACTCCGGGCCGCGAAGGCGCCGTCGAAGTGCGTGGTCCAGTAGCCTGGTTCCGTCCCTCCTGAGGCTGTAGCTTCCTTCTCTTGAGGCTCCTCTTCACGCGTGTCCGTCCATTCGGCCATGAAATCGCCCAGCGCCCTGCCCTTGATGACCCTGGTGGTGTCAAACTCAAGCTCGAAGGGTTGTAGCTCGATGCCCCAGCTTGCGACGCGATCTGTTGCGTTTGGGTTGCGCAGGACTTGCTCCAAGGGGTACGAGGTGACCACCTTGATGGGGTGACCCTGGAAGTAGTGGCGCAGCTTCCTGGAGGCGATGAGGAGCGAGAAAAGGAGTTTCTGCTGCATGGGGTAGCGCTCGCGAGCGTCCCGCAGCACTGTGCTGACGAAGTACATGGGATGCTCGACGAGGGTAATTGTTGGCGTGGCAGCGGTTGGCTCCTCTTGAGGCTCGGTGGAGTCCTTGTCGAGGTTTTCTTAAGGCTCCGCTTGTAGGGGCTCGGCATGGGGCTGGAGGCTTGACGAAGCTGCTTCCTTGTCGAGGAGTTCTGGGCTTGGCGAGGCAGAGCTCTGCTTGGCGAGGACTGGCTCTTCCCTTTCGGCCACCAAGACCGCGCTTGCCGTTTGAGGAGTGGCTACAAGATACAGCTTCAGAGGCTCGCGAGGGCGTGGGGCAACCATGATGGGTGGGCTCGCCAGGTATTTCTTCAGGTCCTCAAGGGCCTTTGCTGCTTCAGGAGTCCACTTGAAAGGACCGGACCTCTTCATGATCTTGAAAAATGGCAGCGCCCTCTCGCCGAACTTGGAGATGAAACGGCGAAGGCTGGCCATACATCCCGCTAAGCGCTGCATGTCCTTGAGGCGACGAGGAGGCTGCATCTCTTCTATGGCCTTGATCTTGTCGGGGTTTGCTTCAATGCCGCGATGGGACACCAGGAACCCGAGGAGCTTGCCTGAAGGGACCCCGAAGACGCACTTGGCGGGGTTCAGCTTGATATTTACCTTGCGCAGGTTGGCAAAGGTCTCCTCGAGGTCCTTGATGAGCGTGTCCTTCTCGCGGGTCTTGACCATGATGTCGTCGACATAGGCCTCTGCATTCCTCCCCATTTGAGCCCCCAAGGCGATCCTTATGAGGCGCTGGAAAGTGGCGCCGGCGTTTTTCAGGCCGAAGGGCATGCAGACGTAGCAAAATACACCACAAGGGGTGAGAAATGCTGTCTTCTCCTCATCCTCCTTCGCCATCTTGACCTGGTGATAGCCTGAGAAGGCATCCAGAAAACAGAGGAGTGCGCAGCCGGCGGTGGAGTCCACGATCTGGTCGATCCTCGGGAGGGGATAGGTGTCCTTGGGGCAGGCTTTGTTGAGGTCGGTGAAGTCGATGCAGAGGCGGCTTCCTCCGGTGTGCTTGGGGATGACCACACCGTTGGCGAGCCAAGTGGGATGGACAACTTCCTTGATGATGTTGGCTTTCTTCAACTTTTCTACTTCTTGGACGATGAAATTTTGCTTCTATGGCGCCTAGTGCCGCGCCTTTTGCTTCACGGGGCGTGCGTTTGGACACACGGCTAAGTGGTGCTCGATCACCTCCCTCGGTACTCCGGACATATCTGACGGTGTCGAAGCGAACATGTCAGAGTTTGCCCTGAGGAAGCCGACGAGCGCGCCTTCCTATTTGGGAGGCAAGTTGGCGCCGATGGTGGCGCTAGCCCCCGAGCCGTTTGCCTGAAGAGGCACTTGCTTCGTCGCGGCCTTCTCCTGAGAGAACAGCTGCTTCTTCTTCGCGGGGGGCCTCGGGAGGGGTTCCTCATCTTCATCAGCGGGTGACGCCACCGCGTCAGCCTTGTAAGCCGCTTGCGCAGCGTACAGGGCGTCTGAGATCATGCCGCGGATGACGATGGTACCACCCGAGCCGGGGAGCTTGACAAGGTTGTAGGCGTGGTGGGTCACCACCATGAACTTGGCGAGGGCGGGGTAGCCGAGGATGGCGTTGTAGGGTAGGCCGATGTGCGCGACGTCGAAGTTGATCAGCTCGGTGCGGTAGTTGGCCTGCGTGCCGAAAGTGACCGCGAGCCTCACTTGCCCCAAAGGAGTCGTGAGGCCCTCTGTCACCCTCGAGAAGGGCCTGGTGGGCATGAGCCGCTCGTAGGGCACCTGAAGCTTCTCGAAAGTCTCGACAGAGATGACGTTGAGGCCTGCACCCCCATCAATGAGCGTCTTAGAGACTGCAATGTTGTTGATGGTGGGAGTGCAGACCAGCGGGATGGTGCCCACAGTCGAGGTGGACTTGGGGTGGTCGCTGGAGTCGAAAGTGATGGGGAACTGGGACCACTTGAGGGGCCTGGAGGCCTCAACCCCGGGAAGGGCTGCCGCGACCTCGCGAGCGAGCTCCTGAAGTGGTGGTTGGAGCGAGGGGCCTGAGCCCCGCCGCGGCCGCCGCCGCGGCCTCCGCGGCCTTGCTGCCGCTCGTTAGCCTCACGAGCCTCGCGAGCCTCGCGAAGCCTCTTGAGGTCGTAGCAGTCCTCGGTGGCATGGGAATGCCTGTTGTAGTAGATGCAGAAGGGACGATCATCTTTCTTCTCGGGTCCCGCGGCTGGAGTGGCAGCGCGAGGCTGCTTGGCGTCAGGCTCAGCCGCGAGGACCGCAGTGGTCTTGCGCTTCTCGGTGGATTTCTTCTTCTTCTTGGACCCCTCGGCGGGGTCCCCTGGCTCGTTCTTGACGAACAAGCGGCCCTCCTCAGCCTTGGTGCACTTGTCCGCCAAGTCGAAGAGCTTGACGACGGTGGTGATGTTGTCGTGGATGCCGAGCTTCTCGAGCATCCGCACATCCGTGACCCCAGCCTGGAAGGCCGAAATGACCAGCGCGTCGGTGGTGTTGGGGATCGTGTTGCGCACCTGGCTGAAGCGCTGGATGTACTTGCGGAGGGTCTCGCCAGGCTTCTGGCGTACGGCGCGGAGGTCGTTGTACGTGAGGCCGCGCTCGTACGTGCCCTTGAAGTTGGCGACGAAGCACCGGCAGAGGTCCTCCCAGGTGTTGATGGACTCGGCGGGGAGGTTCGTGAGCCACGAGGACGCGGAGTCCTTGAGGGCCATGGGGAACCAGTTCGCCATGACTTTGTCGTCGCCCCCTGCGGCCTGGATGGCCAAAGTGTAGAGTTGTAGGAACTCTAGGGGGTTGTTGTTGCCGTCGTAGCGCAGAGGAAGATCTGGCCTGAACTTGACCGCCAGACGACGCGACGGAGGCTGCGAGTGAACGCGGCCGTCGTGCCGTAGGTGACCGGGCCGTTGGCGAGGGTGGCATGGAGGTGGCGCCCCGCGGTGGAGACGTCCTGGACGGCGCGGTTGTGGTGATCCTGGTGGCGCTCGATGCTCACGCGTGCATCCTCCGGGGCTCGCTGCACGATTTGGCAGTCATGCGGCGACGACGCGTGCGACGCAGCGCGGTTGTCGTGAGGGGGAGCCCCGGCTGGAGCAGGTTGCGGTGGAACTGGTGGAGCTGGAGTGGGCGCGGGATGACGAGGAGGTGCATGCGGCGCGCCGTGCGCCACGTCCCCTACGCGTGCAGAGAGAACCAGCGAACGAGACGGTGCAGGAGCGGCGACGTGAGCGGCGCCGACGAGCTCGGAGAGGCGGTTGAGCCCGGCTTCCTGGGCCTCCGGCGTGGGGCGGTACTGCAGCAGCTCCTACGCCATGAGAAGCGCAGTTGCCGGGCTGGGCGCAGGGCGGCCCAGCGAGGAGGCAGCACGGTCCCGCGATGGGTGTAGGGAGGAAGCCTCCTCTTTGCCGTGGTCGTCCTCGATGTGGTCGTGGTCGTCGTCCTCCGGGTGCTCGACGTGGGGCTCGGGGTCGACGTGGCGCTCCGGAGCAACACTTCCGCGCGGGCGGCCGCACGGGTTATCAGCGGGAGCGGTGGCGGCGCTGGCCGTCCGGCGAGCGAGACGTTCGGCGCGAGAGATGCCGGCCATGGCGGTGTCGAGGTTGAAGATGCGCCTCAGCCCCCTACCTGGCGCGCCAAATGTCGGAGAACTGTCCCAGGAACTGGGTGTGTCTCACAAGGATCGAGTAAGGGGCTGAACGCGGAATCAAACAACCCTCAACGTGCCTCGGCGACGATGCTCGTCGAGCTCGCTGTGGGACAGCACTGCAGATATGAACGCGCGGTATTACCCAAGTTCAGGGCCCTCTGGGAGAGGTAAAACCCCTACGTCCTGCTTCTGGTGTATTGCACTTGCTCGGAGAGGTTTCAGTACAGGGCGAGCTTGGCGAGCTCAAGGTGGCTACAATGGCTAACCCTAAAACTCAGAACTCCCAACCAAGCGTCAAACCAGCTAGCTCTCAACTAAGGTTGAACCAAGATTGAACCCTTTGCCCGAACATGCTCCCCCTCCTTTTATAGGTGTCTCGGACCTCTTCCCCCAAATGTCTTGGCAGGAAGGGTTACCACATGGCGACGAAGGAGGAGGACAGGTGCACAATAAAGGTAGAGTCCATCTACGCGGTCCATGGCAGGGAGCGGTGTCACCAAAGCTGGAAAAGCCACCGTCCAGCCAGGACGGTGGGCTGGCGCTGCTGAGGTGGGAGGTGTCCCACGGTGACGTCGCGCTTGGAGCGTAGCTGCAGACGGCTCCCTTATCACCAAAGTGGAAAGCCTCGTTGTACTCTTTGCTTGGTGCTGCTTTGTTGACTGCTTTATACACGAGAACGGCAACTGCGGCGTCGTCGTCACCGCGCGCAGACGCGCGCGTCACTCTGCACATGGGCGCAGAGCCCATGTGCGCTCTGCCGCGGAGGCAGAGCTGGCTTCGTGAGGAAGGAACCCCGCGAGGCCGGAGGCCTCGCCGAGCCCCTTTGGCTTGATCCTTAGCAGAATCGACGGCAGCATCCGAGATGCCCTCTCGAGGAGAGGTCCCTCGCCAAGGGAGAAAACCCTCGGCGAGGAGAAAAGGTACCTCGCGAGGGAAAACCCTCGCGAGGCTCGCCAGGCTTGGGGAGCCGGGTCCTTAGCGAAATCTTCTGAAGAATGTTGTGGGCCCTGGCAGGCCGGCCCGTGGTACCCTGGTTTCCACTGTGCCGACATATTTCTTCCATAGTCAACTATGTATTCCCAGTGTCTACTGGCAGTAGGGTTTCGACCAGCTGTGGAGGGTCCCCGCCATAAAGTGCTTTGAAGGATGACATGTTGAGGGCAGTGTAGAAGCAAGTGTTGTACCACCACTCAGGAAGGGCAAGCCAATTGTGCCATTTTTTTGGATTTTGGAATGCCATGCACCTAAGATACTGCTCCAAGCATTGATTGACTCTTTCTGTCTGTCCATCTGTTTGAGGATGATAGGATGTGCTAAAGTGAAGTTTGACACCCAGTGCCTTAAACAGAGATTGCCACAGGGAACTTGTGAAAATTCTATCTCTGTCAGTGACTATCACAGAAGGTAATCTGTAACGCCCCGACCCCGGAATTATACAGAGAGGCTATGAAATCGACACAACCATCAATGTATAAAACAAAGATCGAGACTTGTGGAACAAACCGGCACATCACATGACTCTACGACACAAAACATATAGCAACTCATATAACGAGAAGAATACAAATATTACACAACAAAAGGATCACCGATCCAACAAGTCATCAAGCGGAAGCGGGTAGTGTTGTCTAACAACCAGAAGCAAATATATGGCCTAAGAGGCCTACAATAAACATCATCCCAGCCAGCTTGTTCCACGGTCCCAAGCTGCCACCTGGGAACCCCAGACTAGTAGTCGACGTCAACGAAGAACCCACCTAGTTGCTCGTTGTCGTCCTCCTCTGAAATACAAAATCATAGAGGCAGCAAAGAGAGACTGAGTACGATGTACTCGCAAGTTTAGTAGGGCGATATAGGCCCAATGACTGACGGAGGCGCTAAAGCTTTGTATGTATTTCTTTTGCATAAAGCTAAATTTCATAAACAGAAATATAATTGACACATGGCATTCGTCTACTCAAAGTATTTTTATAAGGGGGGTAAGAGAGTATCATTATCATTTTTCGGTTCTCGGCGAACCTACTCACAACCATCACCACTCATCTCACACAAAGGCACTCACTCGACTCACCCTCGAGGAAATGAACCTTTATCACAAGTTTATTATGCAACCTCTAGCTGCCATATCAATTAGGTTAAAGTTATCTATGAGCTAATCCGCCTTTCCCAAGAGTTTGTCCATAACCGTGGACACGGCTTTTCGAAAAGATTTACCCTGCAGGGGTGTACTATTTTACCCATTGGTACCGTCTGGCTCACCTAGTTGGCCCTCTTCCGGGGAAGGCCGGCGAGCGGGCGCGGTTAGACTTTTACAATGCATGAGGCTTACTCAAGGACCATTAGTGGCGGAAGGACAGGTTCAGCGCTCCCAGCGCCCTGCCCCACCGTCACGTCCTACACACCATCATCCTCGTTCCTTTTTCCACTCACACCACACACGCGCAAATGGAAATAGCAAACTAGAGGACCCTTGACAAGCCCCTCACAAATTATTCGGTCAGCGAGGCGCCCATACACCCACCAATGGAAGCACGCTCGGTTCTTGGTTCTAGCTAAAAGCACTCTCAACCTAGGCGGCAAGAATGAGGCAAACCACCCTCCCCGAGGGCAACTCATCCAAGCCTTTAGCAATTTGATTAAGCATCACATTTATCCACCATGCCCGAATCATTCCATCAACACCAATAAATATGGAATTCAACACGGACATAACTAGTATTTCAACTAAGCATTTCTAAGCATGGCTAAGCATATGTCCAATAATTATATTTGTATCCGGCCAACACATAGTCACTAGGGTTCATAGGTAGGGATACATGTGATTGGCTCGGGGAAGAACATGCATTCATAGGATATTCTAATATTTACCAAAAGAGACATTTGAACCGCATGCAATATTATGGTGGATAAAATAATTTGATAAAATCATAGGATGCTAGAATGCCAAGAAGGTTAGGTTATCTCTTGCCTTGCTGCCCGGACGTGTAGTACGGCTCGTCGGAGAGACCCTCGACTCCGGAATCTATCGATACCCAAAAGAAATACAAAGCACACATAAATCACAAGAACACAAGATGCAATGCTCAAACACATGATGACATGTCCAATTGATGCATAGATTCCATTATATAACTTAAGGGCACAATTAAATGGGGAGCCAAATAATTAGGGAAAGTATTTGGAATCAACCCCATATTTACCTTAGTGACCACAAACTTATAAATTATCAAATTATTATAGAAGTGGCTCAAATATGCATGAACATGACATGAATGGATAGGATTTGTCATTCCGATCATTTCGGTACTTTACTTGTAATTTTCGGAGCACCGATGAATAAAAGCAATTTAATTACTTGTTTGGATTTACATCTTTTATCCAATTCAAGATTAATAACAAAGGGCAAGTTGTGGTCATGAGGTGATACTAGCATATTCAGATAGCATTTGAAACACTGACCAAAATGGTATCACATTTGCAAGATTTAACGAAAAGAAGTTAAATTACGAAGTGCACAGATTTTACTGTTGGTTCGGAATTTATCCGGACTGGTCCGGAATATTTCGGATGGTCCGGAATAATCCGGGCTAAATCCGAACCAAATCCGAGGTGACCTCCAAAACCTTCTGTTAGTGTCTCGGAATTCATCCGGAAAGGTCCGGAATTTTCCGAGCTTCCCGGAATCGATCCGGAATAATCCGGGCGATTCCGGACGGCTCGATCCTGGGCAGAAGAACGACGGCGGCGGCGATTTCGCACGGCTAGCTCGCGCGAGAGGGAGAAGGGTGAGAGAGAGCGGCCTAAGGGATGCGGAGCTCACCCTTATTACACGTGGGTGCTAAACCACGGTGGAGGCGGACGGAGTCGACGGAATCGGGCTCCGGCGGGCGGCGGCCACGGTGAGGACGATTTCGTCAACTCCGGGGCTTCTCGGCTCGATTCCTTGGATGAGCAGGAGCAGCACGGCGAGGAGCAGCTAATTGCGGCGTCGGTGTGAGCTGGGGATGCCGGAGCCGACGGCGGCGTGATAAATGCTGGCAGCGGTGAGGGGAGGAGCTCGGGAGAGAGGGGATCGATCCCGATTTAGGGGAGGAACGAGAGAGGAGAGGAGCAGGTGGCGTCTGGGCGTCGTAGTGTGCGTCTTCGGCCTCAAGGGGGGGCCACGACGGCATGGCGTGCGAGGGGAGCAGGTGGCGTCGGCGGCATGGCGCCAGTGTCCATTGTCGTCACTGTGCTTCGTCCGGAATTTTCCGGATGGGTCCGGAAAATTCCGACTGGCCCGGAATTGATCCGGAAATTTCCGGGCCATTCCGAATGAACATAACATGGCAGAAAAACTGGAATTTGACAAGGCTCCAAAACACTTCCAGAAAATATGCAAAAATTCTGGGAGTATCTCCACTAGGTACACTAGCTCAACATACATTTACTTGGGCCTTTGAGCATCATGACATGGCTTACCAATAACCAAGGATAGGAACCACCTTTGGAGTTTGAAGTTGAAAACACATTGGAGGCCAACCATTTGGTTCCTTTGCAAAAGAGTGAACTTGGGGAATTTGTTGAACCATAAGGTCACTTGCCAAGACAAGGGTTACACCACAGTTTGCATTTCAAGAGATAAAAGGTTTGGGAAGTTTGGCCTCCCTCATTTGATGGTTTTCCCATTGGTGGTTTGTTAACACAAGCAATTTAAAGGGATGCCATGATGCAAACATAGATGCAAAAAGTGGAAAAATTCTTCGTATTTTTCATTACAAATTTAAAGGGATGCCATGATACTAATGTGGCACCAAGCCATATCTGGAACAGGTAAGGGTTGAAGCAATCCAGGGTATTTGCAGTGCTCAGATTTATTCAGCTGACAGACTGGGCAGTTCTTGACAAGTTGTATCACTGCCTGTTTCATGCCTGGCCAATAAAATAGCAAGCTCATTCTCTAAAATGTTGCCCTTTCTCCAGAGTGTCCTCCCAACTCAGAGGCATGGAGGGAAGCAATTAATTTGGTTCTCAATTCAGAACTGCTGCCAATTACTATTTTACCTTTGTGTCTGACAATGCCATTTTTGAATGTATAGTTGGGTACTGCTGTTTCAGGGATGGAGAGTTTGGAGATGAGTTCCTTGCAGCTCTGGTCACTATTGTAACTTGCAGCAACTTCAGTGACCCACATTGGTTTGACAGCTGAGGAGAATAGAGAGTGGATGTGGTATTTTACCCTAGATAATGCATCAGCTACTCTGTTTTCCTTGCCTTTTTTATATTCCACTACATAATTATATCCAAGTAGTTTGACCAGAAGCTTGTGTTGAATCCCTTAAGTTAGTTTCTGCTCCTGAATATACTTGAGGCTTTGCTGGTCTGTCCTGGTGATTAGATAGGAAGCTGCAAAGTAATGCTTCCATTTTTTTAAAGCTTCAATGATTGCCATAGTCTCCTTGTCATAAGTGGATAGAGCAGCTGCCTTAGGGCCCAAGGCCTTGCTCAAAAATGCAATAGGACGCCCCTCTTGAATTAGTACTGCCCCAATACCATAACCTGATGCATCAGCCTCAAAGACAAAAGGCAAATTGAAATTTGGCAAAGCCAAGACAGGTGCTTCAGTCATTTTCTTTTTCAGTATGGAGAAGGCAATTTGTTGTTCCTCATTCCACACAAATCCCTCTTTCTTTAGTGCCTGAAATAGTGGTTTGCAGATGATTGCATAATCTCTGATATATTTCATGTAGTACCCAAACAATCCCAAGACACTTCTTAATTCAGACACATTAGTGGGTTGTGGCCAGTTAATCATTGCTTCAACTTTGATTGGATCAGTTGCTACACCTTCACCTTTGATGATGTGGCCCAAATACTCTACCTTTGTCTGTGCAAAGGCACATTTGGATAGTTTAGCACAGAGCTTGTTCTGTCTCAGAGCCAAGAAAATCTCTCTTAAGTGTTTTTTTGTTCTTGCAACGAGGAGCTGTAAATCAGTATGTCATCAAAGAATACCAGAGCAAATTTTCCGAGGAAAGGGGCCAGGACAGTATTCATCAACAATTGGAATGTAGCAGGGGCATTACCCAAATGGCATCACTAAATATTCATAGTTGCCCACATGTGTGGAAAAGGCTGTCTTTGGCACATCAGTGTCATCCATTCTAATTTGATGGTACCCACTTCTGAGATCAATCTTTGAGAATATTTTAGCACCATGCAGTTCATCCAGTAGGTCATCAATAACTGGAATAGGGTACTTGTTCTTCACTGTTTGAGCATTTAGTTTCCTAAAGTCATTAACAATCCTCCAAGTTGTGTCCTTTTTCTTTACTAGCAATGCAGGGGAAGAATATGGACTACAACTATCTCTGATAATGTTTTTCATGATCATCTCTTTTATTATTTGTTCCATAGAATTTTTCTGGTGATGAGGTAAACGGTAGGACCTTTGATTTACCACCTTGGCCTCAGGGGTTGGTGGAATAGTATGGTCACAGGTCCTTTTTGGAGGCAGTTCAGATGGTTCTGAGAAAATATCTTTGAATTCGTCCAAGAGTGGCCGAATACAAGCAGGTATTGCTGGTGCCAGTTATTGTTGGAGCTCAGTCTGGTGCAGTATGAGAAAGGCTCCACAGACAGCTTGTTGCATTAACTTGGCTACATCATTACTTTGCTTGATTTTGTTGACAGAAGGCAAGCTTTCGTCAAAGAATGTCTGGCTAGTGCCATTAGGCATGGTTGCTGTCAATTACATCTTCTTATAATCCAACAGGACAGGGCTGTAGGTGTAAATCCAGTCTGCACCAAGGATTAAGTCATAACCTTTGAGCTGCAGCAATCTGAAATCAGAGGTGAACTCAGTGCCCTGTATTGAATATTTGCAAGAATTACATGCAAATGCAGTATATAGTATTTCCCCATTGGCAACTTTCACTTTCAATTTTTCTGTAGTGGAAATTGGGCAAGACGCGAGAGATGCAAATTATGGTGTCATGAATGTTGTGGTGCTTCCTGTGTCCACTAGAGTTGTAGCAAAGTGACCTCCCATGAGAACATTTAATGTAAAGGTGTGTTTAGCTGTGGCCATGCCCAGAGTGGCATGCATTGAAATTTGTAGCTCTTGCTCAGGAGGGAGTTCAGTGGTTTCAATAATTTCCCCATCGTCTGTTTCAATTATATATATTGTGTCTGCTTTTTCAGGGTTTTCAGCTTGCAATGCTTGAACTTGTGCAGCATTGTTCATTTTGCATTGTAATACCCCGCAGTTATAGGTTTCGAAAGGGTAGAAATAGGAACTTTGCACCTTTGCATTCATGCATGTTTGAAAAGTCCGAATAATTTTCGAGCTTTTATGCAAAAAGGACTAGGAAGTCGAACTCTGACCAACGTCGATGATTTGGAAACATATCACTGACCAGTAGTCGAGACAAGTCGATATAACCTTAGTCACCTATTTCAAAATCCTAGTTTGTAAATTAGAGGTTGGGTTATCACCCCTATTGAAAATTTACTAAGGCAAATTCAAATTTGAATACAAATGACATCAACACTTGTATATCTTATTCCTATTCTCATTTTTAAACTTTTGATTCAACTCCTGAATTCAAATTCATATTAAACAAAACATTTTTAACTTATCATTCCCAAAAATTTCTATCTTATCTTATTCTATGCAATTCAAAATTTAAATCTTCACAAAACTTGAATCATCATCATCATTTAGTTCCAAAAACAATTCTATACAAATTAAATCTTATACAACATCCATCAAATATTACAAGTGGAATGGTTCCACAATTCTGTTACAAATAATTCATCATATACATTATCAGGTCCTTATACAAATTCATTACAGAAAGTTAAAAAGAAAATCCTTTGGACTAAATCCTTTAGCAATCTTCTGAAACCTCAAACCTGCAAAAGCAAACTCAACTCACAAAGAAAAGAATTGGTTAATGTTAGAAATGTAGCCAAGTACATTAGTACTGGCTGTTGCTTTAACATTTGGCAGATTGCCAAACTCCATGAATTGGACCTGACATTTGAATTCAAAGACAAAATCAAATCAAATATCCAACCAGAGGCAACCTGATCATGCTCAGCATGCATTTAAGCATGTAAAAGGGGCAAAGGCAGAACCAGCAATACAACTTAGGCAACCTTGAGGGACTAGCTGGTTAAAGCATGACCATCTCCAAATTTTTCCAAAGGAAACAATAGGACAGAATAATTCATCTCTGCCAAATTGAATTCTTAAACCAACTTTATTAATTTTGTGGTGTCACATTTACCATTGATTGGTAAATGGACCCAAAGATCTTAAGCCCACTATCACAAAGTATTCCTCAGCCCATTTTAAAACCTAGCCCAGCAGTAAAGTCACCCAAATCCATCAAGTTTACATCTGTCCTAAGGCAATAGAGGGATGCCAAACAGTTCATAACGATATTACATAGCAGCAGTCGGTAGGAGCTTGATAAGATCAAGTGAGGTGGAGGGATAGCTCCCTACGCAAGGATCCTAGCTGATATTCATCCACAAGTGGACTTGAACCCATCTCATAACTCAAATGGATGGACTTGAACCATTTCATAACCAGAATGAACAACAACAGCCGGCCAGAGCAAGGATAGGATCAAAGAGGTGGAAGAATTAGCCATAATGGAGTAAACAATGTCCAGGCACAGAAATTCATTCTCCAGGGGGATGAGAACCCCTTTATAATAATAACAGAGTGGCAGCTCGAGGTAGAAGAAGGGCCACTGTAAGCAACTTACACAACACATGCAATTATCCTGGTGTCACCACCAGATTCACCCAAAAACCCTATAAATAGGGCAGCCAGCCGAATCCACAAGATACAACACAACCAAGCACATCACACACATCTCTGAAAATGTTCATCATCAAGAACATTAGCCACAGCACATCTTGCAGCTAGAACTATACACTTTAGGAAAATTGAAGCAGCTAGGAGGAGCAGGCTAGCCACAAGACGCAGGTTGTCAGTTAGCCAGAAGACCAAGCTACTCATCAACAACAGGTTGATCCTTTGAGTGCTTTAGACAGAGAAGGAGAGAATCAGCTAGCTCTGATAATGACAGAGCCAAGCTAAGCATGTTTTCATGGATGGAAGGGAAGAGAGGTAGTGAGGAGCATCTGTTCTTATCAGAACCATGTTTAACATGGATTATGCTAAGGATAGATGAAAGGGAAGTGCAGCATCTGTTCTCTATAAATCACACACAAGCCAGTGAACCAGGGAACTGGAGTAACTAAGCTTAGCACATCTGTACACTAGAAGAAGCACAGGAAAGGATAAAAAGGAGATTTCCAAAAGCTAATTTCCCAGCCAGCTTCTGTGTAACTCCAGTGGAGGCATCACAGCATGCATAGCTACTTTATCTTAGCCACAGAAATAATTCCACACTTGCACAGAGCACAGAACACAGCTACAGCATGATATCAAGTTCCAAAATCCTATTTTTCTCACCCAAATCTTATCTCTGTCAACTAAAGAAATTCCTCTAAGTATACTCTTCACTGCACACTACTGAATCAAGCACTAAAGCATCTAAGACAAAATAAATCATCAGCAACAAAGTCTATCCAGTGCACAAGCATGAATTTTTGCTAAGTACCAGTGAGGAGAACTTGCGCAGCATAGCAGCTGAGCTAGTCCAGAGAAGAATCTAGGAGAAGAAGAAAGCAGAGAGGAGGGAGAAGAGGAAAATCTTACCGTGCGCCCATGGCCGTAACGGCATGACGATGGGGCAGTGCCCATGTGGTCATGACGGAGGACCAAGTGAGGAGCAGCACCACAGCAACACCACCCCAGCACCACGGCGGCACGGAGGCGAGCTCCACACCGATGGCGGAGCAGAGCGGGAGTCGGGAGCACGACGAATCGCGCTGCAACCGAAACCCTCACCAGGGAAAGGTCCAGCATGACCGCGTCGGTGGAGAAGGAGAGGAACCGTGGGGTGGAGTCAGAGAGCGGTGCTCTGCGCCAAGCCATGGCGAAGCAGCTCGGAGAAGGAGAAGCACGGCGGAGCGGCGCCATCACCGAAACCCTAACCCTAGGGTTGAGTTGCGCACGAACACACCAGGCGGAGAAAAACAGATCGAAGGAGAGGCGAAGGTAGAGCGTCGAGAGGGCTCTCGATTGCGCCCTAGCACGGCGGCGGAGTTGGCCGGAGCACGCCGGAATCGGCCGGCGACGGCGAAAAGCGAAAAGGGGATCGCATCGACCACGGGAGCGAGAAAGAGAAGAGAGGGAGAGGAGAAAGTGGTTCGGTCCGGACCGAACCGGTGCGTGTTGACTTGGTTCAACCAAGTACCCGAGGACCTAATTGCAATTTCTAAGAATTGCTGAATTCAAATTAAATCCAAGTTATAGTTCAAATTTTAAATCCAAAATAAGAATCCTAAAAATCAAATAAAAATATGTTTTTAACTCAAAATTTTGTAAGGATTTCAAAAATGATTTTTCTCTGATTTATTGAAAAATATTTCTTGAGTGAAAAATTCAAAGATCCTTAAGTGGACATGATTTGAATTATTTTCCAAAATATTCAAAGATCCTTAAGTGGACATGATTTCAATTATTTTCCAAAATATTCAAAGATCCTTAAGTGGACATGACTTGAATTGTTTTCAAAATATTCAAGGATCCTTCAGTGGAAATGAATTGAATTATTTTTTTAAAGTAAAATAAATTACCATTCTGTAAATGACTGTCCTGTTACTCATCCTAGATAAAACACACAAAGAAGAAATCATCTTAAAATACAAAGGGAGGGAATTTTTCCAAAACTCACAAATAATGATCTCATCTATGCATAATAGCATGATTTGGATTTTTTAACATTTTCTTATAAAGACAATGATGTTGATTTTCAGAACGCGAGGGTCACGAATCGCCAGAAGCTTTAGACTGCACTACTTGTCAGTCTCAAGGCAAGTTCATTCTTGCATACCGTTTGATGTATTTTTATCAAAGTACTTGCAAAGCTACTTATACGTTCCTTTCACTTGCATAAAAAAGAAAATGTATTTTCGAATGATGTGGTATATACTATTGGTTGGCGGTGGAACAATGGTAAGATGAATAGGTACGGTGTTCCACCGTATGGGAAGGTATATATCCTTAGGAAAGTAATAACCCCTGTTCCAGTGATCCTTTCGCCGTAGTAAAAGCATCAACCAACGGACTTTGTATGGGCGGGGTCAGTCAGAGGCTTCTTTTCTCATCCGCATATCCTCGGCAGGCCTACACCGGGTTGGGTCGTTGCGGCGGCCAACAGCGTGGAAGCGCGTGCTCTTCCTGCCAACGGGGTAATTGGTGGGGAAGCTCGGGAGGGGTGATGGGTATGCGTGGAACATGATTCCCCTACCGCATCATAATTGGGCGGATGTGTGTTGATTTGGGAGAAGCTCCACATGGCTGGACGTCCTGAGCCTTGGCTATAACACTCATGGAGTGTAAAGAGAGCATATATAGGGCCAGGCAACTGTTGGGTAAAGTGATGCAACTCTGCAGAGTCAACCAACAAATTTGTGATATCACAACCGTGTTCCCGGAATGGAACTACGAGATCGAGGCCGGAATGGAGTCCCATTTGGATTCACAAGACCGGTGGAGACTGTGGACATAGTTTTCAGAATAAAATCTACCCTTTAAAGAAATGTTTGCAAAAACTTGCATCTATGCCAAAGACCCGAGGTTTTGGCAGTAGCTAGTGCATAAAACACCTTATCTATATATATTCAGAACTTGCTGAGTAACGCTGTTGCTCACCCTTTTCCCTTTTGACCCCATGCTTAGACTTTGAGGAGGCAATCAAGGATAGCTATGGAGCTTACCACGAGGACGAGGTGTACTACGAGGAACCTGATCTGTCCGGAGGAGTGGAAGGCGTCGACTACCTGATTGCTTATGGAGGCAATGATGAGGAAACCGAGACTTAGTCTCCTATCTTAGGAACCGGGCCGAGCAATTCTAGACTAGTACTACTTAGGTTGTTGAGCCCTATGGTTCTTAGTTTACTTCTTTCTATCGTTAATAAGTTGACCTCAGTTAACCGTACTGTAGTTGAAATTCCTCCCATGTCGGAGGAAGACGTTGAAGCTTTTGTACATTTCTGGCTTGTAATCTTTAGCAGTGTGTAATAAAGTGGACCCGCAATGTTTCTGTTGTACTACTCTGAGGGATGTAATATTTATGGATAAGTCCTTCCGTGGGTGTTATGTCAACGACTTGTACACTACAATATGAAGTGGTGTGCTGGGTCACCGCAGATGGTATCAGAGCAATTGCTAGACCTTAGGTTGGAAACCTATTAAAGGGAAAGCCTATAGGGTAATATTTTCCTTAGTCGTAATGAGTTTTATATTGTTATGATGGCTATTCACTTGAGAATAACATTATCATGCATATAATACTTCATTCTCACCAATAATTTTCTGTGTATACCAGGATGGATACCAGATTTCCTAAGCAAAGCGTTCGAATGCGAAGTATCTCATTAGGAAGAGGAGTGTTCCGAGGCAATTGGGCGGTAGTTCTGGAACAAATGATCAACTATTTGGGGGTTGAGACTAAAGTAGTGGTTAAGTCCCTTAGCTACTATGATGGATCAGCCCTAGCCAAATATCGCGTTGCACTCAAGCTTCCATCTGAGCTTAAAATGGGCTTGAAGATGCCTTATGGGGAAGCCACACATGTGGAGATAGCATTCCATATTGCAGTCGTTAAAGCCATTACCAATATTAGAACAGCAAAGTCCAAGGAGTTGGAAGGAAATTGCTTTCATGCAATCCCAAGTGCCAACTATCGACAAGAGATAGATGTGGACTATCTAGCCTTTGCCCGAACTAATCCTCGTGACGCTGCCGTATTCCTTGAGAGTTGCATCAAGCTTATCCGGACGTACCACAAATCATTTGGTATGTTGTCCGATGCGATGGAGATAATGGTAGAACAGGTCTCGAGCCCAGATGCTATCCAGGAGCGTTGTGACATGCTCATGTATGAAGCCCGTATGGGTCATACTGATCCACCATCTACCCCAGTTACTCATGTTGATGAGAATGCAGTCCCTGAAACCCCAATTTATTCCACTTATTCTCCATCACACCCAGACTATGTTCTTGTTGGAGAGGTGGAGGAACGCCAAAGTACTGAACCAGAAGCTTCATATTCTGGTGGGTGGGATGACGAACCCTACCAAGGAACTCAAAGCGATCCTATAGTAATCAAAGGTGATGATGGTGAGGAGGAAGTTGAGAGTTATTTACCCAGAAGGAAGCCAAAGCTAGGTCGACCAGGTAATCCAATTCTGATTAATTCAGATGAGGAAGATGAGGATGATAGACGTGGTTACAAGTCAAGGTATAGCCAGGGGGCGAGTACGTCAAGGCAACCCAAGTTAGAACCCATTGAAGAGCCTCGAAGCTATTTCTGTAGCACCAGTGATGTTTCTTCACGAACTGATGACTATGGAGGTGAGTTTAGCGATGAGGCGGAGGCGTACAAATACCTAGACGGGTACTTCAATGTGACTGATTGGAACTTAGAAGCATCACCATCTGACCCTGATTACCAGCCATCTGGTAAGAAGATCCCTTTACCAGGATTTCTGAGGAGGACCGGTCGTAACAAGTGGTGGAAACCGGGGAAGTTCACCGAGAAGTGAAGTTAACCAGAAAATGGAGTAGTAGTGTCCATATGTAACATATAGAGTATTGTAGCGTGTATGGTGTGGTTGTACGGTAGAAATAAGTGAGACCTACTCACTTTAGAGTGTGTTACAATTCTGTACCCATGTTTGTAATCCTACATGTATAATACATGGTATATGTTTGAAATGTTTTGGTTTCTTGGATTTTTCTGGATTTCTATGTGTGACTAGTACTTGCGCATGGAAACGAACTCAAAGTGCATATGCATAATGTAACGATGAGTTCTAATTCAATGTGGCAGGACTAGGGGAAAATGGCGAGTGCCGGTGAAGAAAGTGAGTTGCTTAGGCAAGAAAGAGAAGCAAGAGAGAAGCATGCAGCCGAGACAGGAGGAATACCTCAACCACCAAGGCCAATTACGGAGCAAAGTTTTATGCAATATATGGAGTTGGTGGAAGAAGGAAGACGTCATGATCAAGAAGTACAAAATAAATTCCTACATGATCTATTGGAGACACAAACTGGAAGGGCGAGGAATGGAGAACCTAAAGGTGTAACCCTATCGGATTTCCAGAATACCAGGCCTGAACCCTTTGCAAGAGCAGTAGATCCCATGGATGCTGAAGATTGGATTGTAGACACTGAGAGGAAACTCAATATAGTGGGATGTTCTGATGAGGAGAAGGTTAGGTATGCAACCTATTTGCTTACTGGACCAGCAGCATCATGGTGGGAAGCAATTGTTGCTACACAGCCTACAGGACATGTGATGAATTGGGAGGAGTTCAAGAAGAGATTTAGGGAAGCCCATGTTCCTGAAAGTATTATGGAGCTCAAGAAGAGAGAGTTTGAAAATCTGAGACAAAATGAGTCACCAGTTGGAAGATATGTCAGCATGTTTAATACTTTATCTAGGTATGCTTTGGATGAAGTTAATACGGAGGAGAAAAGAAAGAAGAGATTCATGAAGGGTCTGAATCATTCATGAAAATGCAACTCAGTTAGTGGATGCAGCCATAACTCTTGAGGATTATAAAATGCTTCAGGAGGAAAGGAGGAAGAAAGCCAGGATTGAACCCAGGAAATTTCAAGTGCAGAAGTCACCACCAAATTTACGTTTCAAGCCTAAACCTAGGATGGATATGAGAAAGCCAATACCATGGAATTCCAATCCAATGGATCTTATCGTTTGTGATAATTGTGGTCTAAGGGGACACATGAAGAAGGATTGCCAAAAGCCAAAAATTATCTGTTTCGGATGTGGACAGCAGGGGCACATAAAACCAGACTGTCCTTATCGGCAAAATCAACAGATGGGTCTTGGAAATGGAGGCGGTATTAATAGGAATGGTGGCGGATTCAAGCCAAGAGGCGGAGGTTTTGGTCAAACCTCTGCAGATAAAGCTAAAGGGAAGCCTTATGGGAAGCTGAATTGCACCAGCCTGGAGGAAGTCAACAATAACGACAATGTGGTAATTGATACGCTCAAAATCTTATCTCATCCTGGCAAAGTTTTGTTTGATACTGGAGCTAGTACATCTTTTATTTCACAATAGTGGAAGCATATGGGATTAGGTGTCAACCGTTAGCAGTTCCGATTATGGTTATGTCAGCTGGTGGAAAGATTTTAGCATCACAAGTCAAAAAGGATCAAGTAATTATGATCTGTGATCGCGTTTATAACGCTGACTTGTTACTAATACCCATGAAAGATATAGCAGTCATCTTAGGAATGGACTGGTTGTCTGACCATGGAGCCCAAATAGATTGTGCGGATAAGACGGTATCGTTAAGAGGACCCGGAGGGATTAGAATGATATACCAAGGTGATAAACACACTCAGTTAAAGGCAGACCTGCAATTAAACTCCTTGAGTAAGGAAAAATTGGAAGAGATTCCGGTAGTAAGGGAGTTTCCGGATGTGTTTCCAGAGGAATTACCTGGAATGCCACCCGACCGAGAAATTGAGTTTACTATAGATTTAATTCCTGGCACATCACCTATTGCACAACCACCATATAAGATGGGACCCAAGGAATTGGTACAGTTAAACGAGCAATTGGATGAATTGGAAGCCAAAGGATTCATAAGAGAAAGTGTATCACCTTGGGGAGCACCGGTAATATTTGTGGATAAAATGGATGGAGGACGGAGAATGTGTGGCGATTTCCGTAACCTAAACAATGTTACAATCAAGAATAAGTACCCTTTACCAAGGATACAAGATTTGTTTGATCAAGTTAGAGGATCGGGAGTATTTTCCAAAATCGATTTAAGATCAGGATATCATCAGATAAAGATCAAAGCTGAGGATATTCCAAGAACCGGATTTGTATCACGATACGGACATCATGAGTACTTTGTGGTACCATTTGGATTGACCAATGCACCCACTATATTCATGAATTGGATGAAAAAGATTTTCATGCCGTATTTGGATAAGTTCGTGATAGTATTCATAGATGATATATTGATTTACTCCCGAACTAAGGAAGAACATGCACGGCATTTGAGAATAGTGCTGCAAACATTAAGAGAACACCAGTTATATGTCAAATTCAGCAAGTGTGAATTTTGGTTAGACCAAGTGGAATTTCTTGGACATGTGATCAGCAAAGAATGAATTGCTGTGAATCCGGAGAAAGTGAAAGTTGTATTAGAATGGAAAGTACCTAAGAATCCTAAGGAAATAAGAGCATTTTTAGGAATGGCCGGATACTACAGAAGATTCATTGAAGGATTTTCAAAGATAGCTGGACCCATGACCAAGTTACTCAGAAAGAATGTTCCGTTTGAATGGACAGAGAAATGTGAGCAAAGTTTTCAGGAGCTTAAAAGGAAGTTAACAACAGCACCAGTTTTGGCGGTACCGGAGACCGGCAAAGATTATACGGTGTATTGTGATGCATCCAAAAATGGACTAGGATGTGTATTAATGCAAGATCACAAGGTCATTGCATATGGATCAAGGCAATTGAAACCCCATGAACTCAACTACCCAACAAATGATTTGGAATTAGCCGCAGTAGTTTACGCTTTGAAGCAGTGGAGACATTTTCTTTATGGAGCAAAGTGTGAGCTATACACGGATCATAAGAGTTTGAAATACTTCTTCACTCAGAAGGAGTTAAATATGAGGCTAAGAAGATGGTTGGAATTGATTAAGGATTATGACTAAACCATCAATTATACACCCGGAAAGGCTAATGTGGTAGCAGATGCTTTAAGCCGGAAGGTCACTTGTAATCCTTTAATGGAACAAGGGATGCCCAAAGAACTTAGAAAGGAAATAGAGAGGTCTCAAATAGAGATTTGGGACGGACCAGAACTAAATAGTGTTATGGAAATGGATATTGTTGGAGAAATAGACATGGATTTGAAAGCAAATATTATCTCTCAACAAAAGGATGATGATTTTATAGCAGAAGAGATCAGGAGAATTCAGGAAGGGAGAAGGTCTGAGTTTACTTTAAAGACTGAAGATGGATCTTTGTGCTATCATGATAGAATTTGTGTTCCGGATATTAAGGAAATTAAGAGTATCATACTTAAGGAAGCACATGAAACACCTTATTCTATACATCCTGGGAGTACCAAGATGTATATGGATTTGAAAAAGATATTTTGGTGGAACAATATGACAAGAGAAATCGCAAGATATGTGGCAGAATGTCATACCTGCAGACAAGTGAAGGCTGAACACCAGAGACCAGCCGGATTATTACAACCTTTGCCTATTCCCAAATGGAAATGGGAAGACATTAGTATGGATTTTATCACTGGATTACCCAAACAAGGAAAAATAAGGATGTAATTTGGGTGATTGTGGACCGATTAACCAAAAGTGCTCGTTTTCTTGCTATCAATCAGAAAGATACAGCAGCAACTTTGATTGAAATCTATGTGAAAGAGATAGTTAGTAAGCACGGAGTACCTTTAACAATAGTTTCAGATAGAGAATCTATCTTTACTTCAGCCTTTTGGAAGCACTTGCATAAGAGATTAGGTTCAGATCTATTTTAGTACCGCATACCTTCCCCAAACTGGAGGACAGACTGAACGGACAAATCAAATACTGGAGGATATGCTGAGAGCATGTGTTCTATATTTTGGAGGATCGTGGGATGAACACTTGGCATTAGCAGAATTCTCTTACAACAACAATTATCAGAGTAGCATACAAATGGCACCATTTGAGGCTTTATATGGAAGAAAATGTAGATCGCCTATATGTTGGTTTGAAGTAGGGGAAAGTAAGGAATTTGCACCAGATTATATCAAAGAACAGCAAGTAATAATCGATATTATCCGTGATCGCTTGAAAATAGCTCAGAGTAGACAAAAGAGTTATGCAGATCTTACCCGAAGACAATGGGAGCCCCAATTACAGGATATGGTATACTTAATAGTTAGTCCGACAAAAGGAGTGAAAAGGTTTGGAGTAAAAGGAAAATTGAGTCCAAGGTATATTGGACCATTCCGTGTATTAAGTCAGAAGGGGACTGTAGCTTTTGAGTTAGAGTTACCAGAGATTCTATCACAAGTGCACAATGTGTTTCATGTGTCACAACTCCGAAAGTGCTTGAGACCACCCGAAGAACCAATTGACTATGAGAAGTTAAACTTACAACCAGACCTATCCTATGAGGAGCAACCGGAAAAGATTTTAGCAGAAAATTGGAAAAGATTACGGAATAGAGCTATCAAATATTGTTTGGTACAGTGGAAGAATCATCCTGAAAGAGAAGCAATGTGGGAAAAAGAAGATGATCTACGACGAGACTACCCACATTTGTTCAGGTACCTCAGAAAAGAAACTTCGGGACAAAGTTTAGTTTAAGGGGGAGAGGATGTAATACCCCGCAGTTATAGGTTTCGAAAGGGTAGAAATAGGAAGTTTGCACCTTTGCATTCATGCATGTTTGAAAAGTCCGAATAATTTTCGCGCTTTTATGCAAAAAGGACTAAGAAGTCAAACTCTGACCAACGTCGATGATTTGGAAACATATCACTGACCAGTAGTCGAGACAAGTCGATATAACCTTATTCACCTATTTCAAAATCCTAGTTTGTAAATTAGAGGTTGGGTTGTCACCCCTATTGAAAATTTACTAAGGCAAATTCAAATTTGAATACAAATGACATCAACACTTGTATATCTTATTCCTATTCTCATTTTTAAACTTTTGATACAACTCCTGAATTCAAATTCATATTAAACAAACATATTTTTAACTTATCATTCCCAAAAATTTCTATCTTATCTTATTCTATGCAATTCAAAATTTAAATCTTCACAAAACTTGAATCATCATCATTTAATTCCAAAAACAATTCTATACAAATTAAATCTTATACAACATCCATCAAATATTACAAGTGGAATGGTTCCACAATTCTGTTACAAATAATTCATCATATACATTATCAGGTCCTTATACAAATTCATTACAGAAAGTTAAAAAGAAAATCCTTTGGACTAAATCCTTTAGCAATCTTCTGAATCCTCAAACCTGCAAAAGCAAACTCAGCTCACAAAGAAAAGAATTGGTTAATGTTAGAAATGTAGCCAAGTACATTAGTACTGGTTGTTGCTTTAACATTTGGCAGATTGCCAAACTCTGTGAATTGGAGCTGACATTTGAATTCAAAGACAAAATCAAATCAAATATCCAACCAGAGGCAACCAGATCATGCTCAGCATGCATTTAAGCATGTAAAAGGGGCAAAGGAAGAACCAGCAATACAACTTAGGTAACCTTGAGGGACTAGCTGGTTAAAGCATGACCATATCCAATTTTTTCCAAAGACAACAATGGGATAGAATAATTCATCTCAGCCAAATTTAATTCTTGAACCAACTTTATTAATTTTGTGGTGTCACATTTACCATTGATTGGTAAATGGACCCAAAGATCTTAAGCCCACTATCACAAAGTATTCCTCAGCCCATTTTAAAACCTAGCCCAGCAGTAAAGTCACCCAAATCCATCAAGTTTACATCTGTCCTAAGGCAACAGAGGGATGCCAAACAGTTCATAACCATATTACATAGCAGCAGTCGGCAGGAGCTTGATAAGATCAAGTGAGGTGGAGGGATAACTCCCTGCGCAAGGATCCTAGCTGATATTCATCCACAAGTGGACTTGAACCCATCTCATAACTCAAATGGATGGACTTGAACCATTTCATAACCAGAATGAACAACAACAGCCGGCCAGAGCAAGGTTAGGATCAAAGAGGTGGAAGAATTAGCTATAATGGAGTAAACAATGTCTAGGCACAGAAATTCATTCTCCAGGGGATGAGAACCCCTTTATAATAATAACAGAGTGGCAGCTCGAGGTAGAAGAAGGGCCACTGCAAGCAGCTTACAATCAGGCTCTCACTATGGAGCAAGGTAGGAAGGAGCTGGAGTATTCCAAAAGGCCAGCTCCAATGGACAATCAGAGCTCCTCTTCTTCCGAGGGCAAGAAGCGCAGGGTCTTTGTGCCCTTCAGTGTTGTGCCTCGTGCTCCTTTCGTGCCAAGGCCTTCAGGGTACAGGCCACCTCCGCCTCGCCCAGCTACTTCGACCTTGGGTGCGGCTGGAAGTGGTTTCCGCCCTCAGCGGCCTCCACCACCACCGAGGTCCACTTGCTACAGCTGTGGCCAGCCTGGGCACTACTCCAGGGAGTGTCCCCAAAAGGCACCAGCTACTACAACACCGGCACCAGCTCCCTCTACACCAGTCGCCAAGACCATGACTGTCAGCTGTGGCCGCCTGAACCACGTCTCGGCTGAAGGAGTCGAAGAGGACCCCGGAGTTCTCATGGGTACGCTTCGAATAAATGCATATCCAGCTTCAGTCTTGTCTGATTATGGAGCTTCGCATTCATTCATATCCATAGCATATGCACACAACCATCAAATACAATTTCTGAACATGGACTCCCCCTAGTGGTCAAGACACCAGGCTCTAGTTGGCACACTACTTGGATCGCTCTAGAGGTTCAGGTTTCTATAGGGTCAATACCTTTTCCGTTCTCGTTGATAGCTCTGAAGTTCGATGGAATAGATGTCATTCTGGGCATGGATTGGCTAGACAAGTATCAGGCCTACTTGGATTGTGCTGCCAAGACTATCACAGTGAGCCACCCAACCTACGGGCTAGTGCGTTACTGGTCCCCTTCATCCGCAATTCCATCTGCTGCCACACCTCTCTCTCCGGAGATCAGCCTTTACTTCCTGGAAGTAATCACCCCACCTGAGATGCATGAGGTGGAGGTGGTGTGTGATTTCCCAGACGTCTTTCCTGAAGAATTGCCTGGCATGCCACCTGATCGAAGTGTGGAGTTTGTCATTGACTTGGTTTCGGGAACTGCTCCAATTTCCAAAAGGCCCTACCGCATGCCAGCGGAAGAGCTGACTGAGCTGAAGAAACAAATTGATGAGTTGGTGGAGAAGGAATTCATCCAGCCTAGTAGCTCACCCTGGGGCTTCCCGGTTATCTTTGTCAAGAAGAGGGATTCAAATGTTCCTCGTCTGGTTGTTGATTACCGTCCTCTGAATGCGGTAACCATCAAGAACAAGTATGTAACGCCCCGACCCCAGAGCTATACAGTGAAACGTTGTGCAACCGGTCATGCTACATAATCGAGGGTTACTGGGTTTACCAATCCCAGGACAAAACACATTGGCAGGCGTGGTCGGAATACATCATCGGCACACAACACCTCGATCATGCCATAAGCTCGGACATCGCTTTCACGTATAACAAAGAGACAAAGACTGCGGAACAACTGGCACATCACAGACTCTACGACACAAAGATATCATAGTTCAACTCATATAATTGAGAAAGATAGCAAATGACACATCAGAGGTCACTGACCCATCATTACAACAAGCGGAAGCGAATTTAAAGTTGTCTAAACAACAAGATCCAAATTATGGACTAAGAGGCCTATAGATAAACATCCCGTGCCAGCCTGTTCCAAGACGTCCCAAGCTGCCACCTGGGAACCCCAGACTACTCGTCGAAGTCAACGTAGAACCCACCTTCCAGTTCGGTGGCGTCCTCCTCCAAAACAAAATAATAATCAACAAAGCAAGGATGAGTACGACGTACTCGCAAGAATTAGTAGGGCGATATAGGCCCGATGCTGACGGAGGCTTCAAAGCTATATAAGGTAGTTGTTTTGCATAAAGCTGGTTTTTCCTCCCGAAGACTAGGACTCATGGCATCGTCTAATCAGAAGGTTTTCATAAGGGGATAAGAGGGTAACACTTTTCTCTTCGGTTCACAGGGAACCTACTGTATTCAGCAACTCCACTTATCTCCACCAAGGCACTCCCTCGAATCTCCCTCGAGGAAATGAACCTTTTATCACACGTTGATTATGCAACCTCTAGCTGCCATTTGATTAAAGATTCAGGTTATCTATGATCTCATAATCTATTCCCAAGTTGTCCATAACCGCGGACACGGCTTTTCGAAAAGATTAAACCCTGCAGGGGTGTACTGTTTTTACCATTGGTACCGTCCGACCCCTTGCCTGATCATTTAGCTCTCTTCCGGGGAAAGCCGGCAGGGCAGGCGCGGTTAAACCTTTACAAAGCATGAGACTATCCAAGGGTCATCGTGACAACAGGACAAGTTCAGCGCCTATTTCAACACCCTGCCCCATCGCCACTCCTATCACCTCCACCATCATCATCACCATCATCATCTTCATCCACACACCCGCAAATGGAGAGCGCAAACTAGAGGACCCTTGGATACGCCCGCACTAATTATTCGGTTAGTAAGGAGCCCATACTCCTACCTTTGGAAGCACGCTCGGTCTTGGTTCAAGAGATAAGAACTCACACCTAGGGGCCAGAATGAAACAAAACACCAACGACCTTGTTGGCAACTCATCCAAGCCTTTTATCAAATTAATTACTGACACAAGTATCCACCACTGTCCGAACATTCCATTCACTTCACAATTATGGAATTAATCAACGGACAACTTAAGCATTCGACTAAGCATGGCTAAGCATATCTAAGCATGACATACAACAGATATGAATTATCTCAGGCCAACACTTCAACCTATGGTTCATAGGAGGGAAACAGATAATGGTTCAGGGAGCATGCAAGTGATAGGATATTCTATACACTGACCAAAACCTGTGACCAGAATCGAATGCAATAATATGGTGGATAAAAATACTTGGGTAATATGAGATATGCCAAGAAGGTTAGGTTAGCTCTTGCCTTGCTGGTAGTACTGGTCGCGCTGGTTGTCAAGGTATTGTGGTGGAACCTCGACTCCAGAATCTACCGAAAACACAAACAAAACAAGAAAGGAATAAATAACACGAATACACGGTGCAATGCAAAATCATGATGATATGGTCATATTATGCATTGGAAAGGTATTGGGCATGTCCCACAAGTTAAATGGAACCCCTAAATTAAATATCACAATTAACGGGTTAAAACTCCATCTTTAACTTAATGATTTGCGTTATTTATCAAAACGTCCAGTACTGAAATATGTGTCCTAAATTCATGAAAATGAAATTATTAGATAGGTATTAACCTACTGATCATTTTGGTACCTTGTTTGCATTTTTCCGATTAACGGTGAAGAAATGGTGATTTAAACGGTTATGCGGTTTAAATCATTTTAACCAATTCGAAATTAACATCAAATGAAAATTTATTTGCATGCTGTGATATTAACATAGGTAGATAGCATTTGCTTTGCTGGTCATTTTGGTATATCATTTGCAATTTTTGAAGTAATAATCACCAAGTTATGATTTATTCAATATGGGATTTAAATCTGCCATTTTAGTAATTTTTGGTAAACAGCACTAAAATTTAAATCTCCAACTCTCTCAAATTGCGTAAAGTGGTAGCCCATTGTTCACTGAACATTTTGAGCTATTGAACACAATTTTTGGGCAAGTAAAACTAAAGTTATGCAATTTCTAAATTCCCCTTAATTTCTGCCATTTCTGTTTTTATTATTTCCTGGCAATTTATTTTGGTAAATTAATTCTACCAAGGGTACTAATAGATAGACATTTTATTGCTCAGCATTTTGACATATTATTTGCAATTTTTGGACTTGTGGTTTGAAAGTTATTCAATTTCAAAGTTCATACTCATTTTCTGTTAATTGTTTTAATTCCATAAAAGGACCCCGGTTGTTTTGTACCGGGCCGCATCTAGCCACGGTGGCTGACCGGCGGGGCCAGATCCACCTGGATGTCCACGTCGGCCGAGGTCCACTAGCAGGTTTGACCGGCGCGGGGACGCCACGACCGGCGCAGCGCGACGGCGGCCGGCGGCCTGCCGATCATGCACTCGTCGATCTACGGCGATCTAAACCTAACGGAGGGCACGGTTGGGGTCTACGCGCTGAGGCGAGCTAGGTGGCGGCGGTAGGGACCAAATGGTCACCGGAAAGGACGCCGGCGACGAGCCACGGCGGAGGCACGGTTCGGCTGACGGGGAAATGGCGACCCAAAGTGAGAGAGAGAGGAAGGAGATGTCCAGAAGGACCGCATTCTCACCCTGAGCGCGTGGTAGTGCTCGGCGGTGGCAGAGGAGGGCTGACGGCGACGGAAACTTGGCGGCGTCCTCGGTCGGAGGCGGAGATGATGGAGACGAACGCGGCGATTCCCGGCTCCCGAGCTGGAGTTCCTGGAGGAGGAGGAGGAAGAAGAGGCGGCGGTTCTTTTGCCCCAAGCCGATCTGCTCCTGGTGGTCTGCAACGTCGGCGGCGAGCGGCGGCGGCTCGGTCAGCGCACGGCCATGGCGCGGGCGCTTCTAGGGTTTGGCTGCAGGGGGAGAAAAAGGAGGGGAGGAGAGGCAGGTGGTCGAGGGGGGCGCTCTAAAGTTCCAGGGGGGCCAGAGGGCAAGGGGGCCGCGGTGGCCATGGTGGGGCGCGGCGGCAAGCGGCGGCAGTGTTCCCCCTGTCGCCACAGTGACGATGGCGCTGACAGGGGGGACCCACTGTCAGGGTTTTCCCCTTTTTCCAATTTCTTTAAAACCAGCAAACTTTAGACATTTAATTGAGGCCCTTAAACATTTTGTAAAATTATGGAAAAAATCACAGAGCCAACATATATTATTTAGAACCAGTGGTAAAATTTGCAGCCCATTTGGACAATATTTCATGTGGTAACATTTCAGAAATTGCTCTCTTGTATTTTAGGGTTTTACACAAATATTTGAATTTGATAGAGCACTAAATTTGGCAACAATTATATTTGTTGTTGTCGGAACTTCCTGGACAAAAATGAGAATTTAGTTTGAGAGTTTGTTCACCATTCACATCACCACCCTGGGATTGTCAATTGTTGCTTCTCATTATTTTATGGTCTTATTATTTCATGTGAAGCAATTTGGATAAATATGCCATGATGCAAAAGAGATGCAAAAAGTGAAAATTTTACTCATATTTTCAGGGTCCAAAAGTGGGGCTGTTACAACTCTATCCCCCTTATAGGAATCTCGTCCCGAGATTCTAGGCTTGAGTGAAGAAGGCGGGGTATTCCTGACGAAGACTAGTTTCACGTTCCCAGGTTGCTTCGTCTTCAGAATGGTTAGACCACTGGATTTTGAGGAACTTGATGGATTTATTACGAGTCTTCCTCTCCGCTTCATCCAAGATACGGACAGGATGCTCACGGTAAGTCAGATCCTCTTGAATATCCAACTCTTCATGATTGACCCCATGAATAGGATCTTTGAAGCAACGACAGAGTTGGGAAACATGGAACACATCATGCACATCCGAGAAATTCTCTTGGAGCTCGAGTTGATAGGAGAGATCACCTCGCTTACCCAGAACAGTGAAAGGACCAACAAAACGAGGTGCCAATTTTCCCTTGATTCCGAAACGACGAACGCCTCGGAGGGGAGAGACTCGAAGATAGGCTTTGTCACCAATTTCATAGTGAACCTCCTGATGATGTTTATCATAATAGCTCTTATGCCTAGATTGAGCAATCTTCAGATTTGCTTGAATGATACGGACCTTTTCTTCTGCCTCACTGATCACGTCAGGACCGAAGAGTGACCTCTCTCCGGTTTCAGACCAATTGAGAGGTGTTCGGCATTTTCTCCCATAAAGGACTTCAAAGGGAGCCATTTGCAAACTGGCTTGATAGCTATTGTTGTAGGAGAACTCGGCGAGGGGAAGGTATTTTTCCCAACCCTTGCCGAAGGAGATAACACAAGCCCGAAGCATATCCTCGAGAACTTGGTTCACCCTTTCAGTTTGGCCATCGGTTTGAGGGTGATAGGCGGTGCTGAAGTTGAGGCGAGTTCCCATAGCAGATTGGAAGCTCTGCCAGAATCTGGATACGAATAGGCTCCCACAGTCTGAGATGATCCTCAGTGGAACACCGTGGAGGGGAACAATGCGGGCAACATATAACTCGGCCAACTGTTTCGCCGTTATGTCCTCGCGTACGGGAAGGAAATGAGCTACCTTGGATAGACGATCGATGACTACCCAGATCGCGGTATTACCCTTTTGCGATCTTGGAAAGCCAGTAATGAAATCCATACCAACTTCATCCCATTTCCACTCGGGGATGGCTATGGGGCGAAGGGTACCCGCTGGCTTTTGATGTTCAGCTTTTACCCGGCGACAGACGTCGCATTCTGCAACATACTCGGCGATCTTGCGCTTCATGCAAGACCACCAGAATTGAGGGCGAAGATCTTGGCACATTTTGGTGCTACCCGGATGAATAGAAATGGGTGACTCGTGAGCTTCGGAGAGGATCAACTCTTTGGTATTCCCACTCTTGGGCACCACCAGACGGGTACCAAAGTAGACGACACCATTGTCATCAACCGAGAAACATTTGGCTTTCCCATTGGCTATCTTCTCCTTGATCTCGAGGATTTCAGCATCATTTTGCTGGGCAGCCTTGATATCATCCTCGAGGGTGGACTGGATTTCTAAGTTGGCCAAATATCCGGAGGGACCAATCTCCAGATTCAAACGTGCGAATTCTTCATGAAGAGCAGGTTGAGCTCGCTCCATTAGGGTAGTTTTGCTCATGTGGTTTGAGTTGACGGGAAGCATAGGCGACAACATGCCCTTCTTGCATCAATACACAGCCCAAGCCTTGGAGTGAAGCATCACAATAGACGACAAAGTCATTATCGGTGTCTAGAAGGACAAGTACAGGAGTGGTCGTGAGTTTGACTTTTAGGGTTTGGAAGCTCTCTTCAGCCTTGTCCGTCCAGACAAACTTCTTATCCTTCTTGAGAAGGTCAGTCAAGGCTTTGGCTATCTTGGAGAAACCTTCGATGAATCGGCGGTAGTAACCCGCTAACCCAAGGAAGCTGCGGATGTCTTTGACAGACTTTGGGGTAGGCCAATCCAGAATTGACTGAATCTTGTCAGGTATAACGGACACTCCGTAAGCTGACACCACATGACCTAGGAAGACGAGTTCCTTTAGCCAGAACTCACACTTAGAGAACTTAGCGTAGAGGCGATGTTCGCGGAGCTTGGTCAGAACTAGGCGAAGATGCTCATCATGCTCTTCGTCGGTTTTGGAGTAAACGAGGATATCATCAATGTAGATGATGATGAACTTGTCGAGGTACTCATGGAAGATTGAGTTCATAAGCCTCATGAAGGTGGCCGGAGCATTGGTGAGGCCAAATGACATGACGGTATACTCATACAACCCATAACGGGTAGTGAAAGCCGTTTTAGGAATATCCTCCTTCCTGATTTTGATCTGATGGTAGCCTGACCGCAGATCCATCTTGGAGAAAACAGTTGCGCCCGCTAGCTGATCGAAGAGATCATTCATCCGGGGAATAGGATACTTATTTTTGATGGTTACCGCATTCAGAGGGCGATAATCAACAACCAAACAAGGAACATTGGTATCCCTCTTCTTGACAAAGATGACGGGGCAACCCCAGGGGGAAGTACTAGGCCGAATGAATTCCTTTTCCAACAGTTCATCTAGTTGCTTCTTCAGTTCAGTCAACTCTTCTGTCGGCATTCGGTACGGCCTCTTGGAAATCGGGGCAGTCCCGGGAACCAGTTCAATAACAAACTCCACAGTTCGATCTGGCGGCATGCCAGGCAATTCTTCAGGAAAGACGTCGGGAAAGTCACACACCACACCTATCTCATGCATTTCAGGCTGGTTGATACCTTCCATAAAGTAGAGGCTGATCTCTGGAGAGAGAGAGGAGCGGTAGCGGTTGGGATTTTGGAGTAAGGGGACAGGTAAGTCACTGGTCCGAAGGTTTGGTGGACCACGGTGACAGACTTGGCAGCACAATTTAGGTTAGCCTGGTATTTGACTAGCCAGTCCATACCCAGAATAACTTCTATACCAACTGACTTCAGGGCTATCAACTGGAAGGGAAAAGGACATCTGCCTAAGCATATCTGGACTTCCGGGGTAATCCAGTCAGTTAGCCAACTAGATCCCAGTGTTTTAACCTTTAGAGGGGATTTCATGTTCAAGAACGCAATCTGGTGGCTAACTGCGAAAGCTATGGATATGAATGAATGCGATGCACCAGAATCAAAAAAGACCGTAGCTGGATATCCATTAATTTGGAGCTCACCCATGAGAACACCGGGGTCCTCTTCAGCGGCTTCAGCAGAGACGTGGGTCAGACGACCACGGCTAACAGTCGCAGCCTTGGCAGCGGGTGTGGAAGGTGCTGGTGCAGGTGTAGAGCCCCTGGCCTTCTGAGGGCACTCACTTGAGTAGTGACCCGGCTGACCACAGGCGTAGCAAGTGAGTCCGGGCGGTGCAGGCGGACGAGGACGGAACCCACTCCCGGCCGCACCCACGGTCGAAGTAGCTGGGCGAGGCGGAGGTGGCTTGTGTCCTGTGGGCTTGGGCACGAAAGGAGCACGGGGCACCGAGCTGAACGGCACGAACACCCTGCGCTTCTTGGCTTCGGAGGAGGAGGAGCCCTGGTTGTCCACTGGAGCTGACTTCCTGGAAGACTCTAGCTCCTTCCTGCCTTGCTCCAGAGCGAGAGCATGGTTGTACAGTTCTTGGAAGGACGGGAACTTGAAGGGCAACAGCTCATAACGAAGCTGCGGATTCAGTCCCTTGCGGAACAGGTATTGCCGGTCCTCATCATTGGTCACATCTCGAGGGGCGTAGCGAGACAGGTGATTGAACTCCCGCCCATAAGCTTGGAGATCCATCCGTCCCTGGTTCAGATTTAGGAACTCCCTTCTCTTCAAGTCCATGACTGGCTTGGGGATGTAAGCCGCACGGAAGGCAGTGCGGAATTCCTCCCAGGTGAACACATGATCAGCAGCAGTCATTGCCACATGGCTTTCCCACCAAGAGCCAGCGGCTCCCATCAGAAGGTAGGTTGCAAAATTCACTTGTTCCGCAGCCGGAACATGTAGCGCGGTAAACTTGCGCTCCAGGGCACGCAGCCAATCATCAGCATCCAACGGCTCCTTGGCATAGGCGAAGGTGGGAGGCTGGGACTTCAGGAAGTCATTGAGATTGTTACATTCAGTATTTCTCCGAGCCCCTTGCTGCACTAACTACGCGAGAAGATTCTCATTGCGCAGACGGCCCTCCTCGATGATCATCAGTAGCTCCGCCATAGTGGGTGGCGGCGGTAGCTCAGGGTTGCTTTGCTCACCACGACGGGTAGGAGCCATTCTGGAGATATGAACAAGGACACAGTTAGTATCCATCCCAGAATAAGTGACCACGGACGGCAACAATTTAGCAGGAGTGAACAAGGAAGAACATGTATCATCGCATCAACATGGCAGGAAAATAATTGAACTTAGCAGACATTAGCCAGTCGGAATAGAACCCATTAAGTGATTCAAGTACAAGCTCACAAGCTTTTAGTACGCATTACACGAATAGGAAAACGGATGATACAAGTCATTAGGTTCGGTACAACAAATCTAACTCGAAAGGGAACCACTACAGATAGTGGGTATCTTGCTCATCACGTAGGAAAGTAAGATACGATACAAGGTACCCGCAGACACAGGTCTCCTAGAAGTACTGAGCACTCTCCGGGAGACGCATAGATCGAGTGCGGAAACGGCGTGCACTTGCTGGCTGGTCAACATACGGCGGCGTGTGGACGTCGCCCCCGGCCACTCGAGCAGGTCCTCATGGTGGAACGGTGCCACCCACTCTTGGGCTGCTCATGAAGTTGGGCAGCTCCATAGGTAGCGGCGAAAGGAGATCTTGGGTAACTATCCCGGCATTGACATAAGGCTCCAAAGCCCTCAGAGTGCTCCGGTGACTATCACGGGCAGCCACCGTGTATAGGTACCACTGACGGGCACGAAGGTCCAACGCCCGGACCATCTCGATAAGAGCTCTGTGACTGGGGTCTGGCTCGGTCGCTGGGTTGGAGTACCTAGCAACATAGCAGCCTTCCAGACCGGCCTCAGCAGCAGGGAAGTGGTAAAAATCAGACATCGGGTTGTCTAAGTAATCGCAGTCGCTGCGGTACACGGAGATGCCGTTGAACGCAGCCTCTTGAACAGCCTGCTCCACGGTCATGCCCACACCGACACTCTGGTGCTGGACTCCGTCTCCATCCGGAGTCAGGACGCGAGCCTCACAGTAGAATTGCCCCTGTCCGTACGGCATGTGCTCCTCGTACACGACGTACTCAGGGTACCAAGGGCAACCCTGGCTGGCTAAGGCAGCAGCAAACAAGGCGGGAAACCCGCGGACACCCTCACAGCGAGTCAGACGAACAACAAGTCCCGAACGCGTCATCTGTAGCAACAACAGAACAGTTCAACAGTTAGGAACGGAAAAGATACTCATGAATTTATCTAGACGGTAAGAACCCAACCCCGATGATCCTTAAACTTTGACCCAACTTTAACACAAATAGAGGTAAGGCGACTTAGAGTTAGAGCGAGTTGGGTAAGAAGTAAAAAGAATCCTAAGAGGGTTTTCACAACTCATTTTCAGTTCATAAATAACCTTTAACTAGACTCGACATCGACCAATAGAACGGGTTTCCTACAGGCAGTACTGCTCTGATACCAATTTGTAACGCCCCGACCCCAGAGCTATACAGTGAAATGTTGTGCAACCGGTCATGCTACACAATCGAGGGTTACTGGGTTTACCAATCCCAGGCCAAAACACATTGGCAGGCGTGCTCGGAATACATCATCGGCACACAACACCTCGATCATGCCATAAGCTCGGACATCGCTTTCACGTATAACGAAGAGACCAAGACTGCGGAACAACTGGCACATCACAGACTCTATGACACAAAGATATCATAGTTCAACTCATATAATTGAGAAAGATAGCAAATGACACATCAGAGGTCACTGACCCATCATTACAACAAGCGGAAGCGAATTTAAAGTTGTCTAAACAACAAGATCCAAGTTATGGCCTAAGAGGCCTACAGATAAACATCCCGTGCCAGCCTGTTCCAAGACGTCCCAAGCTACCACCTGGGAACCCCAGACTACTCGTCGAAGTCAACATAGAACCCACCTTCCAGTTCGGTGGCGTCCTCCTCTGAAACAAAATAATAATCAACAAAGCAAGGCTGAGTACGACGTACTCGCAAGAATTAGTAGGGCGATATAGGCCCGATGCTGACGGAGGCTTCAAAGCTATATAAGGTAGTTGTTTTGCATAAAGCTGGTTTTTCCTCCCGAAGACTAGGACTCATGGCATCGTCTAATTAGAAGGTTTTCATAAGGGGATAAGAGGGTAACACTTTTCTCTTCGGTTCACAGGGAACCTACTGTATTCAGCAACTCCACTTATCTCCACCAAGGCACTCCCTTGAATCTCCCTCGAGGAAATGAACCTTTTATCACACGTTGATTATGCAACCTCTAGCTGCCATTTGATTAAAGATTCAGGTTATCTATGATCTCATAATCTATTCCCAAGTCGTCCATAACCGCGGACACGGCGTTTCGAAAAGATTAAACCCTGCAGGGGTGTACAGTTTTTACCATTGGTACCGTCCGACCCCTTGCTTGATCATTTAGCTCTCTTTCGGGGAAAGCCGGCAGGGCAGGCGCGGTTAAACCTTTACAAAGCATGAGACTATCCAAGGGTCATCATGACGACAGGACAAGTTCAGCGCCTATTTTAACACCCAGCCCCATCGCCACTCCTATCACCTCCACCATCATCATCACCATCATCATCATCTTCATCCACACACCCGCAAATGGAAAGCGCAAACTAGAGGACCCTTGGATACGCCCACACTAATTATTCGGTTAGTAAGGAGCCCATACTCCCACCTTTGGAAGCACGCTCGGTCTTGGTTCAAGAGATAAGAACTCACACCTAGGAGCCAGAATGAGACAAAACACCAACGACCTTGTTGGCAACTCATCCAAGCCTTTTATCAAATTAATTACTGACACAAGTAACCACCACTGTCCGAACATTCCATTCACTTCACAATTATGGAATTAATCAACGGACAACTTAAGCATTCGACTAAGCATGGCTAAGCATATCTAAGCATGACATACAACAGATATGAATTATCTCAGGCCAACACATCAACCTATGGTTCATAGGAGGGAAACAGATAATGGTTCAGGGAGCATGCAAGTGATAGGATATTCTATACACTGACCAAAACTTTCACCAGAATCGAATGCAATAATATGGTGGATAAAAATACTTGGGTAATATGAGATATGCCAAGAAGGTTAGGTTAGCTCTTGCCTTGCTGGTAGTACTGGTCGCGCTGGTTGTCAAGGTATTGTGGTGGAACCTCGACTCCAGAATCTACCGAAAACACAAACAAAACAAGCAAGGAATAAATAACATGAATACACGGTGCAATGCACAATCATGATGATATGGTCATATTATGCATTGGAAAGGTATTGGGCATGTCCCACAAGTTAAATGGAACCCCTAAATTAAATATCACAATTAACGGGTTAAAACTCCATCTTTAACTTAGTGATTTGCGTTATTTATCAAAACATCCAGTACTGAAATATGATAGGTATTAACCTACTGATCATTTTGGTACCTTGTTTGCATTTTTCCGATTAACGGTGAAGAAATGGTGATTTAAACGGTTATGCGGTTTAAATCATTTTAACCAATTCGAAATTAACATCAAAGGAAAATTTATTTGCATGCTGTGATATTAACATAGGTAGATAGCATTTGCTTTGCTGGTCATTTTGGTATATCATTTGCAATTTTTGAAGTAATATTCACCAAGTTATGATTTATTCAATATGGGATTTAAATCTGCCATTTTAGTAATTTTTGGTAAACAGCACTAAAATTTAAATCTCCAACTCTCTCAAATGGCATAAAGTGGTAGCCCATTGTTCACTGAACATTTTGAGCTATTGAACACAATTTTTGGGCAAGTAAAACTAAAGTTATGCAATTTCTAAATTCCCCTTAATTTCTGCCATTTCTGTTTTTATTATTTCCTAGCAATTTATTTTGGTAAATTAATTCTACCAAGGGTACTAACAGATAGACATTTTATTGCTGAGCATTTTGACATATTATTTGCAATTTTTGGACTTGTGGTTTGAAAGTTATTCAATTTCAAAGTTCATACTCATTTTCTGTTAATTGTTTTAATTCCAGAAAAGGCCCCCGGTTGTTTTGTACCGGGCCGCATCTAGCCACGGTGGCTGACCGGCGGGGCCAGATCCACCTGGACGTCCACGTCAGCCAAGGGCCACTAGCAAGTTTGATCGGCGCGGGGACACCACGACCGGCGCGGCGCGACGGCGGCCGGCGGCCTGCCGATCATGCACTCGTCGATCTACGGCGATCTAAACCTAACGGAGGGCACGGTTGGAGTCTACGCACTGAGGCGAGCTAGGTGGCGGCGGTAGGGACCAAATGGTCACCGGAAAGGACGCCGGCGACGAGCCACGGCGGAGGCACGGTTCGGCCGACGGGGAAACGGCGACCCAGAGTGAGAGAGAGGAAGGAGATGTCCAGAAGGACCGCATGCTCACCCTGAGCGCGTGGGAGTGCTCGGCGGTGGCAGAGGAGGGCTGACGGCAACGGAAACGTGGCGGCGGTCCTCGGTCGGAGGCGGAGATGACGGAGACGAACGCGGCGATTCCCGGCTCCCGAGCTGGAGTTCCTGGAGGAGGAGGAGGAAGAAGAGGCGGCGGTTCTTTTGCCCCAAGCCGATCTGTTCCTGGTGGTCTGCAACGTCGGCAGCGAGCGGCGGCGGCTCGGTCAGCGCACGGCCATGGCGCGGGCGCTTCTAGGGTTTGGCTGCAAGGGAGAAAAAGGAGGGGAGGAGAGGCCGGTGGTCGAGGGGGGCACTCTTAAGCTCCAGGGGGGCCAGAGGGCAAGGGGGCCGCGGTGGCCGTGGTGGGGCGCGGCGGCAAGCGGCGGCAGTGTTCCCCCTGTCGCCACAGTGACGATGGCGCTGACAGGGGGGACCCACTGTCAGGGTTTTCCCCTTTTTCCAATTTCTTTAAAACCAGCAAACTTTAGACATTTAATTGAGGCCCTTAAACATTTTGTAAAATTCTGGAAAAATTCACAGAGCCAACATATATTATTTAGAACCTGTGGTAAAATTTGCAGCCCATTTGGACAATATTTCATGTGGTAACATTTCAGAAATTGCTCTCTTGTATTTTAGGGTTTTACCCAAATATTTGAATTTGATAGAGCACTAAATTTGGCAACAATTATATTTGTTGTTGTCGGAACTTCCTGGACAAAAATGAGAATTTAGTTTGAGAGTTTGTTCACCATTCACATCACCACCCTGGGATTGTCAATTGTTGCTTCTCATTATTTTATGGTCTTATTATTTCATGTGAAGCAATTTGGATAAATATGCCATGATGCAAAAGAGATGCAAAAAGTGAAAATTTTACTCATATTTTCAGGGTCCAAAAGTGGGGCTGTTACAAAGTATCCTATTCCCCGAATAACTAACCTGTTCGACTAGCTAGCTGGTGCAACGGTATTTTCCAAGATGGATCTAAGGTCAGGCTACCATCAGATCAAAATCAGAAAGGAGGATATTACGAAGATGGCTTTCACTACTCGATATGGCTTATATGAGTATACCGTCATGTCCTTTTGCCTCACCAATGCCCCGGCTACATTCATGAGGCTTATGAACTCCATTTTTCACGAGTACCTCGACAAGTTCATCATAATATACATTGATGACATCCCTGTCTACTCCAAAATCAAAGAAGAGCATGCTGAGCATCTTCGGCTAGTTCTGACAAAGCTTCGAGACCATCGCCTCTATGCCAAGTTCTCCAAGTATGAGTTTTGGTTAAAGACTCATTTTCCTAGGTCATGTGGTGTTAGCTGCTGGAGTAGCTGTTATACCCGACAAGATTCAGGCAATCCTGGATTGGCCAACTCCAAAGTCCGTCAAAGATATTCGTAGCTTCCTTGGGTTGGCGGGTTATTATCACCGATTCATCGAGGGCTTTACCAAGATAGCCAAAGCATTGACTGACCTCCTCAAGAAAGATAAGAAGTTTGTGTGGACAGACAAAGCTGAAGAGAGCTTCCAAACTCTCAAAGTCAAACTCACGACCACTCCTGTGCTTGTCCTTCCTGACACAGACAAGGACTTTGTTGTCTACTGTGATGCCTCGTTGCAAGGGTTGGGCTGTGTGCTAATGCAAGAAGGCCATGTGGTAGCCTATGCTTCTCGACAACTCAAGCCGCATGAGCACAACTATCCTACTCATGACCTAGAGCTTGCTGCCGTGGTTCATGCTCTGAAGCAATGGAGGCCCTACCTGTTGGGCAACCGTTGCGAAATCTTCTCGGATCATCAAAGTCTAAAGTATCTCTTCACCCAGCCGGATCTGAATCTCCAATAGAGAAGATGGTTGGAATTAATCAAGGACTATGATGTGACCCTCAACTATCAGCCCGGCAAGGCCAACGTCGTGGCAGATGCTCTGAGTCGCAAGGCTTATTGCAATACTGTGATGGTTGAAAAGGCTCAACCTGCTCTCCATGAGGAATTTGCCCGGTTGAATCTGGAGATTGTTCCCTCCGGATATCTAGCTAACCTGGAGATCAAATCCACTCTTGAGGATGAAATCAAGGTAGCCCAGCAGCAGGAGGATGGCATCCGCAAGATCAAAAAGAATATCGCAAGTGGGAAGGCTAAGTGTTTCTCTAGTGATGACTTCGGTGTTGTCTATTTTGGGGACCGTCTTGTGGTGCCCAAGAGGGGAAATACCAAGGCGTTGATACTCCAAGAAGCACATGAGTCTCCCATATCCATCCACCCTGGTAGCACCAAGATGTACCAAGATCTCCGCAACAGATTCTGGTGGACTCGCATGAAGCGAGAAATTGCCAAGTATGTTGCTGAATGCGACGTCTGTCGCCGTGTGAAGGCTGAACATCAAAGGCCAGCGGGTACTCTTCGCCCCATAGCTATTCCCGAGTGGAAATGGGATGAAGTTGGCATGGACTTCATCACTGGCTTCCCATGGTCACAGAAGGGTAATAATGCCATCTGGGTCATCATCGACCGTCTGTCCAAGGTCGCTCACTTCCTTCCGGTTCGTGACAATATTCGAGCAAGCCAACTTGCTGATTTGTACCTTGCCCGGATTGTTCCTTTGCATGGGGTTCCACTAAGGATCATCTCAGACCGTGGTAGTCTGTTTGTGTACAAATTCTGGCAGAGTTTCCAAACCGCTATGGGAACCCGTCTCAACTTCAGCACGGCTTATCATCCTCAGACTGATGGTCAGACTGAGAGGGTGAACCAAGTTCTGGAGGACATGCTTCGGGCATGTGTTATCTCCTTCGGTAAGGGTTGGGAAAAGTATCTCCCCCTCGCCGAGTTCTCCTACAACAACAGTTATCAAGCTAGTCTGTAAATGGCCCCATTTGAGGTTCTCTATGGGAGAAAATGTCGGACTCCTCTGAATTGGTCTGAAACCGGAAAGAGGCCACTCTTCGGTCCTGATGTGATCAATGAGGCTGAAGAGAAATCCGTATCATTCGGGATAATCACAAGGTTGCTCACTCCAGGCAGAAGAGCTACTATGATAAACATCATCAGGAGGTTCACTATGCCATTGGTGATAAAGCCTATCTTCGAGTCTCTCCCCTCCGAGGCGTTCGTCGCTTTGGGATCAAGGGAAAATTGGCACCTCGTGTAACGCCCCGACCCCGAAATTATACAGAGAGGCTATGTAACACTGGCATAGCTATCAATGTATAATAAAGAGATCAAGACTTGTGGAACAACTGGCACATCACAGACTCTACGATACAAAGTTCATATAGCAACTCATATATGAGAAAGGTATAAATAGCATACCAGGGGTCACAGACCCATCATCACATCAAGCGGAAGCAAATTATGTTGTCTAACAACAAGATCCAAAATATGGCCTAAGAGACCTGCAGATAAACATCCCAGCCAGCTTGTTCCACGACGTCACAAGCTGCCACCTGGGAACCCCAAACTACTTGTCGATGTCAACGAAGAACCCACCAGTCTGCTCGGTGACATCCTCCTCTGAAACAAATTATAACAGCAGCAAAGAGAGACTGAGTATGATGTACTCGCAAGTTTAGTAGGGCGATATAGGCCCAATGATGACGGAGGCTGACGGGGATATACCCTTCGGGTCCCCTATCATTGGTATACCTGGTGCGATCCAATCTACGGCCCACCTGGCAGGCCCAAAGAAGCCCATGAAGCACGACTTGGAGTACAATACAAGAAAACATGTAAACCCTACCTGGCTCCCTTTATAAAGCCAGGCAGGGGCACCTCATAGAAGGATCCCCCACGGGAACACACAGATAGGCATAGCCCTAGCGAGACCACGTCTCACACCATTGCCCTGGCGGCCACCATGTAACTCCACATCATCATCTATACAGATCAGACAAGCAGGATGTAGGTCTTTACCTCACCACGAGGGGCCGAACCTGGGTAAATCCTTGCTTGTCAGCCGACGGAACTACCAGCGCGCACCTCTCTCCCCCTCCATCAACCCGGGGTACTCGACCCAGGGATTTGCCGAGCCCTAACCTCGACAATTGGCGCCGTCTGTGGGAAAAAACGCGTGCTGGATTCAACGTTTCGGCGGCTCCAATCTTCATCAACAACGTCTGCTAGATCGCATCCGATTCAACGCCGTCGCGATTGCTTCGCTGCCACGGACCAACGCTTTTCGGTCGACGCGGATCTAGAAGAGCAGATGGATGGCGGCGGACTCTGAGGAGAATCGCCGGATGATCTCAGGTCCGATCCACACAGCTACACAAACGAAACATGGAGACAAGCCGCGAATCGCTCTGACGTGCTACCAGACGGCAGGGAGGTCTACTTTGCGACTACGTCCGGCCGCGAATTGTTGTCGCGACTCCGTCTGACGCTGGTCTTCATCGCCGTGACTCCGTTCGGCTAAAAAGTCCAACCAACTCCGACTCCCTCGACCTCCTCACGACTGTCGCGTAACAAGCATGCGAACATGGAGAACGATGCCGCTGCTGCGATCACGTGCGGTTTATCAGACCGCGTCTCATTCAGCAGGCACAGCTCCATCTCGCCTACGGCGCTAGGTGGAAGTCGCGACCATCGTCGACCCACCTCGAGCATCTTCCACGACTCGACTACTACGGCGACGATCGACATCGACCCGTCACGGACAATTTCGGCATCGCCAACATCCTCTTCCACTGCACCGACTCCGTCGTGGATATCAACAACACGTTGTTCCGGCTTAATCGCTTTCGTCGACTCCGCCTCCAACACTCGGGGGCTGCCGGCCACGCCTTCGTCGACCCCGCCTTCGTCGGCTCCGCTTCCGACACTCGGGGGCTGGCGACTCCGCTTTCGTCAACTCCGCGTTCGTCGACTCCGCCTCCGACACTCGTGGGCTGGCGGCCCCACCTTCGTCGACTCCGTCTCCAATACTCGGGGGCTGTCGGCCTCGCCTTCATCGGCCCGTCTCCGACGCTCGGAGGCTGATGCTTCACCTTCATCACTTCCGCCTCGTGGACTACTTCCGCCGCGTCGACTCCGGTCCGCCGCGTCGACTCCGGTCCGCCGCGTCGACTACCTCCGCGCGTTGACTCCGGTCCGCTGCGACAACAAAAACGACTTGGCCGCACCCGATGCTCTCCCGGGTGCTGCGCCACACAGGCCACAGCATACTCGCCTCGGCCGCATCCGATGCTCTTCCGGGTGTTGCGCCGCACAGGCCACAAACAAATTCGCCTAGGCCGTCACCCGACGCACTCGGGGGCTTGCGCCATACAGGTCTAAGTTAAAACCTAGGCCGTCACCCGACGCACTCGGGGGCTGCGCCATACAGGTTCCACTCAAAAATCCTAGGCCGTCACCCGACGCACTCGGGGGCTTGCGCCATACAGGTCTAAGTTAAAACCTAGGCCGTCACCCGACGCACTCGGGGGCTGCGCCATACAGGTTCCACTCGAAAATCCTAGGCCGTCACCCGACGCACTCGGGGGCTTGCGCCATACAGTTCTAAGTTAAAACCTAGGCCGTCACCCGACGCACCCGGGGGCTGCGCCATACAGGTTCCACTCGAAAATCCTAGGCCGCACTCGAACACTCGGGGGCTGCGCCATACAGGTCCAACAACACAGTAGGCCGTTCGGCTGAGCAAATACTCGATATGTTTGTCGAGTCCACCAAGTAGGCAGCCAGGCTGAATGAACACTCGAACCCTTTCGAGTCACACAAGTAGGCCGCCAGGCTGAATGAACACTCGAACCCTTTCGAGTCACACAAGTAGGCCGCCAGGCTGAATGAACACTCGAACCCATTCGAGTCACACGAGTAAGCCGTCGGGCTGAGCATACACTCGAACCCATTCGAGTCACACGAGTAAGCCGTCGGGCTGAGCATACACTCGAATGCATTCGAGTCACACGAGTAAGCCGTCAGGCTGAGCAAGCACTCGAAAAGTGCAAATACACAGTAAGCCACCAGGCTAAATAAAAATACACAGTAAGCCACCAGGCTGAATAAAAATACACGGTAAGCCAACAGGCTGATGGAGCACCCGGATAATTCATTCGAGTGCAACAAAAATACAGTAAGCTTCAGGAGCTGAATAGACTCGACAAGTCCATTCGAGTGGAAAAGAAATTCAGTAAGCTCCATGAGCTGAGTAAAACTCAAAGCAGTAAGCCAAACCGGCTGAGTACAAAGTAAGTCATGCAAAGCCAGTTGCGACTCCGTTAGCTCGAGTCTCTTCTTTACTCCCATCGGGAGCGGGCTTTTCGACTGAAGGAAAAATTGAGTTTAACCTCAATTGCAAGCAATTCAGCTTAATCTCGGGGGCTACTCCCATCGGGAGCGCTGTCGCGCCCCCGATAGCATGAGATCAATATTCAGTCGAAGCGTTACTGACTAAACCATCCTCTGTAAGCCCTCAACGGCCGGAGTCGAATCATTTTTTACTTGTCTCTTTCAGGAACAAGACGGCGCACCCGTCGGAACAGTGATACCCGACATACCCGCATCTGCTTCGACTACATCGACTGCGTCTCCATCGACTGTGTCTCCATTGACTGCGTCTCCGTCGACTAAGACGATCGCACCTTCTTCGACTATGCCTGCTCGACATGCTGCTCTTAGTCTCTGCCCGATTCTTCGAATCAACCAGACACTCGGGGGCTACTGACGGGGATATACCCTTCGGGTCCCCTATCATTGGTATACCTGGTGCGATCCAATCTACGGCCCACCTGGCAGGCCCAAAGAAGCCCATGAAGCACGACTTGGAGTACAATACAAGAAAACATGTAAACCCTACCTGGCTCCCTTTATAAAGCCAGGCAGGGGCACCTCATAGAAGGATCCCCCACGGGAACACACAGATAGGCATAGCCCTAGCGAGACCACGTCTCACACCATTGCCCTGGCGGCCACCATGTAACTCCACATCATCATCTATACAGATCAGACAAGCAGGATGTAGGTCTTTACCTCACCACGAGGGGCCGAACCTGGGTAAATCCTTGCTTGTCAGCCGACGGAACTACCAGCGCGCACCTCTCTCCCCCTCCATCAACCCGGGGTACTCGACCCAGGGATTTGCCGAGCCCTAACCTCGACAGAGGCTCTAAGCTGTATATGTAGCTATTTTTGCATAAAGCTGATTTTCATAAACAAGACATAACTGACACATGGCACCATCTACTCAGAATATTTTTCATAAAGGGGATAAGAGAGTAAACTTTTCATCTTCGGTTCTCAATGAACCAACTTGTAACCAACACCTCTCTCATCTCCACCAAAGGCACTCCCTCGAATCACCCTCGAGGAAATGAACCTTTTACACACACGTTGAGTTGCAACCTTTAGCTGCCAAATTAATTAATTAAGGTTAAGATTCTCTATGAGCTAATCCGCCTTTCCCAAGAGTTTGTCCATAACCGCGGACACGGCTTTTCGAAAAGATTTACCCTACAAGGGTGTACTAATTTACTGTTGTAGGGTTAGGCCCGATCTTCACGGATTTGAGGGGGAAACGGGGATGAACACGAAGAACACGAGGGGAAACAAGGGAGATTCGTGGGCAAAACACAAGGATAACTAGCAAATCCTGCTAAGAACTCCACCCAACAACAAACCCTCAAAAAGGTAGCCTTTGGATCGAAGAATCAAAGCCAAACTTACTCTTGTTGAAACCGATTGCTCTTACCGGCCGGTCCACCGATCCAATAGAATCACCGCAGTGAAAGATTGGTTTGCACTACTAGAGACACCGCAGTGAAAGAGTAGCAACAACAAGATCTACCTCAACGAGGCACCCTAACTACGAGGGAGGAGGAGCATAGCTCTCACAAGTCTCAGATTCAGTCTAACCTCGAAATGGGGAAAGTGGAAAGCTATTTATAGTCTATTACAAAACGGGCAGGAAAGGCGGGGAACCGGCCTGGGGGCCGGCCTAGGCCGGCCTGGGGGCCGGCTGGCTCTGGCGGGGAACCGGCCTGGGGGCCGGCCTAGGCCGGCCTGGAGGCCGGCCGGCTCAGGTGGATGACCGGCCTGGGGGCCGGCCTAGGCCGGCCTGGAGGCCGGCTGGGAGGCCGGCGCGTGGGCCGGCGGCGTCGGGATGTGGCCCGGCCTGGGGGCCGGCCTGGGCCGGTATGGAGGCCGGCGGCTTCGGGTGGGTGCCCGGCCTGGAGGCCGGCTGGGAGGCCGGCGGCTTCGGGTTGGTGCCCGGCCTGGAGGCCGGCCTAGGCCGGCTGGGAGGCCGGCCACCCAGTCTTCGCTCCTTCCCTCCTCTTCTTGTCCATCTGCTTGGGTCTCCTCTTGTCCATCTTCTCCATCATCTTGGACCTTCTCTTGGTCATCTCCTTGACTCCATTGTGGGCCATCAACCGGGTGGATCCTGAGTATGCACAAGGTACCGGCATGAAGTAGCAACCCATTCAAAGGAAGGTCAAGATCACACATCGAGAGGAGCGAGGTCACCTTTTCATGAAGAGCCTTGACTCTTGATCTTGTCATTGGGCCATTTGGCATGGTGTCCATGGTGTTGTCCACGTGTGGGGCTACATCATCTCCCCCCCCTTCGGAAAGAGTCGTCTTCGACTCGTCATCCTCTTGAACGCTTGCATCTCCGTGGAAAGGGGATAGGTCGGCGACGTTGAACGTGTCATGCACCAAGTACTTTGAGGTTGGTATGTCGATCTTGTATGCGTTGTCGTTGATGCGCTTGAGCACTCTGAAAGGTCCGTCACCGCGAGGAGCAAGCTTGGATTTCCTTTCATCCGGAAAACGGTCCTTGCGGAGGTGTAGCCACACAAGGTCTCCTTCCTCGAATACCATGGGCCTCTTCAACTTGTTGATCTTGGTGGCTTGGCGCTTTGTGTGCTCCTCTAGAGTTGCTCGTGTTGACTCATGTAGTGTCTTCATGTAGTCGGCTCTTTTGTCGACGTCCATGTCGGTGCGCTCGTGTAGAGGAAGTGGTAGGATGTCTAGGGCGGTGTTGGGGTTGAACCCATAGACAACCTCAAACGGGCTTCGCTTGGTCGCCCGGTGGGAGGCACGGTTGTAGGCGAACTCGGCGTGCGGTATGCATTCCTCCCAACCCTTGATGTTTGGCTTGATTAATGCGCGAAGGAGAGTTGATAAGCTTCGATTCACCACCTCGGTTTGGCCGTCGGTTTGTGGGTGGTAAGCGGTGGAGAAGAGGAGCTTGACTCCTAGCTTTGCCATCAATGCCTTCCAAAAGTAGCTTGTGAACTTGACATCGCGGTCCGAAACAATGGTCTTCGGCACTCCATGTAGACGAACGATTTCCCTAAAGAACAAAGTTGCAATGTGTGAAGCATCGTTGGTCTTATTGCAAGGAATAAAGTGTGCCATTTTCGAGAAGCGATCGACAACAACAAATATTGAATCTTTGCCATTCTTTGTGCGAGGTAATCCTAAGACGAAATCCATGCTAATGTCGGACCAAGGTGTGTGTGGTATTGGTAAAGGCATATAAAGGCCATGAGAGTTCAACGTGGACTTAGCTTTGAGGCAAGTTGGGCAACGGCGCACCAAGCGCTCCACATCACGCGTCATCCGTGGCCAAAAGTAGTGTGTAGATAGCATGGCGAGTGTCTTGTCACGTCCAAAGTGTCCCATGAGTCCTCCACTATGTGATTCCTGTAGAAGTAACAAACGGAGCGAGGACTCGGGAATGCATAGTTTGTTAGCTTTAAACAAGAAACCCTTGTGCAAGTAGAAATCATCGCAACCTTTGTCAATTGTGCACTTGGTAAAGATAGGACCAAAGAAAGAATCGGAAGCATAGAGTTCTTTAAGGTCATCAAGACCCAAAACATTGATTTCAAGTTGGGTGAGTAAGATCATCTTGCGGGAAAGAGCATCCGCAACGATATTGTCCTTGCCTTTTTTGTACTTCACCACATAGGGAAAAGACTCGATGAATTCAACCCATTTGGCATGCCTTTTGTTCAAATTGGCTTGGGTTTTCAAATATTTCAAAGATTCATGATCGGAATGGATAACAAACTCTTTGGGCCAAAGGTAGTGTTGCCACACTTCCAAAACACGTACTAAGGCATAGAGTTCCTTGTCGTAGATTGGGTAGTTTAGGCGAGCACCATCAAGTTTTTCGCTATAATAGGCAACGGGACGGCCACATTGCATGAGGACGCCACCGATGCCAAGGCCACTAGCGTCACACTCAAGTTCGAAAGTTTTGGAGAAATCCGGTAAAGCAAGTAAAGGAGCTTCGGTCAATCTCTTCTTGATGTAGGGCTAGGCCCGATCTTCACGGATTTGAGGGGGAAACAGGGATGAACACGAAGAACACGAGGGGAAACGAGGGAGATTCGTGGGCAAAACACAAGGATAACTAGCAAATCCTGCTAAGAACTCCACCCAACAACAAACCCTCAAAAAGGTAGCCTTTGGATCGAAGAATCAAAGCCAAACTTACTCTTGTTGAAACCGATTGCTCTTACCGGCCGGTCCACCGATCCAATAGAATCACCGCAGTGAAAGATTGGTTTGCACTACTAGAGACACCGCAGTGAAAGAGTAGCAACAACAAGATCTACCTCAACGAGGCACCCTAGCTACGAGGGAGGAGGAGCATAGCTCTCACAAGTCTCAGATTCAGTCTAACCCGAAATGGGGAAAGTGGAAGGCTATTTATAGTCTAATACAAAACGGGCCAGAAAGTGGGGAACCGGCCTGGGGGGCGGCCTAGGCCGGCCTGAGGGCCGGCGGGTTCGGCCGGGTGGCCGGCCTGGGAACCGGCCTAGGCCGGCCTGTGGGCCGGCAGGCGCCTGGGGCTGTGGCTGGCGCAGGTGGAGTTCCGGCCTGGGGCCGCTGGCCGGCCTGGGGCCGGTGGCCTCTGGAGGGTGGCCGGCCTGGAGACCGGCCTGGGCCGGCTGGGAGGCCGGCGGTCTCGGCGGGGTGGCCGGCCTGGGGTCCGGCCTAGGCCGGCTGGGAGGCTGGCCAGCTCTGGAGGGGTGCCGGCCTGGAGGCCGGCCTAGGCCGGCCTGGAGGCCGGTCCAGCAGTCTTCGCCTCCTTCTTCTTCTCGTTGTCCATCCTTTGGGATCTTTTCTTGGTCACCTTCTCCATCATCTTCGACTCCTTCTCGACTCCATTGTGGGTCATCATCCGGTTGGATCCTGAGTAAGCACAAGGTACCGGCATGAAGTAGCAACCCATTCAAAGGAAGGTCAAGATCACACATCGAGAGGAGCGAGGTCACCTTTTCATGAAGAGCCTTGACTCTTGATCTTGTCATTGGGCCATTTGGCATGGTGTCCATGGTGTTGTCCACGTGTGGGGCTACATCATCTCCCCCCCCTTCGGAAAGAGTCGTCTTCGACTCGTCATCTTCTTGAACGCTTGCATCTCCGTGGAAAGGGGATAGGTCGGCGACGTTGAACGTGTCATGCACCAAGTACTTTGAGGTTGGTATGTCGATCTTGTATGCGTTGTCGTTGATGCGCTTGAGCACTCTGAAAGGTCCGTCACCGCGAGGAGCAAGCTTGGATTTCCTTTCATCCGGAAAACGGTCCTTGCGGAGGTGTAGCCACACAAGGTCTCCTTCTTCGAATACCATGGGCCTCTTCAACTTGTTGATCTTGGTGGCTTGGCGCTTTGTGTGCTCCTCTAGAGTTGCTCGTGTTGACTCATGTAGTGTCTTCATGTAGTCGGCTCTTTTGTCGACGTCCATGTCGGTGCGCTCGTGTAGAAGAAGTGGTAGGATGTCTAGGGCGGTGTTGGGGTTGAACCCATAGACAACCTCAAACGGGCTTCGCTTGGTCGCCCGGTGGGAGGCACGGTTGTAGGCGAACTCGGCGTGCGGTATGCATTCCTCCCAACCCTTGATGTTTGGCTTGATTAATGCGCGAAGGAGAGTTGATAAGCTTCGATTCACCACCTCGGTTTGGCCGTCGGTTTGTGGGTGGTAAGCGGTGGAGAAGAGGAGCTTGACTCCTAGCTTTGCCATCAATGCCTTCCAAAAGTAGCTTGTGAACTTGACATCGCGGTCTGAAACAATGGTCTTCGGCACTCCATGTAGACGAACGATTTCCCTAAAGAACAAAGTTGCAATGTGTGAAGCATCGTTGGTCTTATTGCAAGGAATAAAGTGTGCCATTTTCGAGAAGCGATCGACAACAACAAATATTGAATCTTTGCCATTCTTTGTGCGAGGTAATCCTAAGACGAAATCCATGCTAATGTCGGACCAAGGTGTGTGTGGTATTGGTAAAGGCATATAAAGGCCATGAGAGTTCAACGTGGACTTAGCTTTGAGGCAAGTTGGGCAACGGCGCACCAAGCGCTCCACATCACGCGTCATCCGTGGCCAAAAGTAGTGTGTAGATAGCATGGCGAGTGTCTTGTCACGTCCAAAGTGTCCCATGAGTCCTCCACTATGTGATTCCTGTAGAAGTAACAAACGGAGCGAGGACTCGGGAATGCATAGTTTGTTAGCTTTAAACAAGAAACCCTTGTGCAAGTAGAAATCATCGCAACCTTTGTCAATTGTGCACTTGGTAAAGATAGGACCAAAGAAAGAATCGGAAGCATAGAGTTCTTTAAGGTCATCAAGACCCAAAACATTGATTTCAAGTTGGGTGAGTAAGATCATCTTGCGGGAAAGAGCATCCGCAACGATATTGTCCTTGCCTTTTTTGTACTTCACCACATAGGGAAAAGACTCGATGAATTCAACCCATTTGGCATGCCTTTTGTTCAAATTGGCTTGGGTTTTCAAATATTTCAAAGATTCATGATCGGAATGGATAACAAACTCTTTGGGCCAAAGGTAGTGTTGCCACACTTCCAAAACACGTACTAAGGCATAGAGTTCCTTGTCGTAGATTGGATAGTTTAGGCGAGCACCATCAAGTTTTTCGCTATAATAGGCAACGGGACGGCCACATTGCATGAGGACGCCACCGATGCCAAGGCCACTAGCGTCACACTCAAGTTCGAAAGTTTTGGAGAAATCCGGTAAAGCAAGTAAAGGAGCTTCGGTCAATCTCTTCTTGAGTTCATTGAAAGCCGATTCTTGAGCATTGCCCCAAATGAAGGGTACATTCTTTTTGGTAAGCTCATTCAAGGGGCAAGCAATTGTGCTAAAATCTTTCACAAAGCGACGATGAAACCCAAACAAACCAAGAGCACTACGAAGTTGAGCAAGATTAGTTGGCGGTGGCCAATTTGTGATTGCCTCAACCTTAGAGGTGTCAACTTCAATCCCTTTTGAAGAAACCACATAACCCAAGAATACAAGCTTGTCGGTGCAAAAGGTGCATTTCTTGAGATTGGCAAAAAGCGAAGCATTACGAAGGGCCAACAAAACTTGCTTCACATGGTCGACATGTTCATGCAAGGATTTGCTATAAACAAGGATATCATCAAAGTAGACAACCACAAACTTGCCAATGAAAGTCCGCAAGACGTGATTCATAAGACGCATAAATGTTGAAGGAGCATTTGAAAGACCAAAGGGCATGACAAGCCACTCATAAAGACCAAGTTTTGTTTTAAATGCGGTTTTCCATTCATCTCCTTCATGCATACGGATTTGGTGATAGCCACTTTTTAAATCAATTTTGGAGAAGATAGTGGCACCACTAAGCTCATCTAGCATGTCATCAAGTCGTGGGATAGGATGTCGATAGCCTCACCGTGATATTGTTGATAGGACGGCAATCCATGCACATTCGGAGTGTGTCGTCTTGCTTGGGGACGAGGATGACCGGAACGGCGCACGGACTCAAGCTTTCACGAACATGTCCCTTGGCGAGGAGTTCTTGAATTTGGCGCTCGATCTCCTTTGTCTCCTCGGGGTTGGTGCGGTATGGCGCTCTATTGGGTAGAGGGGCGCCGGGAATGAGGTCGATGCGATGCTCGATTCCACGTAGGGGAGGAAGTCCTTGAGGTAGCTCATCCGGAAAGACATCTTTGAATTCCTGCAAAATGGACAACATAGACGGAGGAACTTGGGTTAAGTCGTTAGTTTCTTTGCCATCTCCTTTGCATAAGAGCACGAAGTGGAAAGTGGATGGGTTTGCTCTCACTTCCCTCATCTCACTTTTGGTGGCTAACAAGACTATGCCGGGACTCACTCTTTTCCCTTTCTCACTCATATTTGGCTTGTGGCTCTCACTCACGTGAATGTGGTTCGCTCTCTCACCACTCAACTCACTAGGGGATTGTTTTTCTTGCGCTCGTACAATTGTTTTGGCATTGTCGGCGATGATTTGGCTCGGAGTCATTGGGCGGAGCACTAGGATCTTATTGTTCCATTTGAAGCTATAGTAGTTGGTGCGCCCATCATGAGTAGCGGCCTTGTCAAATTGCCAAGGGCGGCCAAGAAGTAGGTGGCAAACCGACATTGGTACCACATCACAATCCACCGTGTCCTCGTAAGAGCCAATCTTGAAGGATACTTGAACCGTGTGTTGGATCCTCACGGTGCCGGAGTCACTAAGCCATTGCACATGGTAAGGATTGGGGTGCTTCTTGTACGTCAAGTTGAGTTTCTCACATAGCTCCTTGCTTGCCAAGTTGTGACAACTCCCACCATCAATGATTACCTTGATTGATTTGCCGTTGATGCCGGCCTTGGTTTGGAACAAGTTGCATCTTTGAGCGTCATCACCTTGGTTGATTGTAGTCAAGACTCGAGTGACAACTAGAGTGGGGTTGGGGTCACCATCACAATAGATGTAGTCATCGTCTTCATCCAAGCTTTGCATCGTGGCCACCTTGTTCAATGCGTGGTACTCATCTTCACTCATGGACTCATAGTCTCCATTGTCATTGACTATCATCACCTTCTTGTTGGTGCACTCAAATGACTTGTGCCCTTGACCTCCACACTTGTAGCAAGTGATATATGACTTGACGGCTTGTGGTGAGGGCGTCGTTTTCTTGGAAGTGGTAGTGGGTTGCGGTGTAGAACTTTTGGCATTGCCTTGGGCTTGGACTTGAGTCATGGGTTGTGTTGATGATGAAGCTCTAGTGGCGAAGAAGGACTTGGCCTTGACATACTTGAGCTCTTCGGCGACTTGGC
>QRDG01001621.1:0-15030 GCA_012064385.1 Puccinellia tenuiflora
CGGTTCAGAGGACGGAAAAGTGATGGATTGTTTGAGAGTGGAGACATCCACCGTGACTCCAGGGGTCGCAAAGGGAAAAACGGATTCATCGAAGACGACGTCCCTAGAGATATAGATGCGCCCCGTGGACCTATCCAGACATTTGTACCCCTTATGCATTGGACTGTAGCCTAGGAAGACACACATTTTGGAGCGAAAAGCTAGCTTATGCGTGTTGTACTTACGAAGACTAGGCCAGCAAGCACAGCCAAAAATGCGAAGGAAGGAGTAATTTGGAGGAACATTGAATAGACGGGTGATTGGTGCTTCCTGTTTAAGAACAGGAGTAGGCATGCGATTTATGAGGTAGCAGGCAGTCAGGAAGGCCTCATCCCAATACCGAAGCGGAAGGGAAGCATGCGCAAGAAGGGCCAAACCGGTTTCGACAAGATGCCGATGTTTACGTTCCGCAACACCGTTTTGTTGGGACGTGTGAGGGCAAGACACATGGTGAACAATCCCCGTGCTGAAAATATCGATGGAGTTTGTGATATTCGCCACCCCAATCGGACTGAACTGCCTTGGGAGGCTGTGAAGCGCATCTTACGATATGTGAAGGGCACTATAGACACCGGCCTACACTTTCGGAAGTCCCCATCCATCGGCATCAGTATATTCACAGATGCGGATTGGGCTGGATGCGTCGATGATCGACGGTCCACAGGAGGTTTTGCCATCTTTGTGCGGATTGGGCTGGATGCGTCGATGATCGACGGTCCACAGGAGGTTTTGCCATCTTTGTAGGTCCGAACTTGATTTCTTGGAGTACAAAGCATTGGCAAACGGCGCTGCTGAAGCCATCAGGGTAGAATCATTGCTCAAGGAACTTGGCGTAGACAACAGCGTACTCCTATTTTGTGGTGTATAATCTTGGGGCTACATACCTGACTGCAAACCCAGTGTTTCATGCTCGTACGAAGCACATTGAGATAGATTTCCATTTTGTGCGTGAGCGAGTAGCGCTGGAGCTCTTCAAGTCAGGTTCATTTCCTCCGATGATCAGTTAGCTGATGTGTTTACTAAGCCAGCTACCCAGCAGATGTTAAATCGTTTTAGAATCAATCTGAATTTAGTTTGTACAAGTTCAGATTGAGGGGGAGTGTTAAATACGATTTAGAGTTAGGTACCATACGTATGTGTATGTGTATATACCATGTATTGTACCCTGCTGATGTTCTATATAAACTGATCACCGTGGAGGCTAGACCCCATGATAAACCCTAAACACCTGTTTTAACTTTTAGGGTTTTCCGTGGGGCAAAGCCTCACCACATCTCTCCTTTATATAACGATCAGCAGGATTACATACGTACAATACGTGTACAATTACATGACAAGCTAGATCTATTTTAACATTCCCCTCAATCTGAACTGCTACTATGTACAAGGTTTAGATTGGTTCTAAACGGTCTAGCATCTGTCGAGTGGCTGGTTTAGTGAAGACATCAGCCAGCTGATCATCAGAAGAGATAAACCTGACCTAAAGAGCTCCAGAAGCCACGCGCTCTCGCACAAAATGGAAATCGATCTCAATGTGTTTAGTACGTGCGTGAAAGACTGGGCTGGCGGTCAAGTATGTAGCTCCTATGTTATCACACCACAGTATGGGGGTACGCTGCTGGGATACTCCTAACTCCGTGAGTAGGGACTCTATCCATATAGCTTCAGCAACTCCATTGGCAAGTGTTCCTTATACTCGCCTCAGTACTTGATCTCGAGACAGTGGGTTGTTTCTTCGAGCTCCAGGAGATGAGGTTCGGTCAACAAAGACCGCAAAGACCCTCCCGTGATCGACGATCATCAACACATCCTGCTCAATTTGCATCAGGAAAAGACTAATACTGGTGGAGGTAGACTTGCGGAAACTCAGCCCTGTATGCAGTGTTCCTTTGACATATCGCAGAATATGCTTGACTGATTCCCAATGAACATCGGTCGGCTGTGAGAGGAACTGGCATACTTTATTCACCGCAAAAGAGATGTCTGGACGAGTAAGAGTCAAATACTGAAGACCTCCAACAACACTGCGATACCGAAAAGAATCATCGGTACCAAGAGGAGTGCCAGACTCACGAGCAAGACGCTCTGTGGCAGCCAGCGGTGTAGCGGTAGGACTACAATTCTCCATACTCACACGGTGCAAAAGATCCAATGCATACTTCCGTTGAGTGATAGTCATCCCCCCTGAATTGTAGGACGCCTCAAGACCCAGAAAATACTACAACTTGCCAAGATCCTTAATGGGAAAACTGGCAGACAGGGAGCGAACGAGACCATCAACTGCTCCCGGAGTGGAGCCAGCAATCACAATGTCATCGACATACACCAGCATATATATCTGAACACCATCTCGAGAGAAAGTGAATAAAGACGTATCGGCCTCAGTGTATTTCTTCTCACGGCCGCATCTGATCCCGCGTGCGAGTGACCATAGCATGTCCAGGATCAGCCAAGGCGGCGCGGTCGAAGGGACAGAACCTCCTTCGACAAAGGCGACGTGGGCTGACCATCAGCAGTGACAGCAGACTGCTGATGGTCCACGATGGTGGGCGGCGAGCAAGCCGACCCAGGCACCGTAGATGCAGGGGAGGAGACCGGCCGGGAGCAGCCAGGAGCCGTCCCAGGCGAGGCAGGCCCAGAGGAGCACGTCGCATTGGGCGGCCCAGACGCGGGCGGGGAAGGCGCAGCAGGCGACCTCGGGTCGCGCGCCCCCGCATGCACGTCGATCGCCGGGGCGCCATGCACGTCGATCACAGGCGACGGAGAAGCGGCGGCCTCGGCGGGGTCCTGTATAGAAGAGGAACTGCCTGGAATAGGCATGTCAGTGGACAAATAAGACAGGTCATATTTGCGCATAGTGGTACTCATAACCGGTTCATCAGAAGGATAGGATAGCGCATCCGCGAGAGTAGAAACATCAAACCGTGACACCTGGAGATGCATAAGGAAAAAACGACTCATCGAAGACGACATCACGAGATATGTAAATCCGACCCGTGGAACGTTCCAAACACACATAGTAGAGCGGAACGAGAGCTTATGGGCGTTGTACTTACACAGGCTAGGCCAGCATGCGCAGCCAAAGGTGCGAAGAAAACGAATAGTCTGGTTGGACTTTGAGAAGCCGATGAAACTGGCGTATCCTACTGTAAAACAGTGTGGTGCATGCAGTTAATGAGGTAGCAAGCCGTAAGAACAGCTTCATTCCAAAAAACGCAAAGGAAAGGGACGCATGAGCTAGAAGAGCCAGGCCCGTCTCTACCAAGTGACGGTGCTTGTGCTCGGCCACCCCGTTTTGCTGCGAGGTGTGAGGGCACGAGACGTGATGGACGATGTCGGTGCGCTGAAAATAGCGATTCAACCGATGGTACTCACCACCCCAATCCGACTGAATGGCTTTGATTTTAGTGTCTAATTGACGCTCAACATGATCTGGAACTCATAGAACACGTGCTCAACATCAGACTTATGCTTAAGGAGATAGATCCAAACAAAACGAGAAAAATCATCGACAAAGCTAAACATAGTACTGATACCCCCCGGAAGATGCAATAGCTTTACCCCAAACATCGGAGTGAACTAACTCAAGAGGCATAGTAGAAACACGGTGAGAAGAATGATAAGGCAATTGTCGACTTTTAGCACATTGACAAGCATCACAAACTGAAGTCTGATTATTGAAGAACACTCTAAATCATTATCCCTAACAATGTTTTAAACTACATTATTGGTGGGGTGGCCAAGACGATGATGCCACTAGGCGGTGGGTGACGCGGGTGCTGGAAGACGCTTGGCGGGAAGACGCGGATGATGCACAGACCAAACGGGATGGGGTAGAGACCGCCATGCCTTCTACCGCAAAGAAGAACTCTCCGTGTGGCATTGTCCTTAACAAGGAAAAAGAACGATGAAATTCAATGAAAACATCATTATCACAGACAGACGAAAAACAGATAGAAGGTGTTTGCTAATATGCGGAACATGAAGGATATTCTTCAAGTGAAGAGATGAACCGGCTAATTTAGAGTGACCAATATGCGAAATAGACAAACCTGCACCATTGGCCAACTGCACTTGATCCTTCCCGCCGTAGCGCTCGTGAACCCGGAGACGCTCGAGATCACTCGTTAGGTGATCGGTGGCACCCGTGTCCAGATGCCAGAACTGCTCGTTGGAGAAGGTCGATGCAGCGTTGCCGGTGTGCTGGTCCTGATCATAGCGCTTGCGACAGTCACCAGCCTCATGCCCCCAGTTTTTACAAATCTGACACTAGGGGCGCCAGTGGCCGTTGCCACCACCGTTACCTCCTCCATTGCGGCCATTGCCGCCGTTGCCGGCGTTGCGTCAACGGTCCGGGCCTCCTTGGCCACTGGTGCCCTGCCCGTAGCCTCCCTGGACAGGGCCGTGTTGTCCCTGTGGTGCACCACCCGCGGGGCGGCCGCCACCAGGAGGGCGGTTGTCGTGCGGGCGCCCGGAATTGGTGGAGTAGACCGGGCGCGACGCGAGGCTTGCGGAGGATGACCAGTCCGTGACTCCGCTTGTTGCTTCTGGAGGGACTCAAAGTTCAGGAATTGGGAGTAGAATGTCCCGATCGTGACGGGGCCCCCACAAATCCCATGCCGGCGGCTATGGGGTTGAAGTCACGGCCTAGCCCGCCCAGCATGATGTTAATGACCCCGTCATCACGAAGAGGAGATCCAGCCGTGGCCAACGCATCGGCGGGGGATCTCACCTTCTGCATGTACTCAGCGGCGGGCTTGTCATCCTTCCGGAGCCCGTGGATCTGCCGACGAAGAGCTCGGATGCCGGCGTTGTTCTCGGCGGTGTACATGGCGTGGACGGCGCTCCAGGCTGCCGCAGCGAGGTGCAGCCGATGAGCTGCGCTGAGATGTCCTCGTGCATCGAGGAGAGAAGATGGCCGAGGACCTTCTGGTCCAGGGTCCACCACTGCACGTATTCGGGGTTGGTGACATCGACCACATCATCGCCAGTTCCCTGCTTGATGGTAGCGGGCGGCGCCTTCGCCGACCCATCGAAGAAACCATGGAGACGGGCACCAGCGAGACTGGGAAGGCAGAGAGCCTTCCATAGCATGAAGTTACTGCCTTTGAGACGGGCGGCGATGGTGGGAAGCACGGTCATCACCGTCGAGGGCGGAGGGCGGCTCGATCACGGGGCCGACGACGGTGGTGGAGAGGGCCGAGGAGGTGGTCAGCGTGAGCGCTGAGGTGGTGGACATTGCGGCGGCAGGTGAGTGCGGCGGCGGCGGCGGAAAAGCTGCGGCGCGGCTAGGGTTTCCAGCGGCGTGGCGGCAGCGGAAGAGAGGCCTAGGGTTAGGCTCTAATACCAAGTTAAAAGAAGTGTTTAGGGTTTTCCGTGGGGCAAAGCCTCACCACGTCTCTCCTTTATATAACGATCAGCAGGATTACATACGTACAATACGTGTACAATTACATGACAAGCTAGAACTATTTTAACATCACGATCAAAATTATCAAGGTACTAGAACAAAACCCCACGCGTAGAAATTTAATAAAACTCATGAAATTTGAAGTTGACTAAAGAAATATGCAAGATTTAGTTAATCATGGCAGTCAAGATGCTATAAATTTTAGACATCAAATATATGTGTGGTTTATAATTTAAATATCGTTATGCTTTAGGGGTGTATGTAATGTTAGTAGTAATCTTAATTAGACTAGTGGTTACTGCATGCATATGAGTTTGTTAGTGCACAGGCTAGCTAGGTGTTAGTTGCGGAAGCACTGGTCATGGCTCGTGGATAGCTCGGTGACGATCGGTTCATGGGCGTGAGGGAGTGGTTCACGTTCGGGGCATGCCGGTTTGTGAGGGGCTCGTGTGTACGCGTGCACGAGAGCCGCAAGAGGAGTTGCTCAGGTGCTGGAGGCTATAAAACACCATTGTAGTTGTGCGTTGAGATAGCAAGAGTGAAGATAGATGTAGTCTCCGATAGGTTTTGATGGCCATCCGGCAGGTCGCCGTCGAGGATCACCGGGCTGTCAATGTGTGTGTTGGGGTGTGTCTCTCCGTTTGTAATAGTGCAGCGAGTCTTGAGCTTGGCAGAAATACAGTAAAGCTGTCAGTGTGGCAAGGTGTTCGTGCGCCTGAAAAATCTCCATTGTCCACTTCATCTTTTTCCTTCGGCCGTGTGCTGTGAGCTGAGAGGTAGCTAGGGCCTGTTGGCAACGACATTTGGTATCAGAGCCTCAAGGTTCGGGGATGTAGCGCGCGGTGAGTCCGCGGCGAGCAGGCCACGAAGGTCCGGTGTTGTGGCGCAGGAGCCGCGTGGGCGTGGCATGGTGCTGCACGGCGGCATGGAGGCTTATGGCCTGCGTGGTGCAGCGTGCACACGGCGATGTGGAGGCATGGAAGTGCTACGCGCCGGCGGGCCGGAGCGGCTCGGTGCTGCGGCCGCGCAGAGCAGTGACCGTGGAGACGCAGTGGCGCGTAGACGCGTGCTGTGGTGTCAGGCGTTCAAGGCGACGGCGACGGCCACGGCCACGACTAGCCAAGTTAAGATTAGGGAGAGAATGTTAGTAGTAATCTTAATTAGACTAGTGGTTAGCTGCATGCATATGAGTTTGTTAGTGCACAGGCTAGCACTACAAGAAATGTGTTGATTTATGACTTTCTCATAATGACTCTCAAAGAATTGGTCATGGATCTATGACCATTTCGAACCAATTGGTCGTAGGCTGTTTTGGAGGGTTCAGACCCGAAAATATAATGACCAATTTTGTCAGAAAGGTCATAGTCTTTTTACACGAATTGGTCATAATACATACAGCACTAGCATACGACCTTTCTTCTAGCCGGTTATGACCAATTAAATGGTCATACTCCCTAATTTGTGATGCGTTGAAATGACATGCGGGTCCCATACACCAACCTGACAGGTAGGGCCGACGAATTGACATGGCACAACAGACGTGGGGCCCACGAAACTAACATGTGGGACCCACCACCACCGACAAGACAAGTAGGCCCCACCAAATTGACATGCAGGTCCCACATCCGAAATGACAGGTAGGCCCCATCAACCTGACATGTGGGTCCCGCACACAGACCAAACAGGTAGGACCCAGAAATTGACATGCGGGTCCCACCACCAACCTGACAGGTGGGTCCTGACGAACTAAATCAACGCAATAAAATAAATGGCGGAGTGAGGGATCGAACCCACGTCCTACCGAAGACATCTGGATGTTGCAGCCACTAAGGCAAGGCTTCGGTTGTGATTGGAAATAACACGCATCCGTTTTGTACCATCGTTAGCTCGTCCTGGGCCAAGGCCCGTTACAAGAAACCTGTAGGAGACCCACCTGGGTGGCCCGGTGGCTATTGGTTGGCCCGGTGGCTATTGGGCTGCCTGCTGGGCCGCCTCTTTCAGGGGTTTGTCCATGTTTTTTCCCTCTCTTTTTCTCTATTTTGAAAAAAAAAATCCGTTGTGCCTCTAATTCAAACAAAATCTACTCAAACCTTTTTTTGAAGTTTTTTGTAAACTAAATTATCTATATTAAAAACTTGTAAACCATCTCCACTACAATTTGAAATTTTAAATATTCAATAATGCAAAGGGTTGTTTATCATCTTTATGTCATTTTTGAATATTGAAATTATTACTTGCCAAAATATTTCACGTGGCATCCTTTTATGTGACCTACCGCCTAGGAAAAATAACAAACGTGGGATATGGAAGTTTTTCTAAAAAACCCTTCTCAGAAATGAAAACTTTCTTCGGCAACATTGTTCTCCATTTCAAGATGCACGCTTGTGTATAATATGGACATATTTAAACAAACTATACCATGAATGTCATCATAACATTCGTCATTTGGCTTGAAAGTCATGAATCTTCGTTCATGGTAGCTCATTTCTGAGAACACTTTTTCCAGATATTCGCCGTATTGCAAGTTTCTTATTTTTTCTCAAAACTAGGTCACATATAATGACACATTACTGGATTCAAATTAAATTTGAAATGAATTCCTGTTTCCACTGATTTGAGTTCGGGCTGGCAGTAGGCCAAAGAGGCTTTGTGCCCAACTATTTGAACTCTATAAAGGCCACGGCCCAAGAAATATATACACTGTAAGAAGGCCGTGGCCCATAAAATAATTGGCTGAAATGTCTGTTAATTTGACCAGCAATTCAAGAAAAGAAACCCTGAATGGACAGAACTGTTGGGCTTGGCCCATGTAGATGACTATTGTGGATTGGGCTGATTCTGTTCTATGACTTTCTAATTTAGTCACAATTTGGCCACGTAGGATTGGCCACGTAGGATCTGACGTGGACTGGTCAGACAACCAATGACCAAAATGATTGGTCATAGAATTATGACCCTCCGATTTGGTCATAAACGGTTATGACCAATCCACTAAAAAGGTCATTATGGATCATTTAAGACGCTCGGTATGTGACCATCGGTTTTTGGTCATAAATGAAAAATAATGACCTTCTAGTGACCAAAATGGAGGGTCGTTAACGAGCATATTTCTTGTAGTGTAGCTAGGTGTTAGTTGCGGAAGCACTGGGCATGGCTCGCCGATAGCTCGTTGACGATCGATTCATGCGCGTGAGGGAGTGGCTCACGTTCGGGGCATGCCGGTTTGCGAGGGGCTCGTGTGTACGTGCGCACGAGAGCCACAGGAGGAGTTGCTCAGGTGCTGGAGGCTATAAAACACCATTGTAGCTGTGCGTTGAGATAGCAAGAGTGAAGAGAGATGTAGTCTCCGATAGGTTTTGATGGCCGGCCGGCAGGTCGCCGTCGAGGACCGCCGGGCTGTCAATGTGTGTGTTGGAGTGTGTCTCTCCGTTTGTAATAGTGCAGCGAGTCTTGAGCTCGGCAGAAATACAGTAAAGCCGTCAGTGCGGCAAGCTGTTCGTGCGCCTGAAAAATCTCCATTGTCCACTTCATCTTCTTCCTTCGTCCATATGCTGTGAGCTGAGAGGTAGCTAGGGCCTGTTGGCAACGACATCTAACTGATATAGATAGGACTGTATCAACGGGTTGAAGAAGCAGGTGTTGTGGATGGCTTGGATGAAGATGGCATGCACATTACCGCATAATATTTCTAGAAACAATTTGAGTGAATACATATAGAAAAGCCCACAATTTCGAATAATAACTGTATGATTTTCAGCCTGAAAATAATTGGCAAAGCGTTCACGGGCAAAACTTATTCCGATGCTACTTGCACATGATTTACTTGTGTAACTACATAGCGACATGGTGTGATCTTATCATTCAAACATAAAAAAATGATGTGGACAATTTGATAGGCTAAAAAAAGATGATGTGGATGTTTGCATGTAGAAATAGAAAATAATTAATAAATGTAAGTGGGGGTGACATGGACAATTGATTGGCTAAAAGAAAAAGTGATGCGGATAGCTTGCATGTAGAGATAGAAAAATATTAATTACACTTAGTGGGGTTTTGCTTTATAAGAAGTATAGATGCCTCCGTTCATGGTTGTCACGTGGTGTGAAAAAACGCTACTTGAGCCGTATTTTTTTCGATAAAGCGATTTTCATTTCATAGTATCAAGAGATAAAATGTATGCCACACCCGGCCTCTGCATAACAAGATGCACACGGCCTCAACACCATTACAATAAAGAAAAGGAAAAACACACACAGACGCATCACAAGTATTTCTTTAATAACGCCTATGTAGAACGAGGGCCAATCCGAAAATCCCTAGGCCATTCATATCGGATAAAAATATTTCTCGCCATGTGCTCCATACGTGCAGATGCCTCCATGAAGAGGTCTCGATTTTCCACACGCTGTAATGTGGACCACGAACGGAGCAAACTTGTGCATCGGTATATGACCTGTAAAAGCGTAGTATTTTATCATTAAAAACCTTGTCATTTCTACAAAGCCAGAGCGACCATAAAACGGCTAATGCTCCCACTCTAATAATAGTTATGTTCTTCATATCAATGTCATGCAGCCAATTGCCAAAAACATTTGCAATCGACCGTGGTGGATATAAGTTAGAAGCTATTTGAATGGCTGACCAAATAGAACAAGCTACTCTGCATTGGAAGAATAAGTGTTTAATTGATTCCTCTTGAGGACAGAAAACACATTTTGTACTTCCCTGCTAGTTCCGTTTGACTAGGTTGTCTTTGGTTAAGATAACTCCTCGATGAAGATACCAAGCAAAAACTTTTAATTTGAGAGGTATCTTCATCTTCCAAATTTTCTTATTGTCGCGACCGATATATCGGAGTGGATCAAAACTCTATATATGGAATCCATAGAGAACAAACCGTTTGTCTGAAGGTTCCAACGAAACTCATCCGGACCTTGTGATAACTGAACCTGTGCCAGTCGCCCTAATAAGGCATTCCACATCACAAGCCGCGGTCCAAGAAGAGAACGCCTGAACGCCATATTAGGAGGTGAGGACTGCATAACAGCAGCAATTGTACCGCTCTTATGACGGACAATATTGTATAGATGGATATTGTTCCCGGAGGGTAGTATCGCCTAACCATTTATCCTCCCAAAAACGAATTTCCGTCCCATCCTTAATATTGAAAGCTCCAAAGCGAAAGAAATGTTTCTTAGTCGCCATGAGCCCTGCCCAAAAGTGAGAATCCCCCGGTTTCCAAGACACCTGGGACAAAGCTTTTGAGCCAATATATTTCCTCTTGAGTAGTGTCTGCCAGACACCGTCCTCTGACAGCAGCTTAAAAAACCATTAACCAAGGAGATCTGAGTTTTTGACCTGTAGGTCAGAGATATCTAACCCTCCCTAATCTTTTGGACGACAGACCGCATCCCAACGAGCCAGTTGGTATTTCTTCTTTTTACTACCCCTTGCGAAAAGAATCTTCATCGAAAATAATCTAATTTATGTAAGACTCCTTTTGGTAGCTGGAAGAAGGAAATCATATACAGTACCATATTACTTAGCACTGAATTAATGAGAACCAATCTTCCACCTAGAGATAGTAACTTTTCTTTCCAACTACTCAACCTTGCTTGCAAACGATCTTCGACATGCTTCCATTCAGCATTTGTCAATCTTCGATATCGAATTGGGATACCCAATACCTAATCGGAAAATGACCATGTGCGTAGCTGAATAATTCGGCGTACTGCCCAGCTGCCTTTTGAGCCTCGCCGAAACAAAACAATTCACTTTTCTAGAAGTTGATTTTCAACCCAGAGAGTTGCTCGAAAGCTGAAAGAATTAATTTTAGACTCCGAGCTTTCTCCGTATCATGGTCCATAAAAATAATTGTGTCATCTGCATATTGAAGGATAGACAATCCACCATCGACCAGGTGTGGGATAACCCCCTCAAATTGACCATCCTCCTTAGCCCGCCCAATTATGACCGCCAACATATCAGCCACTATATTAAATAGTATCGGCGATAGGGGATCACCTTGTCTAAGTCCTTTTTTTGTTTGGAAGTAATGACCAGTTTCATTATTAACTTTAATAGCCACACTACCTCCAACAACAAAATTGTGGACCCAATCAAACCATTCCTGAGAAAAGCCTTTCATCCTCAGCGTTTGCTGCAGAAAAGACCAATTGACCTTATCATAGGATTTCTCAAAGTCGATTTTTAAAATGACTCCATTAAGTTTTTGATTATGCATCTCATGTACAGTCTCATGTAGAATGGACACCCCATCAAGGATATTCCTACCCTGCATAAAAGCTGTTTGGGTAGGGCTTACTACATGATCGGCCACAGAATTCAACCGCAGGGTTGCAGTCTTAGTGAATATTTTGAAGCTAACATTAAGGAGACAAATCGTCCGATATTGTTGGATCCTTTCTGCATCATTAATCTTAGGTAACAAAATAATCTCCCCAAAATTTCAGCGGAACAATTCCAGATTTCCACCATGTAGGTATCCGAACAGTTCCAACATGTTAGACTTAATAACCTCCCAAAAATGCTGGTAAAATTCCGCAGGGAAACAATCAGGACCCGGAGCCTTGTTATGTTCCATTTGGAAGACCGCCTTTCTAGCCTCCTCCTCCGTAAACGGTGAAGTCAGGAAGGCATTTTCCTCCTCCGAAACTTGGGGAATATCATCTGTTTGGGACTCATCGAGGGAGAAATTCCCTACATCCGGCGGCCCAAACAGCCCCTTGTAATAATTAGTTATGTAACATTTCAGTTCGTTTTGTCCCTCGATTATACCATCATCTTGATTTAGAGAACGAATAACTTTCTTCCTGTGTCTGCCATTAGCAATACTATGGAAGTATCTAGTATTCGAGTCCCCTTCAAGAATAAACTGGGCTTTCGATCTTTGGTACCATTTGATTTCCTCTTCTCGCAATAGACGTGCTATCTTTTCATTCGATTGACTTTTTAGTTCAATCTCCTGTGCTGATAGCGGACGTCCAACCACAATTCCATCAAGTTCATCAATTATGGATGAGAAGCGAACTTTTCCATCTCTCAGAATTCCGGCGGTATGACGTGCCCACCCTTGAAGGAAAGAACGCATATTGCGCATTTTATTATTCCATCTTTGGATTGGCGAAGCCCCCGCCACCGGTTGCGACCACACTTCTTTCACCAAGTCATCGAACCCATCACGATGCAACCATCCTAACTCGAATTTGAAATGATGTTGCGTGTGCGGTTTCAGAACCCCTGATGAAAAAAGAATTGGCGCATGATCCGATAACAACTCGATACGTTCCAGAGCGCATACTGACACCAGAGGATATTTATTTTCCCATTCGGTATCCAGGAGCACGCGATCAAGTTTCTCGAAAGTCGGCTCTGGTAAACTGTTCGCCCAAGTGAACTGTCTACCAACCATGTGAACCTTCCTTAAATCCAAACTATCAATGACAGCATTGAATAGGAAAGGCCAATGACTATCGAATCGACCTCTACTCTTCTCGTGTGGAAATCTTAACATGTTAAAGTCCCCTCCTATTACAATAGGATGTGGGTTATCTCTAGCCAGATTTACCAATTCACGCAGAAAGCAGCCTTATGTTCCTCTTGGGCAGCACCATATATAGCAACTAGACTCCATATGAAGTTATCAGCTTTATTACGTAAGTGAAATTTCATATGAAACTCACCCCCCATAACTGCCAACACCTCCATGGATTCTGTTTTAACGCCTAGTAACATGCCACTTTACAGGCGATTAAGAAGGTTATCTGGAAAGTCCCGTTCTTGAGTAAGGCAATCGTGAAATACGATTGTCTTACTAGGCAATCATTGCATGTAATTGTGCATGATATATTTACTAGAAATTCTAATAAATTTGCTCTCCATATCTGCAAGTTATTTAGATTTTTTAAACAACGTTTCAATTGAACATGAAATTCTATGATGTCTGATGATACATGAAACTCTCTTGTCCTTCTAATGTGTTTGATTTACTACATACTAGCAACTATTAAGAAAATGCACACTTACATGTATTTTTGTCTATAGGAAAAACAAACATTTCATGAGAAGTGTAATAATGCATGATTAAATTATGTTCTCATTAAATTAGGTTACAAGACGTGCTTTGCAAATGTACATCACTAGTTTTGTTAAATGTTCTAAAAGACATTTTTTATTAAATTTTATGTACCTCTACAACCTAATTTCTTACTATATTATAGGACGGCATAATGGGGAATTGGATGGTGTTTTATGGGTTCAACGGAGACAACCCCACATCAATTGGACGTTTCCCTAAGTCACTATTTATCGGAGGGTTGGCAAATCGAGCGGCAGGTATTCAGTTCGGGGGCTACGTGTTGACCAACGCGACAACTCTAGTCTCCATGGGCAGTGGCTACTTCCCCAAGGATGATGCGATGGCATCCGCCTCCATGCGCAATATCCAGTTCATCGACCAGAACGGGCGCGCCTCACCCGGTGACGCAAGACTTGCACACGTACATGACCGACCCAAATATCTACGCCACTACTCCCATTGTGAATGGACGGTTCATTTACGGAGGGTCCTTGAAGTAGTCCACATGACGTGATCTAGGATTTTTTTTCGTTTCGTCATTGTGCAAGATTTTCATGAGCTAGTAGTCGCAGAATAACCATTTGCTATTATTACATTTGCAATCCCTTCTACTTGTAATAATAATGGAATAAGTGTGAAATTAGATTCATGATTGTAGCATTGTGAATACGCATTTCCCTCTGCATAGTGAATTTGCTATTACTTGTTTTTGCGTCGAGTAGTTTTTCAAAGTTTTTGCCTCAAGATCCACTACAAATTTCTATGCAAAGTTGGACCTAAAAATTTGTAGGCGGTCTGAAATGCATATTCCTAATATTGAATTTGTACATGTTATTTTTGCCGGCCCATAAAAATACCAAGATCAAAACATAGTGTGAATTATAAAAATAAGAGTGAATTCCACTTTTTACCCCTTATTTATGATTTGGTGACATTATTTAACCCATTTAATGTTTTGTGGCATGTTTTACCCTGTATTTGTAAAAAAGTGTACCATTTGTCCCTATTACTGACAGGTCGGGCCCACCGACACACCTGCACTGCTTCGAGGACAAAACAAAGGCGTATTTTTTCTGTCGAAACAGAGCCGGAGGAAGGAGTGGTGCACCACCGACCTGGTTTGCCGCCGGCGACCGCCGACATTGTTGCCTCTAGCCAGCCCGAAGGATGAAGTCCGCTTGCCCCCGCTCGTCGCCGCTGCCAACGCTATCTCCCTCCGCGGATGTTGTCGCTGTCAAGCTTTGGCCGCCCCAAGCCGCCGCTTCGTACATTGCACAACTCCTTACACTTGCGCTCGTGCCGCTCGCGGTAGGCGTCTTCCGCAGCTCCTCACACTTTGCGCTCGCGTCGGTCTTGGCCGCCGCCACTGGCTCCACTCGTCGTTGTTGCGTAACCCTAGAACAAGGCATGTGAAATCGATAGAAAGCGTACTCCTCTGTTTTGCATGTGCGGGCATATCGATCTGGCCGGTAAGTGAAACTAG
>QRDG01001623.1:0-36153 GCA_012064385.1 Puccinellia tenuiflora
TAGTTTGTACATCAAGGATCATCCATAGGGATCTGAAGGCAAGCAATGTGTTGCTAGACAGAATATGATCCCCAAAATCTCAGACTTCGGTATCGCAAGAATGTTCGGAGGTGATCAGACAACTGCATATACCACGAAGGTCATTGGGACATAGTGAGTATTATCTCTTGATTTATATCTACATGTAATACCTTTTGAAGATGGGCTTTCACACTGACTAGTAAGATCGTAGTTTTCAGCAGTTACATGTCTCCGGAATATGCGGTGGATGGCATGTTCTCTATGAAATCTGATGTCTACAGCTTTGGTGTCCTGGGGCCTCTATCACGGACGGCGACTCCGACCCAGAGCGTTCGTCCCTGGTGATCTTGTCCTCCGTCTCAAGCAGAAGAAGGTGCACAAACTTGCCTCCTCATGGGAGGGTCCATACATCGTGACAGAAGCAATCGGCGGCGGAGCTTACCGCCTGAAGGACTCGAAGACGGGGACAGTCTGCAGCAACCAGTGGAACGTTGCGCAACTGCGCCGTTTCTACGCCTGACCGACCCCAATCTGTAATAATGTACAATGTCAAGAAGCGGCAGGTTTCAGACGCACTTTTTGCCTCGCCAGGGTACCTGAGGGGACTGGAAGGGTTTTAATGAGGCGCCCTGCTCGCAAAAATCAATAAAGTGATTTGAGTAACAAGCTCTCCCCTTTATTTTTATCAGCAGGCAACTCAAAAATCCTCGGCCGCCACCCGAACCACTCGGGGGCTGCGCTGTACAGGTCTAAGTCAAAACCTAGGCCGCCACTCGACGCACTCGGGGGCTGCGCCACACAGGTTCCACTCGAAAATCCTCGGCCGCCACCCGAATCACTCGGGGGCTGCGCTGTACAGGTCTAAGACAAACCTAGGCCGCCACTCGACACACTCGGGGGCTGCGCCACACAGGTTCCACTCGAAAATCCTCGGCCGCCACCCGAATCACTCGGGGGCTGCGCTGTACAGGTCTAAGTCAAAACCTAGGCCGCCACTCGATGCACTCGGGGGCTGCGCCACACAGGTTCCACTCGAAAATCCTCGGCCGCCACCCGAATCACTCGGGGGCTGCGCTGTACAGGTCTAAGACAAACCTAGGCCGCCACTCGACACACTCGGGGGCTGCGCCACACAGGTTCCACTCGAAAATCCTCGGCCGCCACCCGAATCACTCGGGGGCTGCGCTGTACAGGTCTAAGTCAAAACCTAGGCCGCCACTCGATGCACTCGGGGGCTGCGCCACACAGGTTCCACTCGAAAATCCTCGGCCGCCACCCGAATCACTCGGGGGCTGCGCTGTACAGGTCTAAGTCAAAACCTAGGCCGCCACTCGATGCACTCGGGGGCTGCGCCACACAGGTTCCACTCGAAAATCCTCGGCCGCCACCCGACTCACTCGGGGGCTGCGCTGTACAGGTCTACGTCAAAACCTAGGCCGCCACTCGACGCACTCGGGGGCCGCGCCACACAGGTTCCACTCGAAACGCCTTAGCCGCACTCGAAGCACTCGGGGGCTGCGTCGCACAGGCAACTCGACACACCTCGGCCGCACTCGATCCGCTCGGGAGCTGCACCATACAGGTGTACAGAAGTCCACAAGATACAATTCATTCGCTCGGGGGCTACCCCCACCTCGACATGCAAACATTCATTTTTTCCACTGGGAAAATTTTCTCGTTACAAGCTAACACTATACAACAACAGACTGCTATTCTTAGTCGACAGGCTCTTCCTTTGGCGCATCCAGTGGCCCTACAAGTTGCTCTGTATGATTCAGGACCTGTTGAATCGCCTGACGTGCAGCCGCAAGGGATTCAGCATAATCAGAATCTCTAGGCAAGCCATCAAGTATCCTGTCCAAGGGAACATGAGGCCGGTGCAGTCGAACGTAAGCAAACGCCGCGTTGGCCCCGGCAACAAGCTGAGTGAAGACGACCTCCTTCAACGCCCTGCTACTGCGGAACCTCTCCAGCAGCGCAGCCAGCCCAGAAGGCTGCTCGTTATGCGGAAAATACACCCTGTTGATCTGCCAGAGTGCCTTCCTGCAACCTTCCAAGAGCACAGCAGCTCGCCAGGTGCGATCCAGCATCTTCGCGAGTATACGGCCTGCGTTTTTGTTCGACCAGAAGGTACGAGCTTCAAGTGAATCACCGGTGGCCTCCCTTTCCACCCGCTCGTCCATTCGACTATTCTCGGCTTGCCAGTCGGGATTAACATCTGCAGAAAAGATCCAACACTTAGAAGAATGAAAGCATAAAGAAGCCGAAACAAATCGCTTGAAGGCCAACCTTGCAACTGTCGACTGATCAAGTCTATCTGGCCAAGAAGGAATTCCTCACGCTGGGAGAACGGCGCAGCGGGCCGCGACTTCAAGCGCTCCAACTCCAACTGGGCACCCTTCAGCTTCGACTCGAGCTCAATAATCCTGTTCCTCATGTAAGTAATCACTCGCTGATCATTCACACTTCGCGCGTGGGCTGGAGGAACTTGACGACGAGGGCGAGTGGGTGCAGCTGAAGAAGTATCCTCGTCCTCACCCGCACTAGCGGCCCCAGCAACCTCGGGAGTCTCACCCATCTCAGGCTGCCAATTTTCGACATTGTGAAGCAAATTCATATGACAGAAGACTCGAAGACAAAATTATATTTCGACGCTAGCATGTTCGCGGCCAAAAGACTTCGCAGATCATGAGTTTCATTACAGACCAAGTTCAAAAAAGAAGAACCCTAAAACAAAGGAAACTACATTGCAGACTCTGACTGAGAACGTTTCTTCCTAGCGGCCAACTCTGCAGCTTTGGCGATTCTCTTTTGGAAGGTGTCAATCAACCTCGCAGCCAGCTGACTCGCCCGCGCCTTCACGTTGCTAAGGGAGGCGGTCTTGCCATCAGGTCTCCGAGGGAAGTCGCTGAGAACCTTCTCAAAGTCACCTGCGACTTGGTGACCAAGTAGGAGCTGGAAAGTGAGCTCTGAGCCGCGTACCGTCTGAGCACGCATGTAGTCCGCCAGGGTGGTCGCTTCGCCTTCAAACGGAGCCGCAAGCGCATCAACATCGACCGGCGATGGCTGGTTGGGGAAGATGCTCCGGTGCACACTCGCCAAGGCGTCTTTCGACTTCTGCAGCGCCGCCGAAGATTGCTGCAGTGCAGCCGAAGCATACGCATGGGCGCGGTCAACGAAGCCAACAGCCTTCTCCAGGTCGACATTCTCACTGGAAGTCTTTTCTGGAGGAGCGCCTCCGCACGGCTCTGAACAACGAAGAGGACCACACTTGTAAGGCATCAGAAGTCGACACAAGGCAAAGTAGGCAATGAGCCGAGATACTTACCTCCGATTACATTGGCGAGTGCGAGCAAGCGTTCAACCTGGGTCTTCTCTAGATCACCCCGGGTTCGCTCACGCTTTTGAGCTGCACCCAGGGATTTCTCCAGCTCCGCGACCCGCTTCGCCATGCCCTCCTTCTCGCCTATAGATCACCGGAGCAAAGTCAACAATGAAGATAGTCGCAGCACCTCTCGAACACAAGGGTTAGTACTTACTGTTAGCTTGCTCCAAAGCAGCGTGGAGTCGATCCTTTTCCTTCTCCATTCGCACGAAGGCTGCGGCTCCCTCCATCAGCTGGCGACAAAATGGCCGTGGAAAGAACACGACATCAATCTGTGCCCGACTATTCTAGTCACGCACATCTTCGGGGGCTACTCCCATCAGGAGCGCTGTTCGCGCACCCGATACAGATCTTGCAGATTGAGGTAAAGCACACTTACATGCTCAAGCAATCCAGCGTCCACCGAGGTCGCATCAACAGTCTTCTCTGGCACGGAGGAAGTCGAAGCCTTCAAGGTCGACGCATCACCCGCCTGTGGCTCCTCTTCGGTCGCCTTCGCGGTCTGCTCAAACACGGGAGCAGAAGTGTGCTCCATCTCTGGAGGCGAAGAACCTACAGCGCCAGTACGGTTGCTGCAACAAGATAAATCAATTCAGATACTCGCAAAGGCAAAAAGGGCACTCGACAGAACAAGGTGATGGTTTCAAGACTAACCTGGTGACGTCCTGATCATCATCGCTGCCCAGGGAGACGGAGGGCATCCTCGCGAACCCAATCGGCGGCGCAGAGCTAAGGGGAGGCACGACCAAAGGCTCTGTCGGGTCGCTCGTGTGCCTGGCACCCGAGGACGACTCGCTCGCCTCGTCCACGTCCTCCACCTCCACTTGCTTTGCGGGCGACGAAGTCGAAGCAGACTCGCCACTCTTTCGCCTTGGCCGCTTCTGCAGCGGCTCTTCGTCTTCATCATCCTCCTCCACCTCTTCGCTCGGAGAGTTAGCGGAAGGAAGTTCATCGTCATCATCCTCGTCCTCCTTCAAGATCTCTGCCTCTTCGTGAGGACCGTTCTCCATCAGCGGAGGAAGGCTGACAAAGCTGGAGCGACCCTGTCAAAAATTCGGGTCAGACAAAAGAAAAATTTCGACAGAACATACAAGACAGAAGCACAACAAAAAGGAAGCTTACCTCAGGCACAGGGTTGTTCGGCCCATACGGCTTCACCGGGCACTTCACGTTGCACGTATCGGCGGCTGGTGATGCTCCTCACCTTCGACTCGACTTGTTCGTCGTCAAGTTCATCGCCGGTTTCGTGCGCCCACATCGGGTGGACGCGAGAACGGAGCGATTGCACCCGAAGCCTGAAGAAGGTGGCAATCAGATGCACCCCACCTGTCTCGCGCCCAAGGGTCTTCAGAAGATCGCGGAGGAGCGCCAGCAGCGGTTTGGTCGCCTCCCTGTCTTCCTTCGACAGCGGGTGCGTCCACGCATTCGTCTTCTGCAACGCGCGATCAGCTGCGAAGTCAGGAAGGCCTTCTTGGTCGCACTTGACATAGAACCATTTCTTCCGCCAGTTTTGGACGGAGTCGGACTTCTTTATTTGGAAGTACGTGGTGTCGCCACGCACTTGGATGCCGAAGCCGCCGACTGGGTAGACCTGCTTCGACTTCCCAACGTTCCTCTTGACGAGAAACAGCGACTTTCAGAGAAGCCAGTTGGGAGAGATTCCCAAAAATCACTCGCAGAGCACGATAAAGCTCGTGATGCTCAAGACACTATTGGGAGTCAGATCGTGGATCTGAATCCCATAAGCATACATGAGACCACGAACAAAATCGTGGATGGGGAACCCGAAACCCCGTGGAAGGAACTCCACGAAGCAGACGCGTTCCCCATCGCGAGGGGAGGGGAGTACCTCTTTTCCTGGAGCACGCACGGCCGCCTGGTTCGCCGGCGGCAGCAGCCCCTGCGCGCGGAGGCTCTCGAGATCGGTCTTCTTCACCGACGACTTTACCCAGTCGCCGTCCACCTTCTTCATGCCCGCATCGACGGCGGCGGCGGTGCCCTCGGTGGTCTTCGCTCTTTTCAAGCCCATCTTCGCTCGGGAGAGTGGAGAAAGCTCTGGAGAACTGGGCGCAAGGGCAGCAATGGAGGAGAAAGCAGAGGAGATGGCGGCGAAATGAGGATGGCGTGAACTGTTCCCCACCGCGGTGAAAAATATATACCGCGGGGACAGTTCATCCTGGCCGTTCACCGCGAAGCCGCTCTCCACAACCTCATCCGGCCGTCCACGCGTCGTGCAGAGAGGCCAACCGTCGCCGCCCACGCCGCCCACTACGCGCGGGAATCGAGGCGTCTTCATCACGCCGCGAAAAGTTCGCGCCCAACGGTCAGATCAGTCAATGCTGGCACTGGGACCACCATGTCACGTCCCATCGGACGCAGAGCACGCCGAAAACGTCAGCACTGACGTCATCTGCGGAGGCGTGGTAAGCCAATGGGCTGATGGAGCACCCGGACAGTTCATTCGAGTGCAACAACAATACAGTAAGCTCTAAGAGCTGAGTCCACTCGACAAGTCCATTCGACTGCACAAGAAATACAGTAAGCTCCACGAGCTGAGCAAACTTAAGCAGTAAGCCGAACCGGCCGAGTATAAAGTAAGTCATGCAAAGCAAGTTGCGACTCCGTCAATCCGAGTCCCTTCTTCACTCCCATCGGGAGCGGGCTTTTCGACTGAAGGAAAAATTGAGTTTAACCTCAATTGCAAGCAATTCAGCTTAATCTCGGGGGCTACTCCCATCGGGAGCGCTGTTCGCGCTCCCGAATGACTCAGAGAAATCGCAGTCGAAAAATCACCGACCAGAACAACACTCGCAGTTTTCACCCTGCAGTTGATGTTTCGACTAAGAAACCCTCCATAAGCCCTGAACGGCCGGAGTCGACCATTTTATTTGTTCCTTTCAGGAACCTGGTGGCGTGCCCGGAAGGAAGGAGTCCTTTACCCGACTCTACGATTCGACTAAGCACTCGGGGGCTACTGTTGTGGGGTTACCTTTCGAGTACCCCACGGTGGTGGTACCTGGGTCACGCCAAGGAAGGCCCAAGAAGGATGATGTGCGGCCCAAGGTAGTCGCCGTTAGGTCATCAGCTTGATCATCCTGTACGTGCCATCAGCACCGTTCACCCGAGACCCAGCCTATCATATAAAGGCTGGGAGGGTCCCTCGTCTAGGGCAACGAAGCAACTAGCGAACACCAACTCATAGCCGCCACCTCAAACCCTAGCGAGATTGCCATCTCGCCATTGTAGCCACCTTGATCATAATTCCATACAAGCAGGAGTAGGGTGTTATCCTCCGGGAGCCTGAACCTGGGTAAATCGCCCCCTGTTAGCCGTTGTGATCACCAACGTTCATCTTCCTCCCCTTCAATCAACCCGGGGTACTCGACCCAGGGATTTGCCGAGCCCTAACCTCGTCAGACTGTCACTGGCAAGAAGAATCAAGGCTTTTACTACGATGAGCTTGATCTGAACCGACTCCATTATGTAAATACCAGCATTTTTCAATTGTCAAAAGTAATCGATCTTTCATTGATTATTTCTGATACCAACATACAAACATGTTGACCATTTTTACGCATGGAAGTTGTGGAAATAAGAAGAAGGTCAGGGTATGGATTTACTGGATGAAGCAATGGGCGGCACCATTGACCACAGTGTGGTGCTCAGATACATACAGGTAGCTCTCCTGTGTGTTGAAGTGCATCCTAAGAACATACCAATGACGTCTTCAGTTGTCATGATACTGAGCAGTAAGAATGCAACATTGCCAGAGCCAAACAAGCCTGGGGTCAATATTGGAACAAATTTTACAGGAATTGCAATGGATGCTATGTACTTCGAAGTAGAATTCTTGTCACTTTCTTACTTGAGTGGAATAGTTCGTACAGAAAAATCAATTTTACTTCAATGCTTGTCACAATCTCTTGTAAAGTCTGTCTACACTACACAACATGCTTGTCACAATTTCTTAAAGCAAAAACTGTAAGCATTACATCCAAAAGTTACTATCTGCTCGTTCTATGTGAAGCAGTTGTTTGTGCTTGGTACCTACGGTGTTTGTGTTCGCTTCAGAGTTTTGACAAACAGAGGACCAATTACAGTAATCTAGTTCTAACAAAGTTGAAATAATATTCATTTTTTTAACACTTCTCACTTTAGCGGACAGAATCCAAACACAGCTACTGTTCATTTACCATGTTACGGTTTCAGAATTATCTACAAGGATAAAGAAAAACTCACATCACTCCACTTCCTAGTCACCAAATTGCAAACATCAGCTTACCTGCAATCGTATAACATCCGACGGCTTACTCAAAGTGCCGCTCAATGTACCTGGCACAGTTCAGACAGTTCTTCGGTAGCTTCAGGATCCCACACCTGATCACCTTGATGTCTGAGTCTGACCACATCTGTTTATCAAAAATCTCATTAGAGCCTCTAGTTTCCTATATAGTACAGCACATCACGATAGCAATAATTGAATGTTAAAAACAATCAGTTCCTCTGTTCCCCGGCCAAAACTGAACAATCGGTTCGGAAAAGGCGATGCTTACTGGATGAGGTGGGGCCGGCCTAGGGCTCGGTCTCGTGAGCACCGGCGGCGGTGCCGAAGCACCGGAGGCCCGTGTGCTGTCATTCGGTGGTACTTCCCACGCTGGACATCCCCCGCCCCACGCCCCCCTGAATCCCAACCTAGGGCGCTATGCTGGGAGCGCGCACTCACCGGCGTGTCGTGGTCCTCAGGTGGCGGCTCGCTGGAGCGGAACCCGACGCGCGGCCCAGCCGTTGCAGCGGCGCGCGCGGAGATCGGGTGCGGGTGCGGAAAGAATGGCGCCCGAGCTGGGTTCTCCGGTGTGCAAATTGGCCGGCGCCGGCCGGAAGGAGAAGGACGCAATGGGAAAAAAGCGATACGTGGCTGCATCTCAGTGTCCCCCTGCCCCTAGCGGTGGAGGGGCCGCGCTTTTAGCGTTGAGCCGCGAGATTTTAGGCAAAACAAACCCCGAACCATCAGCTCAGCTCCGAGCAGAAAGGACACGGAGGAGTTCTCTTCCACCGACGACGGGCTGACCCCTCCTCCTCCTCCTTTCGCTCCCCTAGATGCGAAATTCCTGCGCCGTCCCGCTGCCTCCCCGGCCCTCGCAACCCACCCGACCACCGAGCCGCCTCCTCTTCTCCGCTTCTTTTCCCCCGGTCCCTATCACCTTCAAGAAAGGGGGCGTTTCTCTGGTTTTGGTTGGCCTGGCCCGGAGAAAATAAAGGGATCATTCGTTTCATTTTGGAACCAGTAGTGATTTGATGTTTGACCATATTATCAGATGGAGGAGGTAGGGAGAGAACATGACAGCTCGGTGGTGGTGGCCGTGGAGGATTTCAGCGCGGCCAAGGTCGGTATAATCCACCCCCTCTCCTTTTGGGCAATCTATTGGTCATGATTGTTGTGAGCATATGTCAATCTAATGGTCATGATTGTTGTGGAATCAGCCTTTTTATGCCTTTATTTATTTTTTAACCTGCAATGGATCAAGATAGAATAATGACAATTCACCCTCCCTTTTCCTGTCATTAACCATCGTCGGCCACTCGGCCTGACACTTTCAAATGCAGGATATATCAAGCGTAAACACAAAGCCTACAAGGAGATATCCGCTCGCCTCGTTGATCGCTATACTGGCCTTGATCACGCTTGTGGGCGTATACATATTCTCCTTGTCTCTAAACCAAAATGGGATGCTTTTCGGACTCACGCAGACAAACATGATAGAGAAAGAAAGGGAGCAGCCTTGTCATAAATCCAGCATTCCAGAGACTGAGATGCCTTATGTGCATTATCCTTCACCGGATACCTATAGTAGGTACGGAGATGGACCTCGGTATCTAAGTTTACATTTTTAGGCTGGTTAGTAACTTGTTCTTTTGCTTGTTATTAGGAAAGAATGCGCTTGCACACCAGTTAGATTCTTTGCTATCTTGTCGATGCAGAGGTCAGGAAGTGGATGGTTCGAGACTCTGTTGAATAGCCACGAGAATATTAGCTCCAACGGAGAGATCTTCTCTGTCAAAGAGAGGCGAAGTAATATCACAGCGATCACCAAGACGTTGGATAAATTGTACAATCTGGACTGGGTCAGCAGTGCTGCTAAAAATGAGTGCACGGCTGCTGTGGGGTTGAAATGGATGCTCAATCAGGTACTTTTTGGCATGACAGTACTATTTGATCATTCCACGCAGTTGGGAAAAAAAAACTTGCCCTTCCCCTTCAGATAATTTTTGCGCAGAACATCATTCTATGGCTGAAGTGCACATTCTATAAATAGTTGTCTGTTCTACAATGTGTCATTACATTCTTTGAGTAGCTGTATATTGTTAACAAGGAATTTTTATCGTGCGCGTGTGCGTGTGCAACAAGGACTTGCCTGCTGCTGCCAGTTTTTTGGAACCCTGGTCTGTAGTTTTGGCTTTAAGGATTGCTAAGATTGGTTATAGTGCAATTAATTAATGTGGTGCATCTTTTCCAATAATCTTGCCTGCCTGTTTACTTACTTTTTTGTGGAATTACAGGGTCTAATGAAACGTCATCAAGAGATAGCTGAATACTTCAACCAAAGGGGTGTGTCTGCAATTTTCCTTTTACGAAGAAATCTCCTCCAGCGTTATGTCTCTATATTGGCAAATGATCTTGATAGAAACACCAAGCAATTAAATGGAACTCACAAATCTCATGTGCATAACAGAGTCCAGGTTCACATTTTTTTCCTTGATACTCCAGAGTGCGATAATTTTTTATTTTGTGGCTGCAAATTTTGGTATCACAAAGCAACGATGAACCCATTAAATCATACCATACCTTTAACTACTTTATCTGCTATACTATTGCAGAATAATAGAAAATCTATTTGTTTTCACTGCAGGCAGATGTTCTTGCTCAGTATAAGCCAACAATCGACACAAAATTGTTAATTGCTGAACTGAGGAGATCTGATAAGTTGGCAGCTGATGCTTTACTGAGTTTTAAGAAGATACGAAATATTGTGCTATACTACGAGGATCTGGTCACAAATCGCACCGTGAGCCTCTTGCATTATATCCTTGTTTGGGAATTAATCAACCTTTATTTCTCGAGATAACATCTATTTTTCTTTATTTCTTCAGAAGCTCACAGATGTGCTGGATTTTCTGAAATTGCCAAAGACAAAGCTATCCAGTCGGCATGTGAAAATCCATACTAAGAGATTGCGTGATCATATTGATAATTGGATTGATGTTTATAATACTTTGAATGGCACTCAGTATGAGAGCTTCTTGAACGGCCGAAGGTGACCAAATTAGCTAAAGGTGTAAATAATGTTGTAGTGGGTTTTCCTTCTTTTGGCCCTCCTTTCCCCCCTGCTGTAGCTAGAAGAGTAAGTCAAAGTTGGCACTTTTGTCCATCATGTGCTAAGCTAAAGGGCTCATTTTTTGTCAGTCTACGTCCTGACGTACATATATTTTAGCCGGTTAATTAATAACTATCATACAACGTTATGACCATCTTTACACTTTTCAATCCCCTTCACTTCAGAGTGTATATAGATGGGCGATAATTACATCTAATTTTTTATATCAGTTCACTTTTCCTGAATATTGTACACCTAAGTTTGGGTAGCTGGTAGGAAATAACATTTGATGGTTATAACTGATAGATACGGGAACATAGTCCAATAAGAGATGACATATTGATTTAAGCTAATTGATTTAGTGGCATATTAGATGTTCATAACTTCAGGACATAAGATGACAAAGGATACCGTTATGACTGCTGAGGACATTACTTAGGAACCGTTTAAAGTTGTTTGAGTGCTTCATTTTGTGTCAGAGGTTGATATCCGTAAGGATTCTTAATCCACCATGGCACAGCTGCTCCAGCATAATTCTGCTTGAGTTAAGATTTGTTTGAGAATTGGAAAAATCCGTATCATCTCTTTTTTCCAAAAATAAAATCAAAATATTTCTCTTGTTGACATGGAATATTTCTTATGTTGTGGAGTTTGAAATATTGCCTGCTAACAGAACTGAGTGTCTCTTGTTACTTTTCACCGATGACCTCCTTCTGGTTCACGAAAAAAAGTGATGGTTTAGATATTGACGTTGTCTTTCAAATGTAATTTTGACCAATTCTTATAATATTCTTATAATATGATTTAAGTTTACAATGTAAATATTTGAAACAATGTCGTTGGCCAAAATTTGACTTAAGACGTGTAAAACGTTGTGTTTTGTCAACTGGAGGGAGTACAATTTAAAATCACTGCTGAACTGAAGCAAACTTCGTTATAGTTTGTCACTTGAAAATATTGCCTGATAGCAGAACTTTCTTAGCTTCTGTTGTTACTTGTTCACGATGACTACTACAGTTTAAAGTAGCTTCTTAGCAGAAGCAATCTTCATTCTAGTTTGTGGTATTATTAAAAATTATGCACAAACTGATAATACACATCGCCCAAGTAAGTTCAGTATGCAACTTGGACTCCTATCGACCTTATAGTAATTGCTCCGCTGTTGAACATGCTGCTGTCTGGTTTGCTTGATGACGTGTCTGTCTCCATTAGAATTCTTCTAGCTGCAAAGCCAGGCTGCTTAGGAGTTGGCAATGGGGGCAGTATCTGTAGCAGCTAACATCAGAAGTCATCTGGGTTCTCTTGCACACACAGGAGTCCCACTCTCGTGCATTTGAGTACTTCATCGGAATTGAACGAGCCATTCATGGTTTCATCTGCTAATTCTATGCATTTCCCTTTGTTCCATAAGCTCCATGCCTGCAGAAAAAAATGTGACCAAGTTATTTTGTAGTTGAACTGAGAAACACAAATTGCATGTGTTTGATGCGTTATATTCTCACATGTCCAAGAAGATTTAGGTGATTTGAGTAGGAATACACCCCTCTGTTTCTCCTACCACTAATTATTTCCAGCAGTAGTACTCCAAAACTAAATACATCTGATTTGACTGAGAAGACTCCATCCATTGCATATTCGGGAGACATATAGCCACTGCAGAAGAGCCACATCAATATGAGTAATATTGGGAACTCATTTATACAATCAAATATGGTTTTCCATGCTACCATACTTACTATGTGCCAACCACTTTCCGTGTATTGATTTCTGTGTCTTCGCTGCCAAACATTCTTGCCATTCCGAAGTCAGAAATTTTGGGAGTCATCTCCTTGTCTAGAAGAACATTGCTTGCCTTCATATCTCTATGGATGATTCTGTATCTCGAGTCCTGGTGGAGGTGCAGTAATCCTCGAGCAATGCCTTCTATGATGCAGTATCGCACTTGCCAATCAAGCAGGATACTGCTGGATTTTTCTGTGAACGTATGCAAATACATGTTTTCCTCTGGTAATATTATCAGCAAGTATTCAAGGTCAGAAAAGAAAGGTTGAGAGGTTACCAAGTAGGAAGTAGTCCAAGCTCTTATTTTCCATATATTCATATACAAGTATCCTTTCTTGTCCACTAATGCTGTAGCCAAGAAGCCGAACGAGGTTCCGATGCTGGAGTTTAGCTATTAACATAACCTCATTCTTGAACTCATCGAGACCTTGTACGGATGTTTTTGAAAGTGTTTTTACAGCTATTTCTTGTCCATCCTCAAGCTTACCCTGTAATTTGAAGGAAATAGTTTCAAACTTAGACATACAGTAGCAGTAGATCAGGATGTTCAAATTTCTGCAGTTTTAGTTGTTTGTTCATTTAAAATGCTTATGTTTCCCTGTAATAACCGTTATCAAAAAAACGTAATAGTTACACTCATGGAATCATGAGCTTACCCTGCAATTTTGAAGGAAACAGTTTCAAACTTAGACGTAGAGTAGCAGTAGATCAGGATGTCCAACTTGCCGTACTTTTAGTTGTTTGTTCATTTAAAATGCTTGGCTTAACCTGTAACTACCCCAGAAACCTAATAGTTACTACATTTGGAATCGTGAGATTCCATTCAATTGAATTATATAGATTTGCATTCGTATGTATTGAAATTCATCCATTAGAGTGCTACCTTATATACTGGTCCAAAGCCACCCTCGCCAAGCTTATTATGGATGGAGAAACCGTCAGTGGCAGCCGCAATTGTCGCCAGATCAAATATTGGCAGTTCCAAGTCATCGTCGTGACTACTTCCCTCGTAGCGGCGGGGGTTGCTGCGTGAACCGCCGCTCCATTTACTCGATCCTGCTTTCATACAAGTCAGAATAACATCCAGAAATACCGCTTTACCTTTTTAGTCCTGGTACACTCGATGGAATGCCATTTTACTCGTGTATCATATTTGCAGTGTATTGAAAACACGGAAGAAGGTCTACTGGATGGATGCTACCTGTTTTTCTTGATAGCTTCTTCTTTCTCGACCAGAAGAAAAACCCAGCGAGTGCTAGTAGTACAAGGAATGCCAGCGCGGAGATGCTGGCAACAAGTGCGATCACGGTGCGTGTCTTCTTAGGTTTGCTTGTTAAACCTGCATAAAACCTCGGGACGGTTAGTTTGATGATTTTTATGCCTTGACATTCATCTGGAGGAATATACGTGTGCGCTCATGAGTAGCCCAAGAAATGCTAGTGCATGATGTGCTCTTGCCGAATACAGTGGGCTTTCACACTGACTAGTAAGATCGTAGTTTTCAGCAGTTACATGTCTCCGGAATATGCGGTGGATGGCATGTTCTCTATGAAATCTGATGTCTACAGCTTTGGTGTCCTGGTGCTAGAGACTGTCACTGGCAAGAAGAATCAAGGCTTTTACTACGATGACCGACTCCATTATGTAAATACCAGCATTTTTCAATTGTCAAAAGTAATCGATCTTTCATTGATTATTTCTGATACCAACATACAAACATGTTGACCATTTTTACGCATGGAAGTTGTGGAAATAAGAAGAAGGTCAGGGTATGGATTTACTGGATGAAGCAATGGGCGGCACCATTGACCACAGTGTGGTGCTCAGATACATACAGGTAGCTCTCCTGTGTGTTGAAGTGCATCCTAAGAACATACCAATGACGTCTTCAGTTGTCATGATACTGAGCAGTAAGAATGCAACATTGCCAAAGCCAAACAAGCCTGGGGTCAATATTGGAACAAATTTTACAGGAATTGCAATGGATGCTATGTACTTCGAAGTAGAATTCTTGTCACTTTCTTACTCGAGTGGAATAGTTCGTACAGAAAAATCAATTTTACTTCAATGCTTGTCACAATCTCTTGTAAAGTCTGTCTACACAACATGCATAAAGCAAAAACTGTAAGCATTACATCCAAAAGTTACTATCTGCTCGTTCTATGTGAAGCAGTTGTTTGTGCTCGGTACCTACGGTGTTTGTGTTCGCTTCAGAGTTTTGACAAACAGAGCACCAATTACAGTAATCTAGTTCTAACTAAGTTGAAATAATATTCATTTTTTTAGCACTTTCTCACCTTAGCGGACAGAATCCAAACACAGCTACTGTTTATTTACCATGTTACGGTTTCAGAATCATCTACACCTGGCACAGTTCAGACAGTTCTTCGGTAGCTTCAGGATCCCACACCTGATCACCTTGATGTCTGAGTCTGACCACATCTGTTTATCAAAAATCTCATTAGAGCCTCTAGTTTCCTATAGTACTGTACAGCACATCACGATAGCAATAACTGAATGTTAAAAACAATTAGTTCCTCTGTTCCCCGGCCAAAACTGAACAATCGGTTCGGAAACGGCGATGCTTACTGGATGAGGTGGGGCCGGCCCAGGGCTCGGTCTCGTGAGCACCGGCGGCGGTGCCGAAGCACCGGAGGCCCGTGTGCTGTCATTCGGTGGTACTTCCCACGCTGGACATCCCCCCACGCCCCCCTGAATCCCAACCTAGGGCGCTATGCTGGGAGCGCGCACTCACCGGCGTGCCGTGGTCCTCAGGTGGCGGAGCGGAACCCGTAGTCAGATGGAGGAGATCGGGTGCGGTGCGGGTGCGGAAAGAATGGCGCCCGAGCTGGGTTCTCCGGTGTGCAAATTGGTCGGCGCCGGCCGGAAGAAGAAGGACGCAATGGGAAAAAAGCGATACGTGGCTGCATCTCAGCTCCGAGCCGCGAGATTTTAGGCAAAACAAACCCGAACCATCAGCTCAGCTCCGAGCAGAAAGGACACGGAGGAGTAGGTGCCCGCACTCTCTTCCACCGACGACGGGCTGACCCCTCCTCCTCCTCCTTTCGCTCCCCTAGATGCGAAATTCCTGCGCCGTCCCGCTGCCTCCCCGGCCCTCGCAACCCACCCGACCACCGAGCCGCCTCCTCTTCTCCGCTTCTTTTCCCCCGGTCCCTATCACCTTCAAGAAAGGGGGCGTTTCTCTGGTTTTGGTTGGCCTGGCCCGGAGAAAATAAAGGGATCATTCGTTTCATTTTGGAACCAGTAGTGATTTGATGTTTGACCATATTATCAGATGGAGGAGGTAGGGAGAGAACATGATAGCTCCGCGGTGGTGGCCGTGGAGGATTTCAGCGCGGCCAAGGTCAGTATAATCCACCCCCTCTCCTTTTGGGCAATCTATTGGTCATGATTGTTGTGAGCATATGTCAATCTAATGGTCATGATTGTTGTGGAATCAGCCTTTTTATCCCTTTATTTATTTTTTAACCTGCACTGGATCAAGTTAGAATAATGACATCCACCCTCCTCCCTTTTCCTGTCATTAAGCATCGTCGGCCTGACACTTTCAAATGCAGGATATATCAAGCGTAAACACAAAGCCTACAAGGAGATATCCGCTCGCCTCGTTGATCGCTATACTGGCCTTGATCACGCTTGTGGGCGTATACATATTCTCCTTGTCTCTAAACCAAAATGGGATGCTTTTCGGACTCACGCAGACAAACATGATAGAGAAAGAAAGGGAGCAGCCTTGTCATAAATCCAGCATTCCAGAGACTGAGATGCCTTATGTGCATTATCCTTCACCGGATACCTATAGTAGGTACGGAGATGGACCTCGGTATCTAAGTTTACATTTTTAGGCTGGTTAGTAACTTGTTCTTTTGCTTGTTAGGAAAGAATGCGCGTGCACACCAGTTAGATTCTTTGCTATCTTGTCGATGCAGAGGTCAGGAAGTGGATGGTTCGAGACTCTGTTGAATAGCCACGAGAATATTAGCTCCAACGGAGAGATCTTCTCTGTCAAAGAGAGGCGAAGTAATATCACAACGATCACCAAGACGTTGGATAAATTGTACAATCTGGACTGGGTCAGCAGTGCTGCTAAAAATGAGTGCACGGCTGCTGTGGGGTTGAAATGGATGCTCAATCAGGTACATTTTGGCATGACAGTACTATTTGATCATTCCACGTAGTTTTAAAAAATAACTTCCTTGTCAGATATTTTTTGTACAGAACATCATTCTATGGCTGAAGTATATGTTCTATAAATAGTTTTTTTGTTTCACAATGTGTTATGACATTCTTTAAGTAGCTGTATATAGGAATTTTATCGTGCGTGTGCAACAAGGACTTGCCTGCTACTGGCAGTTTTTGGAACCCTGATCTGTAGTTTTGGCTTTATGGATTGCTAAGATTTTTTGTAGTGCAATTAGTTAACGTGGTGCATCTTCCAATAATCTTAGCCTGACTGTTTTACTTACTTTTTGTGTGGAATTACAGGGTCTAATGAAACATCATCAAGAGATAGCTGAATACTTCAACCAAAGGGGTGTGTCTGCAATTTTCCTTTTACGAAGAAATCTCCTCAAGCGTTATGTCTCTGTATTGGCGAATGATCATGATAGAAACACCAAGCAGCTAAATGGAACTCACGAATCTCATGTAAAAAACAGAAGCCAGGTTCACTTTTTTTCCTTGATACTTGGTTCGGAGTGCGATATTTTTTTATTTTGTGGCTTTAACTTTTGGTATCACAAAGCGATGAACCCATTAAATCTTAACTCCTTTATCTGCTATACTATTGTAGAACTGCATGCAGAATAAAAGAAAATCCTTTTGTTTTCACTGCAGGCAGATATTCTTGCTCAGTATAAGCCAACAATCAACACAAAATCGTTGATTGCTGAACTGAGGAGATCTGATAAGTTGGCAGCTGATGCTTTAGTGAGTTTCAAGATGATACGAAATATTGTGCTGTATTACGAGGATGTGGTCAGCAATCACACCGTGAGCCTCTTGCATTATATCCTTGTTTGGGAATTAATCAACCTTTATTTCTCTAGATAACATCTATTTTTCTTTATTTCTTCAGAAGCTCACAGATGTGCTGGATTTTCTGAAATTGCCAAAACGAAAGCTATCCAGTCGGCATGTGAAAATCCATACTAAGAGATTGCATGATCATATTGATAATTGGATTGATGTTTATAATACTTTGAATGGCACTCAGTATGAGAGCTTCTTGAACAGCTGAAGGTGACCAAATTAGCTAAAGGTGCAAATAATGTTGTAGTGGGTTTTCCTTCTTTTGGCCCCTCCTTTCCCCCCTGCTGTAGCTAGAAGAGTAAGTCAGAGTTGGCACTTTTGTCCATCATGTGCTAAGCTAAAGGGCTCTTTTTTTTCAGTCTACGTCCTGACGTACATATATTTTAGATGATTAAATTAATAACTATCATACAAAGTTATGATCATCTTTGCACTTTTCAATCCCCTTCACTTACTTCAGAGTGTATATAGATGGACGATTATTACATCTATTTTTTGTATCAATTCATTTTTCCTTATTATGGTACACCTAAGTTTGGTTAGCTGGTAGGAAATAACATTTGATGGTTATAACTGATAAATACGGGAACATAGTCCAATAAGAGATGACATAGTGATCTAAGCTAGTAGTTCTTTAGTGGCATATCAGATGTTCATAACTTCAGGACATAAGATGACAAAGGATACCGTTATGACTGCTGAGGACATTACTTAGGAACCGTTTAAATTTGTTTGAGTGCTTCATTTTGTGTCAGAGGTTGATATCCGTAAGGATTCTTAATCTGCCATTGCACAGCTGCTCCAGCATAATTCTGCTGTAGTTAAGATTTGTTTGGGAATTGGAAAAATCCGTCTCATCTTTTTTTCCAAAAATAAAATCAAAATATTTCTCTTGTTGACATGGAATATTTCTTATGTTGTGGGGTTTTGAAATGTTGCCTGATAACAGAACTTAGTTTGTCTTGTTACTTTTCACCGATTACCTCCTTCCAGTTCACGAAAAAAAGTGATGGTTTAGATATTGACGTGGTCTTTCAAATGTAATTTTGACCAATACTTATAATATTCTAAAAATAGTTGTCAAGACAAATCTGTGCATATGATTTAAGTTTACAATGTAAATGTAATAGCGAGCTATGAAAAAGTGAATCCACCAGTTGCAGCTTTAGACTGACTAAATGCTCTTTACTTCCCTTTCGTTTAGTTTCGATCCATCCGGGCCCCCGTCAATTCCTTTGAGTTTCATTCTTGCGAACGTACTCCCCAGGCGGGATACTTAACGCGTTAGCTACAGCACTGCACGGGTCGAGTCGCACAGCACCTAGTATCCATCGTTTACGGCTAGGACTACTGGGGTCTCTAATCCCATTTGCTCCCCTAGCTTTCGTCTCTCAGTGTCAGTGTCGGCCCAGAGTGCTTTCGCCGTTGGTGTTCTTTCCGATCTCAATGCATTTCACCGTTCCACCGGAAATTCCCTCTGCCCCTACCGTACTCCAGCTTGGTAGTTTCCACCGCCTGTCCAGGGTTGAGCCCTGGGATTTGACGGCGGACTTGAAAAGCCACCTACAGACGCTTTACGCCCAATCATTCCGGATAACGCTTGCATCCTCTGTCTTACCGCGGCTGCTGGCACAGAGTTAGCCGATGCTTATTCCTCAGATACCGTCATTGTTTTAAACAAAGTCGTTGGCCAAATATTGATTTAAGACATGTGTAAATCGTTGTGTTTTGTCAACTGGAGGGAGTACAATTTAAAATCACTGCTGAACTGAAGCAAACTTCGTTATAGTTTGTCACTTGAAAATATTGCCTGATAGCAGAACTTTCTTAGCTTCTGTTGTTACTTATTAACGATGACTACTACAGTTTAAAGTAGCTACTTAGCAGAACCAATCTTCATTCTAGTTTGTGGTATTATTCAAAATTATGCACAAACTGATAATGCACATCCCCCAAGTAAGTTCAGTATGCAACTTGGACTCCTATCGACCTTCAATTATAGTAATTGCTCCGCTGTTGAACATGCTGCTGTCTGGTTTGCTTGATGACGTGTCTGTTTCCATTAGAATTCTTCTAGCTGCAAAGCCAGGCTGCTTAGGAGTTGGCAATGGGGCAGTATCTGTAGCAGCTAACATCATAAGCACTTGAGACATCAATGGACGGTCATCTGGGTTCTCTTGCACACACAGGAGTCCCACTCTGGTGCATTTGAGTACTTCATCAGAGTTGAACGAGCCATTCATGGTTTCATCTGCTAATTCTATGCATTTCCCTTCGTTCCATAAGCTCCATGCCTGCAGAAAAAAATGTGACCAAGTTATTTTGAAGTTGAACTGCGAAACACAAATTGCATGTGTTTGATGCGGTATATTCTCACATGTCCTAGAAGATTTAGGTGATTTGAGTAGGAATACACCCCTCTGTTTCTCCTACCACTGATTATTTCCAGCAGTAGTACTCCAAAACTAAATACATCTGATTTGACTGAGAAGACTCCATCCATTGCATATTCGGGAGACATATAGCCACTACAGAAGAGCCACATCAATATGAGTAATATTGGGAACTCATTTATATAATCAAATATGGTTTTCCATGCTACCATACTTACTATGTGCCAACCACTTTCCGTGTATTGATTTCTGTGTCTTCGCTGCCAAACATTCTTGCCATTCCGAAGTCAGAAATTTTGGGAGTCATCTCCTTGTCTAGAAGAACATTGCTTGCCTTCATATCTCTATGGATGATTCTGTATCTCGAGTCCTGGTGGAGATACAGTAATCCTCGAGCAATGCCTTCTATGATACAGTATCGCACTTGCCAATCAAGCAGGATACTGCTGGATTTTTCTGTGAACATATGCAAATACATGTTTTCCTCTGGTAATATTATCAGCAAGTATTCAAGGTCAGAAAAGAAAGGTTGAGAGGTTACCAAATAGGAAGTAGTCCAAGCTCTTATTTTCCATATATTCATATACAAGTATCCTTTCTTGTCCACTAATGCTGTAGCCAAGAAGCCGAACGAGGTTCCGATGCTGGAGTTTAGCTATTAACATAACCTCATTCTTGAACTCATCGAGACCTTGTACGGATGTTTTTGAAAGTGTTTTTACAGCTATTTCTTGTCCATCCTCAAGCTTACCCTGTAATTTGAAGGAAATAGTTTCAAACTTAGACATACAGTAGCAGTAGATCAGGATGTTCAAATTTCTGCAGTTTTAGTTGTTTGTTCATTTAAAATGCTTATGTTTCCCTGTAATAACCGTTATCAAAAAAACGTAATAGTTACGCTAATGGAATCGTGAGCTTACCCTACAATTTTGACGGAAACAGTTTCAAACTTAGACGTAGAGTAGCAGTAGATCAAGATGTCCAACTTGCCAGAGTAGCAGTAGATCAGGATGTCCAACTTGCCGTACTTTTAGTTGTTTGTTCATTTAAAATGCTTGTCTTAACCTGTAACTACCCCAGAAACCTAATAGTTACTACATTTGAAATCGTGAGATTCCATTCAATTGAATTATATAGATTTGCATTTGTGTGTATTGAAATTCATCCATTAGAGTGTGTTGAACAGGCCCATGAGGCCCAGCCCATGTAAGTGACCCAGTATATAAGAGGAGCTGCAGTAGTGGAAGCTAACCTAATACACAACACAGCCGCCACAGCTCTAAGGTGAGTTTAGCTCTCAGTTCAACATGGTATCAGAGCACAGGTTGCAGCTGGTGGCGGCGGAAGGGGTCGTGGCGTGAGGGCTGCTGCGTGCAGCGGGTCTGCGGCTACCACGGATCGCAGCGGAGGAAGCTGCGGAGGGGAGGAAAGGGACCTGGCTGCTGCGCGTAGCTGGTCTGGAAGATGTCCGATCAGAAGAGCCTAGCTGAGGCTCTGGAGAAGCTCACGATGTTTCTCACCTCCAAGATGGATGGCTCAGACTCGGGGGCCATCGTTCCTCGACAGGAAGTGGTCCACAAGATTGATTTGTCACCCACTGAAATTAAGTTAGAGGGTGTCACCAACTATCTGAGTTGGTCTCGAAGGGCAATGCTGGTTGTGGAGCAGAAGGACCTTGATGGACACTTGGTTGGCACTGTTGGAGAACCAGGAGACAAGGCTAGTTCAGAGGGAAAGAAGTGGAAGGCCATCAACTCTTTGCTTAGAGGATGGTTGTTGAACTCGGTGGTGCCCTCCATTGCTCGCTCCGTGGAGGGGCTAACTATGGCTGCGGAGATGTGGAAGACACTATCTACCCAGTACTCCGACAAGGGCAACGTCATGCTTATTGCTTAGATTGATGAGAAGATTCACCGTCTTCGCCAAGGGGAAATGTCAGTGATGGCATATGTGGCAGAGCTGCAGGCTTTATGGGCTGATCAGGACAACTGTGACCCTCTCGAACTCTATGATGCAGCCAGCATTGAGTCAGGACACAGGTGGATTGCTCGAAGGCGTGTGCTGAAACTTTTAGATGGCCTCGACCATCGCTTTGATGGGAGGAAGGCTTCACTGATGCACCAAACCTCCCTGCCTACTATTGATGAGGCTATTGCAGCAATGACTCAAGAGGAAGTGCGTCTATCCCTTGAGAAAGCAGATGAGAAGGTTGTCTCGACTCCAACTTTTGCCACTACTGAGCGCAGGGAGTGGAAAGAGACCAGGGACTGTTTTATCTGTGGAGAGACAGGTCATCTGAAGTGGGACTGTCCAACTCGTGGTAGAGCCAGGGGATATTACAAAGGGGGAGGAAGCAAGACTGCTAGAGGCAGAGGTGGACACTCAGGGAGTCAGAACACTAGAGGCAGGGGTGGATACTCAGGACACTCAGGGGGGGTCAGAAGGCACACATGGTAGTTGAAGAGGACAGTGGGACAAAGGGCACAAATGCAGATGATGCTGCCTATGGAGACTTTGCTCACTGGGCCTCCATGGATGAAGGTAATCCTGACAAGGCATCTCTTGCTACTAATGAAATTGATACAGAATGGATTCTAGACTCCAGTGCTTCAAAGCATGTTGCGGGTAAATCATGTGTGTTTGAGTCTTACAATAAACATCCTCCTACTCATAAGGGTACCATTCAAACAGCTGATGGTACCAAACAGCCTGTTGTCGGGATTGGTACAGTAAAGTGTACTTCCAACATCTCTCTATCCTCAGTTTTGCATGTGCCAGCGTTTCCTGTCAATTTGGTCTCTTTAAGTGCCCTAATTGATCAAATAGACTGTAGAGTAACTCTTGACAAGTTCAGTTGCTTGATTCAGGAGCGAGAGACGAGGTAGATGGTTGGGACTGGCACCAGGCGTAGGGGGCTCTGGTACATGGACAAGGGCGTGCAGCAAGAGTTGGTGTATGCTGCAACCATGGAAGACAAGGAGAAGCATGCGATGATCCATCACTGTAGGATGGGGCATGTATCTTTTGATAAAATGAGTAGAATATTCCCAGATGTTATGTGTGGAATAGGCAAAGGCAAGTTGACATGTGATGCTTGTGAGTATGCTAAACACACAAGAGCCTCATATGTGAGTAAAGGGCTTAGGAGCATATCTCCTTTTATGCTCATTCATTCGGATGTATGGACCTGTCCAGTGATATCAGTAAATGGAATGAAGTACTTTGTTACTTTTATCGACTGCTATTCTCGTATGACTTGGATTTATTTGATGCGTCACAAGGATGAAGTGTTTCGCTGTTTTCAGAACTTTCATGCATATGTGAAGAATCAGTTTCAGGTGCAAGTGCAGGTGATCAGGACTGACAACGGCACAGAGTATGTGAACTCCACCTTTGGGGCTTTCTTGTCTGCCCTGGGTATTCTTCATCAAACATCTTATCCAGATACCCCTCCACAAAATGGCGTGGCAGAACGCAAGAATCATCATGTTTTGGAAGTAGCTCGCTCGTTGATGTACACAATGAATGTCCCCAAGTTCTTGTGGAGCGAAGCAGTCATGACAGCCACATATTTGATCAACCGAACACCTTCCAGGATACTAGGAATGAAATCTCCATGTGAGTTGTTGTTTGGAGAAAATAAGTTTGTTGTCCCTCCAAAGTTATTTGGAAGTACCTGTTTTGTTCGTGATCATAGGCCATCTGTTGGAAAGTTAGACCCACGAGCACTGAAATGTGTGTTCATGGGTTATTCCTCAAGTCAACAGGGGTATAAGTGTTGGAGTCCTTCTGCGAAACGCATGTTTGTGAGTATGGATGTCACTTTCAGGGAGTCTGACCCATTCTATGGGGAACCGACTGATCTGAATCTGTTGTTTGTAGAACTTGACCATCTACACTCTGTGGAAGATGGTCATGAGGGGGAGAAGGTTATTTAGGATGATTCCGTGAGTACCAATACTGATGAAAATGTGCAAGTTCAGGTACAGCCAACAGTGAGTACAATTCAGATTGGTTCTCTCCAGGTTCTAGTTCGAGATCGTTGGCCGCAGAATCTCCTCGTGTACTCTAGACGGCAGCCACATGTGCAGGAGGAGCAGCAGCCAGACAGTGATATGAGTTCATCTGACACTACGAGGCAGCAGACACAGGCACAGTTGCAGGGGGAGCAACAAGGCAGTGATGATAGCCCATGTGATACCGTGGATCTCCCCATTGCTTTGAGGAAGGAACCACGGGCTAAGGCAGGAAAGCCTCCTAAAAAATACAGGGATGAGCAGGATACTATAGTGGCAAAGAAGGTTATACAAGCTGTTCGAGATGACCATAACATTGGAAATTTTGTGTCCTATGAGGCTTTGTCTCCCTCCTACAGAGCCTTTGTTGCCTCTCTACAAACTATGTTAATACCAAAGGATTGGAAGGCTGCAAAGCAAGATCCGAAGTGGCGGGACGCAATGATAGAAGAGTTGGAAGCACTAAAGAAAAATAAAACGTGGATGCTAACCACATTGCCAGCAGAAAAGAAAGCTGTGAGTTGTAAGTGGGTCTATACTGTGAAGCAGAATCCTGAAGGGAAAGTAGAAAGGTACAAGGCCCGATTGGTGGCCAGAGGGTTTAGTCAAACTTATGGGATTGACTATGATGAGACATTTGCTCCAGTGGCAAAGATGAACACAGTAAGGATATTGGTTTCCTGTGCTGCTAACTTTGGGTGGAAGTTGCATCAACTAGATGTAAAGAATGCCTTTTTGCATGGTGACCTGAAGGAAGAAGTGTACATGGAGATACCACCAGGCTTTGGTACCTCACAGACTACAGAGAAGGTATGTAGGCTGAAGAAAGCCTTATATGGACTGAATCAATCACCAAGAGCATGGTTTGATAGGTTCAGACGTGCTATTTGTGGTATGGGGTATGGTCAATGTAATGGTGATCATACGGTATTCTACAAACACTCTGATCGTAAAATCACAATTCTTGCAGTATATGTGGATGACATTATCATCACTGGATATGATCAGGAAGAAATAAAGAGATTAAAGGAGTGTCTGAGCAAGGAGTTTGAGGTAAAAGATTTGGGCAACCTAAAATATTTTCTTGGCAAAGAAGTGGCCTGGACTGAGAAGGGAATATCTTTGTGCCAACGGAAATATGTCTTAGATCTTTTGAGTGACATGGGTATGATGGGGTGTCGTGCTACCCCCACCCCAATTGAACAAAATCATCAAGTAACGGCACAATCAGGTGAGCTAGTAAACAAGGAAGATTATCAGAAACTGGTTGGGAGGTTATTATACTTGTGTCACACTAGGCCTAACATTACATATGCAGTGGGTGTAGTGAGAAGATATATGCATGAACCAAGAAGTGGACATCTTGATATAGTGCATGGAATCTTGAGGTACTTGAAAGGGACTCCGGGAAAGGGGTTGTGGTTTGCAAAGAGTGGACATCTTGAGGTGGATGGCTATAGTGACTCGGACTGGGCTGGTTGTCAAGATGATAGAAGATCAACATCAGGCTATTGTGTGTTTGTGGGAGGAAATTTGGTGTCTTGGAGAAGCAAGAAACAATTAGTTGTGTCTAGATCAACAGCAGAAGCTGAGTATAGAGCCCTATCCCAAGGGTTGAGTGAGATGCTCTGGGTGAAGCATCTTCTGGGCGAGTTGAAACTTCTGAGGAAGGGGCCCTTGAGAGTGTTGTGTGACAATAAATCAGCTATCAGTATTGCAAATAACCCAGTTCAACATGACAGGACGAAACATGTGGAAATTGATCGTTTCTTTATTAAAGAGAAACTTGATACTGAGATCATCAGTCTTACTCGTGTTAGCTCTCAGGAGCAGTTTGCAGATTGCTTGACAAAGGGGTTAGGAACCAAGGATTGTAACTTGACATGTGACAAGATGGGGTTGATAGATATCTACCATCCATCTTGAGGGGGAGTGTTGAACAGACCCATGAGGCCCAGCCTATGTAAGTGACCCAATATATAAGAGGATCTGTAGTAGTGGAAGCTAACCTAATACACAACACAGCCGCCACAGCTCTAAGATGAGTTTAACTCTCAGTTCAACAGAGGGCTACGTACCTTATATACCGGTCCAAAGCCACCCTCGCCAAGCTTATTATTGATGGAGAAACCGTCAGTGGCAGCCGCAATTGTCGCCAGGTCAAATATTGGCAGTTCCAAGTCATCGTCGTGACTACTTCCCTCGTAGCGGCGGGGGTTGCTGCGTGAACCGCCACTCCATTTACTCGATCCTGCAGCCATACAAGTAAGTATTAGCATCCAGAAATACCGCTTTACCTTTTTAGTCCTGGTACACTTGATGGAATATCATATTACTCGTGTATTAATTTTGTTGTATGCTGAAAACACGGAAGAAGGTCTACTGGATGCTACCTGTTTTTCTTGATAGCTTCTTCTTTCTCAACCAGAAGAAAAACCCAGCGAGTGCTAGTAGTACAAGGAATGCCAGTGCGGAGATGCTGGCAACAACTGCGATCACGGTGCGTGTCTTCTTAGGTTTGCTTGTTAAACCTGCATAAAACCTCGGGACGGTTAGTTTGATGATTTTTATGCCTTGACATTCATCTGGAGGAATATACGTGTGCGCTCATGAGTAGCCCAAGAAATGCTAGTGCATGATGTGCTCTTGCCGAATACAGTAGGTCCAAGCTTTCAAGAGCTGCGACACATGGAACCATGGTGAATTGGTGGCAACACATGGAATCAGTTTGTTCGTTGCGTAAAGTTCACTGGTTTGTTGCCAAAATCCTCGTAAAGTTTGATTGGCGTCTAGCATTTGTGCTTTTATATTGGGGCAGAGCAGAGAGGTCCCAGCTTGGCCCGATGGTGCTGCTATTTGGTGAGAGGTGTGGTCGTCTGGGTTACTGGCTAAGCAATACATGGAAGCAATTAAGCTGGCGTCGTCCTCGTACAAGGGCAGCAGGCAAAACACATTCCCAGTTGAGCATCTGATACTCTTATCAGCTTTGCCGCACGGCAGAGTGGTGCCGGCCGGGCGACTAGTCCCACCCACGTTTCTTGGTTGCAGGGCGCCCCGGCCTACCAAAAGCTCTGCCTGTCATGGCAGAGTGCAGACAGTATGACTCAGGACGCCTCTTGGCGATTGATTCCCACGAGATTTGCTGTGACTGAACATGTACCTGTAGGCCAGGGGCTCGCTGGAGATGGCGCGCTCCTACCGACGACGACGTGGGGTTGGGGCCGAGCCGTGCGTGATCTGTGTCAATCCGTGCTCAAGGACGTGTAGTAATTCATTGTGGTAATTTTGGTATACGTTGCTTGCTTCCTGAAGCCCAACCAAAATCTATGGCATGGTGCAATAGACATCGATCCGGCAATTAGCAATCGACATCTTATCACTAGAGCTGTCAACGACGAAATTTCACCTGCCAAGTGCCAAGTGATACGTATACGATGCCCTCATGTGGTCTACAAAGGCGATGCGACGCTAGTCTAATCAACATCAGGCATATCATATGCCCCCACACCGTAAAACGCCTTTGATTCCTCCACTCGAGGGAAGGGGAGATCTCGTCGCATTCCCCATGTCTCCTTTTGCCATTGATTGTGGAGGGTGCACGTAGAAGCTCGACAGGAACCTCATAAATCGGCACGACCGTACAGTTTCAACTACTCACTCCGTTTCAAATTATTCAAATACAGATGTATCTACACGTAAAATATAAAACATGTATAAATACTTCCATATTTAGACAAACCCATGTCAAGTAATTTGGAACGGAGGGAGTAGTGATCAGCTTGGGATCTGGGACTCTATGTGTGTCGCCAAGCATTCATGCGCGCTGCCTGGCTCTGATATTCGAAACAAAAGGCTATCGAGGAGTGGAGATCTCATTTCGTGGCGGCGGCTGTTCTACCGTACCTTGCATAATTGAGCCTTTGTTGCGCCGTGCAAAATTAAAGCTTGCTCCTTTTCAGACAAGTGCATGGCCCTGCTTTTGGAAGTAAAGAACTCGGGACCAATGGACTGTGGACACTGTCGAGCTTAAAAGGCTCTTTTATTTTCACTTCCTTTCTCTCTACTAGCAACATCTATTTTACATTTGAGAAAGGAAGCAGCATCGACTTTTTTCCTTTCAGAAAAAAAAAATGAGAAGGATAGGACGGGCTAAAGAATGAAACTGTCATGTTCTTCTACTGATTTACTGAACATTAGATTTTTGCAGTTGCACAGAATGTAGCAATGCAACACAGAGTATGTACGTACCGAGGTCGGCGGCGGCGAGGCGGACGAAGAGTTCCTGTCCGAAGTCCAGGTACACGCGCAGGTCGGTGAGCGCCGAGGTCCACATGACGCAGCCGTAGCCGTTGCCCCGGCGATCGTCGGTGACGTTGCCGCTGGCGTAAGCCGTGCAGGAGCAGTTCCTCAGGCACGCCTGCCGGCACTGCTCCAGGGTGAGCCGCATGTCCAGCACGCTCCGTGCCGTGTCGGGCACCTTGGTGTGCCTCACGGCGACGAACCCGTCGCCGTCGGGGCCGTTCCCGCTGCAACCAAGCGGCGTCGACCGCACGCACCCGTCCCGGCCGTCCCGCAGCGCCCACGCCGCCGGCGACTTGGGGACGAAGCCTGGCAGGCAGGAGCAGACGGGCATGCCGTTGGTGTCGCACACGCCGTTGGGCCCGCACGGCGACACGGCGTCGCACTGGTCCTTGGGCGCGTACCAGTACAGGTTCCACGTCCCGGACGCCTCCACCCACGTCAACCGCTGCAGCAGCCCGCTGCTCGCCGTGCTGTTCAGCCCCAGCCTCGATATGATCGACTCGTTGTGCACCTAATAAGCCGTGAGCTCAGTAGCATCAGCAATGACGATCAATATGTGAGTGTGACACATACATGCATGAGAAGTCGGACAAGTACGACGTACATGGAAGCTGTATGTGACTTCCTGGGCGTTGTTAATGAAGCTGTAGGTGAAGTCGTTGTAGGTGACGATGTCCGGCACGCCGGTGAACTGGACGCCGTCCCAGGGGCCGGATCGCCAGACCATGTCGTCGCCGTTCCAGATGAAGACCTGGGGGTCGCCGGACGCGACCATGGCCATGACCACGGGACCCGGCGAGGGGTCCGACGGGCTCTTCCACGCCGTCAGCGTCCTGTTCCGCCCCGTCACCAAGTCGACCCCGAGCTTCATGTCCGGGAGCAGCGTGTCGGTCGGGTAGTCGAACCCCTGCCACGCCACCCCGCCTGCGTCCGCGAGCACGAGGTTGCCGTTGTCCAGAATCCGCGCCGTCGGGCTGGCCAGCGCCGATGCCGGCTTGACGGACCAAATGTCGACGGTCGAGTTACCCGTGGCAATGGCGAGCGTGCCGGTGGCGGACACGGAGAGCGTGGCGCCCGGGTTGGCGGCGACGTCGCCCGGGATGGGGTGCTCGCGGTTGGCCACCCACACGACCGTGCGGATGGAGACCTTGCTGTACCAGACCCCGACGTAGGTGTTGTTGGCGCCCGGCGGTGTGAAGAAGCCCAGCACGAACTTGGCGTCGGGCCTCGAGAGCAGCGTCTCGTTCACGGCGAGCGGGCGGCCCGGCGTGACGGCGTCCCTGGCATAGCATGCCGCGGGCACGAGAAGGAGGGGGAGGAGGAGGTACCAAGCGAATGGCGACATTGCTCTGAGCGAATGGTGTTACCACGTCACCGTGGCATGGCTTGTACGCTGGCGTTCTGGAGTCTGGACGGGAGCTGCAGGCAGGATAGGGTGGTGCTGGAGGAATAGATAGTGCATGTCGTGTAGTGGAGACTGGGTGCTCACTGGAAACATGGAAAGGGACTCGTTTTTAAGGGAACCAGAGCTCCTCTCCACACATACCAATTTCTGCCAAAAATTCGTTACATATTCGTAGATTTGCTGATGAGAACAGCGGACAGTATCAAATGTTCAGACTTGCATCCTATACGAACCTCCACGCACCCCCCCCCCCCCCCCCCCCCCCCTCGACCATATTGGGCCGGCCCAATAGCGCTATGGCATTTTTTTCTTTTTCTGTGTTTCTTTTTCTTTTTTTTTGTTTCTTTGTTCTTTCTTTTTTTTCGGTTTTCTGTTTTCTTTTTTCTTTTATTTTTTCGTTTTTATGTTTTATATTTCTTTCGTTTTTCTTCTTTGCAATTTTATTTTTCTTTTTTAAATGTTTATTTTCTATTTTCTTTTTTGTCTTCTGTCTTTTTAGTTTTATTTTAAATAAATATTTATGTTGTGAAAAAATTGAGTAGGTTTCTTTGTTTTAAATAACATAAATGTTCTAAAAAATTCAATAACATAAAAATGTTTATATTTAAAAATTCATTCAAATAAAATAAATGTTTTATTGAAAATTCGTTCAAATAACATAATTGTTCATGTTTTGAAAATTCGTTCAAATAACACAATTGTTCATGTTTGGAAAATCGTTCAAATAAGATAAATGTTTTATTGAAAATTCGTTCAAATAACATAATTGTTTATGTTTTACAATTCGTTCAAATAAGATAAATGTTTTATTGAAAATCCGTTCAAATAACATAATTGTTCATGTTTGGAAAATCGTTCAAATTAGATAAATGTTTTATTGAAAATTCGTTCAAATAACATAATTGTTCATGTTCTGAAATTCGTTCAAATAAGATAAATGTTTTATTGAAAATCCGTTCAAATAACATAATTGTTCATGTTTGGAAAATTGTTCAAACTATGTTTATTTTATGTCTTATTTTTTCGTTCAAATAAGATAAATGTTTCGTTTTTATGTCTTATTTTTTTCTTTTATTTCTATTTTACTTATTTTGTACCATGTTTAATATTTTTCGTTCTTTTTGTTTACTTTTTTTTCTTTTTTCGTTTCTTTGTTTTTTTCTTCTTTGCATTTCTTCTTTTTTCGTTTTTATTATTTCTTTTTATGTTTATTTTCTTTTTTTTCCTTTTTTGTCTTCTGTCTTTTTGAGTTTAGATTTGGGTTTTTTGTTCAAATAATAAAAACGTTTTTATTGAGAAAATTTTCATATTTAAAAATAATTTAAATAATGAATTTTAAAAAATCATTCAAGTAACATAAATGTTCATATTTGAAAATCATTCGAATGAGGTAAATATTATTCGTAAAATCGTTCAAATGAGGTGAATTAAATGTTTCTTATCATAAAATCGTTCAAATAACATAAATGTTCATATTTTGAAAATTGTTCAAATGAGGTAAATGTTCTTATCGAAAAATCGTTCAAATAATATAAATGTTCATATTTGAAAATCGTTCAAATGAGGTAAATTAAATGTTTCTTTTCGAAAAATCATTCAAATAACATAAATGTTCGTATTTGAAAATCATTGAAATGAGGTAAATGCTTTGAAAATCGTTCAAATGATACAAATGTTCTTATTAAAAATCATTTAAACAATAAAAAAAATCATATTTTAAAATATTGTTCAAATACCATATAAAGTTCACATTATGAAATCATTCAAATAAATATAATATTATTTATATATAAATATTTTGTTTTTATTATTGTTTGTTTGTTTTTTGATTTCATAAATTTAAATACATTTTCGTATTAGTATAGAAACAAAAAAGAAAAGGAGAAAACAAAGTAAAACCGGAAAAAAAATACCTGCTCTGGCCGCGGTCCGCGGAGCCACTTGGGCCGGCCCATTCCCTGGGAAGGGGTACGCGGTGCCAAGTTGCGTCCGCGCAACGCGGGGCATAGGGGCTCCCATCGTATAGCGTCTGCAGAATACAAGTAGGTTGGGCCAGAGTTTTCTTTTTCCCCAGGAGAAGACAATCGGCGCATTTTCGGCCCAACTGTTGGCAGTCTAGGCAAATTTCAGGGCACTGATCCATTAGGTGATCTGTTAAGCTGGAGCGACCACAACGGCCCAATTTTTTGAAAATCAAATCACTCGGCGGCAAAACCGGCATAGCTAATTTTATGGCTTGAATGATTTGTTTTTCCGAATATCCTGCTTGACAAAGATCCCGTGTATATCCTCCAGCATAATTTTTGGTATTATCATATAAATTCTCAAGAAAAGAATTCCCATAAAAAAATTGATTTTGAACTACCGGCTTGATCCAGGAAAACAGGATGAGCTGCTGGCACTTTATTGGAATTAGAAAACCAAACTTGGCTAATTCCACTTGTGAATTAAGAGATGGAGATTGAATAGCATGATCACGTAGGAAATTCAAGCTCGGCCTAAAATTCAAATGACTTCTCTGTGCAAATTCAACAATTTGCTCCTTGGAACTCCAATATTTATCATTAGGATGAAAGAAACCAATCTTTGTAGAATGTTCTCCACAGAAGAAGGTAAAATGACAGATAAAATCTGGCCAAATATGATCTTTCAGACCATAGATAAAATGCCCAACTTTATTAGAAGCCACCAAGAAATGAAAACGACGATCACTTAATTTGAAGACTTTGAAACCCAAGCGATCACCACCAATGCAACATTGTAGAGCACGACCCACTAATTCTTCATCAAGAGGGAATGAAGCAGAAGAGAAAGAAACCACCAAAGAGAATTCCTTGGTGGATCCGGAGGGGGAGAAATGAACCATAGATCCAAAACGACGACGCACCTGATCTGCCAACGCCGCACCGGCGAGAAATCCTAGTAAAGTAGAGCATCGATGGCACCGATCTAGGATTCATTTCCCTTGTTGTCGTGGTGGATAGCACGGCATACCCATCAGAGATGGGGAAGTTTGTGGAGCAAGGCAACAATGGTGTTCGCGCGGGATTGGGTAGCAAGCACAGAAAACACACGCGATGTACCCAGGTTCGGGGCCCTCGTGTGGAGGTAACACCCCTACGTCCTGCCCTTCTACTTTCTTATTGCAAGATCACAAGGTTCGGGCTACAATGATGCTCCTGGAGCTATTTCTGGTGGTGGCCGGCTTGGCTCCCTAGCCAGCTAGAGGTTGAAGATGATGATCGTCGTGGGAGTTGGGAATCTCTATCTGTCTGTGTGAGCATGCCCCTCGCAGGGGGCTCTAGCCCGCCTTATATAGGCAATGGGCTAGGGTTTTGGGTTACAAGGAGATTACATGGTTGACCCTATGACATCATCTACGGTACAGTCCGGCTTGAGCCGGATCATCATGTCGTGTTAAGGTAACGCCCGACCGGACGCACTGTTCATCGGTGACGGTTGTGTGAGGCTGGCCCACTGGTACGGACCTGTCGGTTGGTAGGTCCGGCTGCTCTCAAGCCGGATGGAGGCGTCCTGAAGCCGGACGGGTATGTCCGCCTTGGGCTGGCCGGCTTGAACAGTCTGGAGAGTGAGCATCTTTGGGGTATCTGGGGGTCATCTCCCCAACACTAGCCCCCGAGCTCGTGGAGGCTTGTCTGCTTGCTGGGAAGGCTTCGCGAGCTTTCCCCGATTTTTGTTGTGCGTTGTTGAGGTCGAAAGATCCGGCTGCGAGTTGTCGGCTTGCTTGGGGTCTTGAAGACGGTTCGTCTGGCTGCGTGTAGCCGGAAGCCGTAGACCTTGATAATCTTGCTTGGACGGCTTGAGGGTTTGGATCGTGGCCCACGTCAGCCACGTTCCCACGTCTTGGCTGGCTGGCGGTTCACTGCCCGAGATCAGGGGCATGTCTCTTCGTCTTCGTCGTACGGGATCTTCTGCGGCAACTGTTCGCTGGCGGGATCCTTTGCGGAAAGTGCGGCAGTAACCGCGCGCCATGCGGCGTGGTGAGAGGCGACCATTCCATTGCGCCTCGCTTTAAAAGAGGAGGATGGGAGGAACAGTTCTGGTTACCATTCCCCATTCTCGCGCTTCTTCCTCTTCTTCTTCTTCTTGCGCACTTCGTCCTTCTCCGCCTCCTTCCTGCGTTTTCGTCCTCACCGGCGTTGCCTCTCCTCTGACGGGGAATCGAACTTCAATGGTGAGCTCAGGTGCCTAGATGGGCTCTTGTGTGGATGGCTCGGAGCTTGGGAGGCTCCGCGGGAGGAGATATCTTGGCTTGAAGGAGGAGGTCGGGACTCACGCCCCTGGCACGGCCGAGATCTCACCGGACCCGGGGGTGGACGAGTTCGTGGTGTTCTCCTCACACCTGGCGAGGGGACTGGCGCTGCCGACGAGCCCCTTCCTCCAGCAGTTTTTGAGCTTCTACGGCTTGCAGCTTCATCATCTGGGTGCCAATAGCATTACGCTGCTCTCATGTTTCTTCACCCTCTGCGAGGCGTATTTGGGCATCTGGCCCTGTATGGAGATTTTAGATATGCTCTTCTTCCTCCGGGCGTAGACTTCTGACAAGAGGCTGCGTGACTGCGGGAGCGTTTCCATCTATATGAAGAGCTCCATCTTTCCCAAAGTCGATCTGCCGGGTTCCATCAAGAAGTGGCAGAGCACCTACTTATACGTCCGGAATCTCACGGAGGCGGACCGGATCGGACTTCCTGCCTTCTCGAACGTGCCGCCTGCGAGCAGGTCTTGGAACCGGAAGCCTCTGGTTGACGAGGCCCTGGAGAAGACCTTGATGGGTCGGCTGAAGGAGTTGGTGGATGCCGGCTTGACTTCCAGAGACCTGACCCTGGCTTGGATGTCCCGACGGGTGTTCCCGCTGCAGGCTCGGGAGCATAAAATGTGTTTCTACTCCGGGATCAGGGGATCCCACCCAGGTTAGCATGGAGGCCTTGGAGCTGGAGGAGATGCGCGGTTAGGCCGTCGTCGTGATCATCGACCGGATCAGGCGGAATTGGCAGTTTGGGCTCAAGCCATTTTCTCGTGCGGAGCGTGCCCCTAAGGTTGGCTTCCTTCGTCGTTTTTTGTCTCAAGTTTCTTCTGGCCGGCTGTGACTTGATCCGGCTGGCGTATTTTTGCAGCTTTGCGAGCTTCAGAGGTCTGAAGATTTCGAAGTCGTCTTCAGGGAGGACCTGGCGGGTCCTCTCTCTGAGGAGCAGACGGCCCTCGTTGATGGAGCCGCCTCCGCCGAGCAGGCGGCGGAAGCAGAAGGCACCGCCTCGGAAGGAGAAGCGGGTGATGGCGCCCCCATTGCGTCCGATGCGGGGAGGCGATCGGACAAGCGCGGCGACACCACGGAGTCGTCTGACGCCGATGTTGATGTTGACGTCGTCGGCGATGGTGATGGTGGTCAAACCGCAGTGAGCCCTGTTCCTTTGGCCGCCTCCGATTCCGACCCGGGCGCCTACGAAGATTCGGAGCTCGAGCGTGACACTCCCCCCTCCAGTTCCGTTGTCCCGCGGTAAGTCTCTTGTGCCTGGTGTCGTCGAGCAAGTTGGCGACGGCGCTCGCGTGGTTGTAGATCTCTCTAGTGGTTCGATCCGGACTCTGAGGGTTCTTCTTCCGTGCCAGCTTCCAAGCCGCCCCTATCCGCCCGTAGGACCAAAGTGCTGGAGGAGGTCGCTCGAAGGACTGAGGCGGTGCCTTCCCCCCAGATCGTGAAGGAAAGGCGGTCGAAGGCGGCCGCCGACTCAGATGCGGGCAGAGTCATCCACAGGCGGGGTGGCTCTTTCATGAAGCGGGGTGCGCTGCCCGCGAAAAAGTTATCTTCGGCGCTGAGTCGGCCGACCACTGCCGTCTTGGCGCCTTCTGGGAAGTTGGCGGTGGAGAGGAAGGTGGATGTGATTGTGGCCGAGGCCAGAGCCAAGATTGCCGAGGCGGATAAGGAGGAGGAGAAGGAGAAGGAGAAACAGAAGGCTCCTGCTGGTGGGGCCAACACCGAGGTGATTGGTCATGCTCCTTGGGCTGACCCTAATTTTGAGTTGAGTCTTTGCGATTTGGGAAAGGCTTTTTATGCGTGTATGGCGCAGGCGGACTTGGCCATCGAGGCTATGAATGCCAATATAACTGTGGAGCAGTTGGTGGCCTCCAGGGAGGCTGAGGCGAAGGCGAAGGCAGAAGCGGCCGCCAGCAGGACCGCGGAGGCCGTAATTGCAGAAGCAGCCGAGCCGACTGTGTCGAAGCAGCCGATGGACGACCTTGTCACCTCCGTAAAGGGCATGGAGGTGCCCGCCGGTGGCGTGAAGCGCCCGTCGGGCGGCGTGTCGGCTCCGTCGTCGAAGCACGCGAGGAGGAGGAAGCCGGAGTCCTTGTGCACGCGTGATGGGTAAGTCCTTGTGTGGAGGCGTTTATTCTTGTAGCTTGCGTTCCT